>PVJL010000040.1:0-372500 GCA_004026885.1 Lyroderma lyra
ACACACACTCACATGCGCACACACACACATACACACACTCACATGCACACACACACAGAAACATCCGCCTCCACAGTACCTTCTACTTTCCCAGACCAAAGGTATAAAAGTAATCCCTTTTAAACCTATTTAAGTTATACATTTGAAAGACCAGGTTCTAGTTTTTCTGATTCTTGTCTTTGGACTTAAGCAGCTCAACTGATAAATAAATAAAACTATATTGCATGAACCGATATGATGTAAAATCTCCTTGCAACCAGAATCTAAAATTAGTTTTCTTTCCCCCACATTATCAGCTCAGTGAGAGCCCTATATGGCAAGTACTGGTTCTTATTCATCAAGATAAAATATTAGCTTTTATTTTTTCATTTACAAGGTGCATAATGATTAAGAATTCTGGTTGCCAAGGGTGAAATGCTGCTTCTAACTGGAAGTTCAATTGTTTTGTGAATTTGTAATTGCACCCTTTCTGAGGGATGAGAAAGGCAGAGGAGGAAATTCATAAAAGTGACACAAAGCAGATAATAACAGAGTCCCATGAAGAATTCATAATGATGTTTAACATGTGAAGAAAATAAACTGTTATTTCACAAAGAATGATCTGTGATCACCACCACTAGATGACTGTAGATCTAAGGACACCTTGTGTTCCAACAACAAATTAAACATCCAGGTCCTGATCTCCAGAGAAAATCCTTTGTTTTGATCCACTGTATCTATGAAGCTATGGGGGTAAGGTTTTTTGAGACAACTCATTAGGCATTCATTTTATTCTCATCCTTGGTGACAGAAATGCCTGAGTATTACCCAAAAGCTAAATCCAATTTTTAACCACTCAGCCAAGTTGACCTCTTGGTTAGGCTGAGACAGAACTAGAAATATGCTAATATTTGTTGAGAATATTAGCATATTAGCAGGTATTAGACATGGTACTGGATGTTCCTTACAAGTTTCATGTCAACTAATTAAGTAATGATTAATATACCCAATTTATGGACAAGATCATAAAACATCCTACAAACATGTAAGTTGCCCAACGGTACAAAGTCAGTGGCAGAGACTAGAATCTCTTCAAATACCATCGCACTGTCTTCTGCTTCATCCTACCTCACTCCTGTACTCTCCCTCCTTTCTCCTAGATTAGGTGCCAGGTACATTTATGATGTGGCTCCATGGCTACCCAAAGGATCCAGAACCGTCCCTGGTCTCCCACACATACACCCCAAGTCTTTACCTTGATAGTAAACATTTTAGGCATGTTTTTAATGCACCCCTTTTAGGTCATACATTTAAGGAAAGCTATTTCAAAGAAGGAAAAAATAGTTGGCTGCTGAGGGAGGCCCTGAATAATGACCTTATTTTGGTGTGATCCCGTTATCCTCAATCAGTTTTTCAGCTTTGCAAAAGCACAAGTGAGATGTCATTAGTTCATTCAGAGATCATCAGGCTGTAGGCCATTAATGATCACCAAACTTGTGGGAGACTGACTACTAACACAGATATTCGCTTACCGAGTTCAGTTGAGAAAATACGTTTGTCCAGAGATGTAAATCTTGTTCTTACAGAACTGCTTCTCAGTAGAGGGTACCAGAGAAATCAAAGAAGAGAGGAAATATTCCTGGTCTATTATTACCCAAGCTGTAGAAAGTCGCGATGAACTATCTCCATTCTATTGTGAATGCACATCTTTTCTTTGATGACCTATACCAGCTATATGTAAGGGCCATCTGGAAAAAAATCCAGCCATAAATGCCTCTATTTTTCATATTACATGGCTGGATACTTTCCAGACAGCCCTCATATATCTCCTTCCTTTACATAATTTATGCTCAGGTAACACTGACAAAGTTTTACTATGTCCCTTTTTTTTCTGTGAGACATTACATGTCTCATGGTATCATACCAACCAATGGAATAGGTTCACTTTTCATTTCAGGTCATTTCACCACATCTTAGGATACACTATTTAGCGATATGTTTGCTATTCTTCTCTTAGTCTGTTTGATATGGGTTGGTTAAGTTCATCCATCATGAAATGAAAAATGGGACAATTAAATGTCAATTCATTCCAAAGAATGAATTTGGACCTCTTCCTCATACCATATATAAAAATTAACTCAAAAAGGGTCAGAGACCTAAATGTAAGTGCTAAAACCTAGAAAACTATCAGAAAGGAGCATAGGTCATCAGATTAGTATATGATTTCTAAGATATGATACCAAAACATACGCCAAAAAGAAAAAAAAATAAATTGGACTTCATTAAAATTAAAAATATTTGTGCTTTAAATGATACCATCAAAAAAGCCAAAAGAAAACCCAAAGAATGGGAGGCAGTATTTGCAAATCATGTATCTGATAATTCATTTGTATTCTGAATATATAAAGATCTCTTATAAATTCAACAAAAAGACAAATTATCCAATTAAAAATGGGCAAAGTAACTTAATAAACTTTTCCAAAGAAGATACGCAAAAGCCCCCAAAGCACATGAAAAGATGCTCAGAATCATTAGTCATGAAAGAAAAACAAACTAAAACTACAATGGGATTTCATCCCTGCTAGGATGGCGGCTACAATTACGAAGATGTGTAAGAACAAGTGCTGGAGGGAATGTGGAGGAATAGCAACCCTCGTACATTTGCTAGTGGGAATGTAAAATTGTACAGCTGCTTTGAAAAAGTTTGTCCTTCAAACACTTAAACCTAGGCCTATACCATACGAGCCACCAATTCTGCTCCTAGGTACACATCCAAGAGAACCGAAAATATATGTCCATACAAAAACTTGTACACCAATATTTATGGCAGTATTATTCCCAAGAGTAAACAAGTAGAAACAACCCAAATATCCAACAACTGAAGAATGGATAAACAAAACATCTTGTATCTATACAATGGAATGTTATTGGGTCACGAAAAGGAATGAAGTACTGATACATGCTACAGCGTGGGTGAATCTTGAGTGTATTTATTGTAAGTAAAAGAAGTTCAGTCACAGAAGACCACATACTGTATGAGACTATTTATATGAAAAGTCCAGAAAAGTCAAATCCATAGAGACAGAAAGTAGAATAGCACTTTTCAGGGGCTAAGAGGAGGTGAAGTGAACAGTGACTGCAGATGGGTACGGGGTTTATTTTGGGGGTGATAATAATGTTCTGGAATTAGACAGTAGTGATGGTTACTTAACTTTGGGAATATACAAAAACCTACTGTATACTTTAAAATACTTTATGACACATGAATTATATCTTAATAGAGCTGTTATTTTAAAACAAAAAAGAATATACTCAAGTTAATGACCAAAAGCTAAAAATCATTATATATTTGGAGTATGTTTTTTAAACAAAGATTATGACCCCGTGTAAAACAAAGAACTATTTAGAGTATACATTTATCCCTCTCTGTAAGACATAGTAAAATGCCATAAAGTATTCGGAATGTTTAAGTGGAAAGAGAAAAAGAAATGACAAAAGGGGAAAAATTCAAAATATTTATTAAAATAATATCCTGGTTATTTTAAAATCATTTTATCATGCTGTTTTGGGAAGCCATCTTGAGACTATCTAATAAATGATATCAACTTACTATGCAATTATTTTAGTTCTTCACTAACCAAATTCTCTAAATGAATTTCCCAAAGTGTACTGAATATTGTTCTATATAGAATCTTTCTGTTGTGAGGTATTAATGCAAGAACACCTTTAACTGTTAAAATAAAAAGAAAATTTTAGTAAGGTGAAATATGGCAATTATGATAATAGCAGTAGATATTCTCTTTTAAACAAGGCCAAAAGTACAGAAAACTACCAAATGTGGAAAGTGCATAGTCTGATTGGCTCAGTACTGAAAACTTAACTAACCCCTGTTTAGAGTTAGATAGAGAAATAGGATAAGAGGGCAACAAATATCAGAATAATGTTATTTTTATAATCTCTGAGGTTTTAAATAAAAATTGTAATATTAAAAATGTGTATTAACCATAAGCATTGATGCAAGATCTTTTAGATAAATAACATCTAAATTCAAAAATGGTCCTAGCACTCTTTATAAAATTACTGTCTGAAGAACTGTTTTATTTTTCTTATATCTTCTACCAAATACCAAACTCAATATGAAATGCCAGATCACTGAAAGAACAGCAGAAGAGTATTATTATAAATTTTAGAATTTATTTTTCCTATGATACATATATATTAATATTAATAGTTTGAAGCACCAGCTTTTTTACTTATTAAAGTGCATAGCGAGGGGATAAAATAATACTCCTGTTCTTCCTTTTGTCTTCTTCCTTCTCTCTCCTCCTTCCTTCCTACATGCCATTCCTTCCTTCCATGCTTTTTATTATGCATAGTAACGTAATGGCCACTTATATTGATTCAAGATTTTTTTAGAGGAGGCCTTGTTAGTCTTCAGAAGGTGAGTAGAATATGAGGGTTTGGCCATAAAAATGTAAAGCAAGAAATTATCCATCTGTTTACTGAGGTAAGAAAAAGCAGGATATCACTGTCTTTGAAATTACCTAGAGTTTCAGTGCTGTCGTTGAATAAAATTCGGTGGGATGCCCACCTACCCACCACATCTACTATTTTTATTTATTGTTTAATCCTAACAATTAATACTGTTCTTGGCATAATTGATATTTGTAGAATGAATTCAGCAGGGCACATAGCTATATTTATAAGGTCATACATTTATACAACGGGATAACCACATCACAAATACATTAGAATTATGAACACATCTGGGGAATATACAAAAGAAGGTATCTAGAAAGGCCAAGATAGAATTAAAACTAAGATCCCCTGAAACAATTCACATGAACTCTTTTCTCAGGCTATGTAGCCTTCATGTTGATGATCTTATAAGGTGTGTAGAGCTCTTTGATTTATATGACCCCAGGGTTGATTTTAATATAAAGAACAGAGAGGTGATGAAAGTCTCTAGTATCCGAATAAGGATTGAAACGCTTTTTGGCATTGTTTATTCACAGATACAAGTACTGTGAGGGAAATCCTGAGATTTCTATTTCTATTTTAATGAACAAATAAAAAAGTGAATAATAGTAAAAGAAGGACTTTTGTAACAAAACATGTCCACCCCATGTGTGTATCTGGTGTGTTTCTTCACTCTGTCCTATTACCTTGTAACCTCACTTAAGGACTGTAAGAAGTAATAGAAAAGTGGTTAACCACATGAAACAGCAGATTTACTTATTAGATCTATGGAATCTTTTGTCTGTGACCTAATGAGTAAAAGTATGATGACTATCACAGACACAGGAAAAAGGGTAGTGGAAGCACCATACATCCTCGTTTGGTGAGGAGCAACATGCTTAGTATCCAAACTCACTCAAATGCCTCTAAACTGTTCAGTCTATTCTCACTCTAAGTCCAACTTCTAGAATTATTTCTGATCTTCTGAGTAAAATTTTGTTTATAATATTTGATGACAAATATATAATAGTTCTTGCCAAAATAGAGTAAGTCTGCTAGAGATTCTCTCTCTGCCTATTACAAAGAATTCTGACAGAATACAAAGGGCAACTCTGAGGGCTTTGGAAAGTAAATATTATAATTGTAGGCAGAGAGTGAGAAAATCAAAGCTTGAAGAATGGCCAGCACCACTGAATATTCTGATTTACTGCAGATAGGTAGCCTGATAGCCTGAGCTACAGAGCTATGCAGTAGGCGTAGGCAGTAAAAATGGAGAGGAACCCCTCCTCCTGGCTGGAGGACCAGCAAAAGGGGCTCATGTGAGCTAGAATTCAAAGGAAGTATACCTGAGGCTTTCTGTCTCCCTCACCCACTGCTCTACGAACAGGCCCAATCATGAAGCTATATTGCTGGCGGTGGGGACAGCAGCAATGGCAACAGTGTCACGCTCATATAAAACCCCAAGAGAAGTACCTGCCTCTCTGGCTGCAGGACCCTGAGGTCTGGAGTATGTGGGATAATCCCTGTTAATTAGTTTCCTTATTCTTTTCTCTTCTTGCTTCACCTCAATGGCTGATGTAGTCATTGAGAAATGTACAAGAATTTGCAGGGGAGCAACCCATCTTTCTGGCCTGAAAAGGGGGTCTCACTGGAACCAGAGAGTATGGAAAAATCCCAGGGATGAGAGGACTGGGAACACAGAGATACAAAAGGGAATGAGACAGTGGTCAAGCTGGCCCTCACCATTTCATGAAATTATAAATTAAAATGGGACCTTGTGCTCTTCTTCCACTGATCCCCATATCTCAGGAAGATGATAGACAGACAGGAAGAAATAAAAATAATGCCCTATTCACCAACATACATTATTACTCAAAACCGGAGTACATTAAGTCCAGTACAAGTTCTATATCATATACTGATACAAGTCTCAGGATCACCCCCCAAACATGCAGCACAAAACAGGTGCAAATGACAGGATTCAGAACACACTACCCCAAAATATGGCATCTTGGCATATTGACTATTTTAAGCCAGAGGGAGTTGAGGAATGGCAGATGTAGGAAGGATTCTCCGACCTCCCTTTTCTTCCCTGAAGCAGGTCATAGGTGCTTGAAGGACTCTGACTTCCCTCTTCTCCCCTGAAATAGCTCATAAGACCCTGTTGTGAGAGATCCCTCCCTCTAAAGGCACATCTTTATCTCTAATGATGGAGAGGTACAGAAAGGTATCCAAGTGAACAGGCCTTGCTAAGTTTTCCCTAGTTACTCTTCTTATCTCATGCCCTTTTGTTCTATTACATTTTTTCTATGACTTTCACTCTTCAGCAAACCTAGTATAAAAAAGCTTATGTTCAATCATTTCTTGAGATACTTATTTCCTTAAGAACGCTCCCATGTCATGTAAAACTTACATTAAATACATCCGTATGTTAATTTGTCTCATGTCAATCCAATTTACAAGGCACCAGCTGGGATCCTTCAAAGAAGATATATAAATGACAAAAATTTCTAAGTTTGACTTCAGATGAGCTGTAGAACAGCCACTAATCAAAGGAACCTCACTTTTGGTGCTTCCAAAAAAGAACTCGTGTGGTAATTAGTCAAATAAGCTAACTTTAAAGAAAGTACAAATTCATCTATATTTTGAGAAGAGCAGGCATTGTATTGCTGTCCCATTTTCTGATGAACAGTCTTTTGTTAAAGTTTCCAGAGGTACTGAGTTCCTATGTTCAAACGTGTCTTTGGAATAACTGTTAAAATATAAAAGCAAAATATAAAATTGTTCTTGGATACCAGGTATTAAATATTTGATTGTTTTAAGGAGGGGGTATTCTCAAAAGTTGAGAGCCAACAACAACAACAACAACAACAAAACTTAAAAGGCAACCTCTGTATCTTGATAAGATGTTCTTATTTTTATAAGATTTTAAATGCAGGGATTTTAGATATATCATAATTCTTATTCACTGCAGTGATTATCTATTGCTGCATAACAGAAAACAAAAAAATTAATCTTACAGAAGATCAACTAGATCAGTGTTGTCTAATATGGTAGCCCTATGTAGCTATTTAAATTTGAAATTGAATAAAATAAAAAAAATCATCTCCTCCTCACAGCCACATTTCAAGTACTCAGCATCTACACATGGTTAGTGATGAGCATATTGGACAGCAGTGCAACAGTAAGTACAATACAGAGACGAACCCAGTGGGCCCTGGAGCTTGGAAGACTGGTTTCCATGCTACGATCTTGGGCTTACCTCGGCTTTCTGCAGAGTGAAGGGAGAATGCTTCCTACCGAGGAAGAAAGAATCACGTGATGTGTGTACAGTGCCAATTAGTACGCCTGACACAAAATAAGTACTAACTAAATGTTAACTCTAACAGTTATTGTTAGAAACTGACCATTAAGCAAATACATTTCAACTGAGGAATTTAAATTTTCTCTGAAATATTCTACTCCAGTTTTGAGTAACAATTTTATTGGTAATAGGGGACTAATTTCATTTCTTCTTGTCAGTCTACCTTCCTGAGATTTGGGGATTAAAGGGAGAAGGGCAGCTTGACCTTATTTCACTTCACTTTCTATAACATGTGCCTCTGTGTTCTCAGGGTGTGAAAAGTCATGACATCTGTGGGTTTTTGGAGAAAATTTGCTGTAATTTTATTGTCCTTCTTAATTGTGGAATCACTCTTCTCCAAATAGTTATTAAGAAATTAAACCACTTGGAATAGAGTGTTTTTGTAGATAAGAAAGAATGTCAGAAGAAATGTAGAAGAAAGGGGATTTTATTAATACCAGTGAGCCCTGGGCCAAAACTTAAGGATAAGTATACTTTATTCATTATTTGCTTTTATTCTTTTGGTGTCATTAGGCACCATAATTCATAATATATTTACTCAAGATCCTTCCCTACTCCAGAAACGTGGTTTATAATATAAGTCTTTGATGATCTGAAAAACTATAGCACACTTCATTACAGAGCATACTTAAAGAGAGGATGAGCTTCAGTGGGGGTGACCTGTTACACCCAGCTCATCCATTACATTTCTTGTCACAACTGTTTACTTTTTCACACTGTGCTGGAGCCATTAAGAAGGAACACTAAGGTAGGATTGGCTACATGCTGTTCTCCTCTTGACCTGTCAGGGAATTAATCTTGAATGCTCAATTGAATGCTTTCTAACAATGATTGCTGGGGGAAAAAAAGTCAGTTGCATTTTAAAAAATGGTGCCTATTTAAAACACCAGTTAAATTTACTGACATATATATCTATCACTTTATCTTTGATAGGGAAATAGTAGCAAAAGGTTCACACATCTCTTTGCCATTACACAATATAGCCAGTGATTACTGGGGTGGAATGCTTATTTACATACTAAGGTGAACAAATATCAGTAAATGATACCAATTTGTAAAAGGTCATTGCAATTGATGGTAATTGATGGAGAACCATAGGTTTATACTAGCAATTGAAGAGAGGACTTTAAAACATTTTTGTATTTATCAAATTCAATTTAAGAATCTTTATATTTTGTATACTTTTAAGAAGTCACATGAAACTCATACAGAGAAGATGATGAAGGTATGTCTATCCTCTTTCTTGAAATTCATGGAAATGAACAAAATATATTAAAATACAGACTAGAAAATAGAATTTATAATTAAATTGGAAAACAACCACATATCTTGACTATGAAGCTAGTTTGTTCAAGACAGTGATATTTGTTCCAAACTGAGATTTTAAACATGACAGTAAATTGTCACAGACCTCTCCAGAAGGCTATAAATTGTTCTAAAAGTGAGTTATTGGGTCCTTGGGAACCCAGGTCTTTCCCTTAGAGGAGTGAAGATTGAGTTAGTAGATAGGACGTCAAGGACAAAAAGAGTCCTTGCAGAGTTCTGGCTCCTTGTATTGTTGAGATACTTTACTAGACCAGAGACGAGATAAATAGAGAAGAAACAAGGAAAAATGAAGAGAAACAGAGACTTAGTGAGGAAAGTCACAATGAATTACCCTAACCTCTGCCTCTGTGACTTGCTCTCCCAGAAGAGAAAATGTTCTCTAGAGCAAAAGGTCCATCAGTGAGAGAATGTCCTTGTCAGTCTCAACTTACTCTCCACATGCATGTTTTTGCTTATACTAGTGGTGATCAAGCAGCAAGTCACACATAGATGACTGATACTCAACAAGGATCCAACATGACACACCAACACATGGTGACCATTATAACCCCCTGTATCCATTCCAAAAAAGTTTTTAAAAAGTACATAAAATCAATCAATATGTATAAATACATTGGAAATACAGAAGGCTATAGACAAATAGTCCTCTATACTCCTAAAAAAAGAAACATAGAACCTTTGATAGGTGCGGAGAATATCTAAGAATCAACATAGGAGATGAAAGAAGAAATTATATAATTAAAAAGATGAAAAGCAATCTGGTCATGCTTAGAAAAGAAATTAAAGAAAGAAATAAATCCATTGTTAAAGAAAAGAAAACCACATCAGAAGGAGCTACAAAAAGAATGGATACTGCTAAAAATAGCAGTAATGTCATGGAGGACAATCATGAGGAAATAACATAAATGCAAAGGAAAACCAAAAATCAATAAAAGTTATATTAGTTATGGCAGACAAAGAGAAGAGTGCCCTTAAAATACAGATTTGGCATATAAGCAACCAAACAAACAAATAAAAACTCTTAAAGGGATAATAGAAGAAAATTTTCCTATAATAAAGGAAGTTCTATATCTGCAGATCCAAATGATACTGTTTTTTCATAAAAAATAGTTACAGAATAATTAGTAATATAATATATTTAGATAAGATTTTTGAAAGAGATCTGAGGGTCTTGAGACAAAAAATATTAAACCAACTACAAGATACAAAAATCAGGTGGGTCTCAGACTTTCCCCTAATAATACTCACTCCCAGAAGGCACAGAAGCAATGTCTATTGATTAGTAAAAGAAAAGCAAAACTAATACACCCAGAGCAGCCTTCCATCTCTTTAGGGCAAAGGAAGCTATTCTAAAAAAAAGTGAATAATTGAAAAAATATAATTGATAATGGAATCCAGCCTATCAAGAAATGAATGAAGAGGATATACAACTCAGGGAGAGAAAACTGTAAATCAAAGGAATGGTCCATAAGAACTGATTCCACGTAAATTTAGAAAAAAATTAATAATAAAACATTACAAGAATTATGACTATAAAAGAAAATAAACATGTCACAAATATTCACAATGGAAATGTAATAATACAACACAGAAAATGTGGTAGTGATGGGCATAGGAGAAACTACACTTGTTCTACTTGCTGTATCTTCCATAGGCAGATGTCAAAGATTACCACAAAGTAGTCACAGGGATGTTAAGTACAGCACAGAGAATATAATCGATAATGCTGCAACAACTATGCATAGTGCCAGGTAGGTACCAGACTAATAAGGAGCTCATGGCGTAAATTATCCAAATGTCTAACTACTATGCTGTAGACATGAAACTAATATGAAATAATACTGAATGTCAACTATAACTGAAAAACATAAATAATTAAACAATGTCAGAGATTTCATTCTAAACATATCTCTATGTATCATAACAGCATGAAGTGTATTTATATCATGAAAAGTGAAAAAAATAGATGTGGGAGTATTTATGCACCATGATTTTAATTGTGAACTTTTGGGAAAGGAGGGGTAGGGTTGGCAAGAAAGGAAACTAGTTAATTAATATGAACAAATTGAAATTTCTGCAGTGCTTTTACAATTAATATCAAATAAATCCCTCTTTTGAATGAATAAATGTTGTATCTTCTATACTTAGTCAAAATGTCAAACTAATGACTTCTGTGATTTTATTGCATAACTTATTCTGCTGAAAACATTTCCTTTGTTTTAACTCAAAACAAAATACTTAGACTTATATTAATTTCTCTCATTACTTCATTTTTGAAATATGAGTCGTTTCAGCAGAAATATTTACCTGCTCAGTGAGCTCATGAACCTATCAAATGACCACCTTCTAAAATGCACACATGCTTTCTCAGCATTATTAATTTCTTTAAGCAATATCTTTAGAGTGTCCAACCATTGGCTTCTGGAATAAAACAAACAAACAAAAACAAGAACAAAAACAAAAAACTAAAGCTTGAATCAGTAAGTAGACTAATTGGGCTTATCAAGGAAAGTAAAGCACCCAAACAAATCATTCTACAATAATTATGCTAAGGTTAAATGTTGGGGGATATCATATAATTGATCTCTTACAGTGATGTATTTTGAATTACGAGAAAGATCATGGAGCTAAGTCTTCCTGAGGTGCCATTAAGGATAACTGTAAGTCCTTCTGAAGAGCTCACATTCAGCCTTTCAGAACCTGTCACATGTTGATCCATTTCTAGTGTGCCTCCTTGTGTTTGATTCACAGAGCAGTCTGATAAGAAGGAAGATAGAGGTTGGGAGAACCTGCCAGAAAAGTGAAGGGAGACACTATTTTTGATTGAGTACCCATAAGCAATTCATACAGCAGCCAACCTGCTCAAAGACAAGTTGAATGTACAATTGAATTCATGTCCCTCAGCAGATGTACTTGTTCACTTGTCATATGTGTAGTGCAGATTATATTAAAACACAAGAATTGGCAGGTTTGCAGGTTTCATTCTGAGAAAACAAGAAAACTTGTATAGAGAGCTCCATAAAATGCTTGATGAATTCATTAAAAAGCTGATTTTAAGCCCTCTTTCACATGAGATTAGCCATAATACTTTTTCCTAAGAGAAATATCACAATGGAGCTATTTGGGGGACAAAACGAAATTATCCTGAAGTCAGAGCAAGTTCACTGCTATTTTAAAGTAATTGTAATCTAGCCCCATTGTTTGTTTAATAAAAGCTCTTGTACTACCTACTAAAATAAACTTTGATAATATAATAGAAGTGCTTAATTTTATATAGTAAACATACAGTTTAAATGAAAATATTTGTAACTCCACAGACTATATAAATGAACAAGAAAAGCACAACATTAAAAAATCTGTTGGCAAAAACTTTAGAAAAGTGGACTCCCTCCCCTTACATATCATATAAAATTGAATGTGTATATGGGTGGTTAGCCTAAAAAGGCTACAGTTGTCTTGATCAATTATAGTTATCCATGGACATTTAAAACACCAAGAACTTAAAAATAACTCTTATTACATATCCATTTTCTGGTTTTAGGAGTAATAAATGTACCATCATTTGGAAGATGACCAAAGAACTTTAAAATACAAAAATCTGTAATACGTACTAGGATGTTCAAATCTAACTTCTCTTTTTCTAAAGTTCAATCAAAGATATTATTATTATATTGAAGCAAATTGAAATAACCTATTGATTAGAAATGACTTGTGAAGATCGGTGTGTGTATCCCTGTCTATATCATCTATATCTAATTGCCATGTGCATGTATAATTCTTCCTTACTTTTATTTAAACATTATATCATAAGTTCTATGTAATGTTATTTTTTAAAAGTCAAATCATGACATTCTATTCTCTCAATATCTCATTTTGATAGACTTCAACATTTTTGTTATGGTATATCAATTACTAGAAATTTAATGATTCCAGAAGGTGTAGGGTCTTAAAAAATGGTCAGTTCCATCTACTTGGCATTGAAATATGACCGAAGTCATTTTGGCCCATATATATATATATATATATATATATATATATATATATATATATATATATATATATCTCCCTTTGGAAGAATTCATACATTTCAACAATAAATCCAGGGAGAAGACACCATTCCTGCTGCCCTTTTCATAGAGTTCCTTTGCATGCTCAGGAAGCTCCTTCATTACTAAAATGCTTTTCTCTCTCATACAAGGCCAAGTGTACAAGCTGCCTTGAAGTCTTTAATCCCCTCCTCACACTGAAATCCTTTGTTCTTCCCTGTGCACTATCAGATATCTTCACTTCTCCTTATTATAGCAATTAAAATACTTAGCAAGAATTTCATAAATAATTTTTACTAGATGGATGGGTGAATGGAGCAAACCAGAGTTTTATCTAGGGAACACTAAAGCACTACTTTGGGTATCATCTTGCTGGATTTTTATAATCAACACAATTCAGTTGTATCTTAATGGCTCACCATATCTATGAAATCTGTTGTATTGCAGAGGGCTACATCTGAAGGAGTTTTATCTCCTGCTGAGTTCAAATCTCATGATTGTTAAGTTGCATAGATAGAGTATATGACAGGAGTCAAAATTAATCTATTAAGATTTCAGATTCCTGAGCTAAAAAAAAATTAAAAAAAAAAAGATTTCAAGCAAAATTCATTCCACTTGAAAACCTAATTCTTAGACTATTTAATGATTTGGCAGAGAGAATATACCTCAAAGACTGAATAATGTTTCAATGTTTAAGGCATGTAATTAATAGATTTTGCCATCTACTGAGACATCCAGTTGAGTGGAGGTTCAGTTTTTCAGTATGAAGTTTGGATTTTATTTTTAAAAAATCCATTTTGCCTTGGCATGGATTCCAATTCAAGCTATGTAGCTTCTTCTTGACTTGCTCTAATACACCAATCAATATAATAGCACACTCCCAATTCTCTTGAGTAAAGTTTGAATACGAACAAGTAAGCAAACTAAGAGAACTCCCTTTTAGTTTCAGTTCAATTCTGTAAGCTAACTGCTTACTCACTGGGATTAACAGGCTATTAAAAAATTTGTCTTCAATTGCACAAAACTTGCCACCAAATGTTGTGTGAATTGAGGCAGCTCATTTTTGAGATATCAGTTTCTTCTTCTGTTAAAATGAGGACATTATAAAACTGAATGCAACAAAGAAACAAAAACTCATGGACACAGTCGATAGTTTAGTAGTTACCTGCAGGCAAGAGAAGAGGGGGAGGGAGAGGAGGGAGAGGGAGTCAAATACATGGTGATGGAAAGAGAACTGACTCTAGGTGGTGAACACATAATATAACACATAGACGATGCACGGTAGAATTGTACACCTGGAGCCTACGTAATTTTTGCTAACCAATGTCCCCCCCCAATAAATTTAACAATTAAAAAAAATTTTTTAATGAGGATATTAGACTAAATCATCTTTAAGCGTTAACATTTGGTGGTGTTCTGTTTCCAAGTGTACCATTCCTTCCTTGATTACAGTTTTAAATATTTAGAAAAACTCCTGAAAGTGAAGAGAGTGCATGATTCAGAAAGTTACTAAATATTTAGAAATACTTTTAAGTCAAATAAAAGGAGAGGGCTTAATAAATGTACTGGGTTGATTATCCTGAAGCTGGCAGTTCAGGATGAATTATACTGGAACAAAAAGGTTTTCAAATGCACAGGTAACAAGAGCTAATAATAGTAAGGAACCTGAAATATGTGCAGAGAAGAGTCACTTTATAAGCACTTCTGTGATAAGTGCTCAATAAGTGGTAACAAACATAACTTTTCCCTTTTATTTTACTCTTCCTTATCTTGAGGGACTGCTCTCTTCACATGACTGTTGTGCATGGGTGATGAGCCTCTATTAATGTCTTCATTCACTCGTTTCACAATGATTTCTTAAGCACTTAGTAAAGCAAGCACTGGGCTAGATATTGCAGATATAATGACAAACTAGAGAACATAGTTCCTGTCATCACGTAGCTTTCAAACTTGCCATTCTAAAGTATTAACAACTATATTGAAATAGAAGGCATTAGTTCTTTATTTATGTGAGACTACATATTGCCATTTCTATATTTGTTATTAAATTCATGTGAATATCCTTTCTAGCCACTATTTTTAATATTCTTTAAGTTTTTTTCTTATAAAAATAAATCTTAATGAAATTCAAATCTGCAAAAACATGCACAAAATATGTATATATACAACAACATAGAGGCAAAATAAAAGGGGTCAAACACAAAAGACAACATATATATTCCATTTGCATGGAATTCTAGAAAAGGCCACACTACAGTGACAGAAAGAAGACTAGTAGTTACCTAGAGCTGGGAATCAGGGACTGGGACCCACAACAAAGGAGCAGAGGGAACTTTGCAGCATGATAGCAGTGTTCAATATCTTAATTGTGGTGGTGGTTACATGATTATATACAGTTACCAAAATTTATCAAAGTGTATACTTACAAAGGGTAAATTTTATTGGTTGGAAATTAAACCTCAATAAAGCTAAAAAAAATCATAAATTGTTATTCAATTCAAAAAAATTTCAGAGAAGTGATATTAGAAAAAATAGTAGAAAGAAATAGTTCCATTCATTTGTATGGTTTTCTAACTCTATTTCCAAAATAAGTTGTATAACTGGACCACATTAGCTTTGCTTTTCACAGAAGATGCCTTAAGTAGATATATTCTAATCAAAATATATCCTTGGTTTTATCAAAGGATGAGAGCAAGAAATCACTATAAAGAATATTACTGCATTTTCAGTGATATTACCATTGAAGGTAAAGTCCATTATATTCTTAAAGATGCCTTAGATGTGATTCTAAATGAAATATTCTTACAATATCAGAAAGTAAGTTTTCAAAGAAAATTCTTTTTATTCTTTCAGTCCATTATCCCTTTTTGATTTTGCTCCCAGGAAGCTCAGAGGTAAAAACACCACTATATTAGCCTTAATTTTTCCTTTCAGTAGAGAATCTTGTAGTTTTTTTTGAGATATAATTGCCACATAACATTGTATAAGTAAGGTGTATAACATAATGATTTGATAGATTTATATTGCAATATAATTGCCCTTGTAGTGTTAGCTAATATCTTTAATGTCACATTATTATCATTATTTCTTCCAGTAGTGGGAACAATTAAGATATAGTTTCTTAGCAAGTTTAATTTTATAAAACAGTTTTTTTATTGTCTGTAATCCCTGTACTGTGTATTAGTTCAGGACTTATTAATCAATTAGTTGGAAAGCCTTGATTTTTAGTATCATTATTTCCTACCTTCTTTGTATTGGAGTGGCTTCATTGTAGGAGTCTTTGTAAGATAAATCTTATCCACTTTAGAATTATGTAGGGTATGGATTATTTAGAAGTCCAGAGGTACTTCAACAATGTCAGCTATGAAACAGAATTTTCTTGAAGTATAACTCTTCAGGGAAGAACCAAGTGGCTCAATCCTACACCCCAAGAAATGAAAGTTGGATATCGCTAGATGAGTCAAGAATCTTGGAATTAGTCAGAGGAAAAATTAGAAAAGTATGGGGCTAGATAGGTGTTGATCTGCATAGCTTAAAAATAGCTGAACTTCCTAGAGTAAGAGGAAGGGTGGGGAAAATCCATTATCTGGAGCCTTTTTGGCCTTAGGCTGCATCCGCCCCTGGAGGCTTTCTGCACTGGATAGCTCTGCCTCTGGAATAACACCTTATTAGTGGGATTCACCCTGTTGATGAATTACACTAATGCATCATTAGAATGACAGGTCACACTGGTGATGTATTGCAAAGTCACTTAATGAGAGCAATAGCTCATTCCGATTACACTCCTGTGAAAGGAGGGCCCAGTCTTCAGAAGAACTTGACTACAAGCTAATTCTGCTTAATTACAGGATTCAACATATGCTAATAGTAACGTCAAGATGTTCTTTGGCACCAAGTTTTTTTGGCACTGATCAAAATATAATTTATGGCTCCACTCTGTACACTTGGAAATATTCATACAGGATACACAGTCTCAAGATGAGAAACAAGATACCCTGCAATCCATTTAGTTTCTAGGCTGGAAAAACAAATACATAAATAGGTGCCTGAAAGGTACAGGTTTGAGTGTTTGTGTCAATCAAGTTGTCCTGGAAGCTGCATTTAGTTCCAAAAAGATGAGGTAGGGAGGAGAAGAAATACAATGACTTCTCTTTAAGACTGGCAGAAACTGTATCTTACACAAATTCTACCTTGGCCATGACAGATGGCTTTCATAAGGATTAGACCTAAAAATAAAACCACTGATGTCTGAAGCTTGTGTGGAATTTTGATTGTACTAGTATTGGCCTAACAAAGAAGTAAAACATAAAGATGAAGAGGTAGAGGAGGATTATTAAAATGTTAATAATAAATACTACCACTTATTACTTGCCTGCTTTGTGTGAAGCAAGGCACTAGACACTTTTTATGTGCTACCTTTAATCCTTACAGCAACACCACCAAGCTAACATCATTATTCCCATTGTACAGATAAGCAGACAGAGGGTCTGAGAGTTGACATAACTTGACTAAGGTGTAGTCAGTGGATGACTCAGAATTCAAACTGGGTCTGAATCATTCACATACAAAACTTCTATGAAGATACTGTTTGCAGCCAGATAAGATGATGTTGATTACCAATAGTTGCAAACAGAATTTTTAAGACAAAAACCATAATATTGTTTGACAAAAAAACAATTAGAAGAGGCCTGAAATGGGTCAGATAAATGATGATATGATGTTGTTTGTACAAAAGAAAATTGAAAGGAGAGTATACTTTTTTCCAGATATTTGAGGGGCAGTCACTGGCTTATCCTGTTTTCTCAGCTCCACAGAACAGGGATGAGTAGGAGAATTTAAAAGGGAGGCAGATTTTATTCAGTGTAAGGAAGAACTTTTTAACTAGTATATCAAAGAACCAGCTGTCAAAGTATCCACCTCCTTCCATATCAAAGAAGCTCAGGATGGGGTCTGGGGAAGATATCGTGAATCAGAGATGCCGTTGAAGGGATTTTCATTTTCAATAAATGTACTGACAAGCTAGATATCAAGGAAGTTTGCAGCCCTAGTGATAAAATAGGTCATCAATCCCTTATTTGCAACCACTAGAGCCAGATGTGTTTGGGAATTCAGAACTTTTCAGAGTTCAGAAAGGTAATTTAGGGTAAATGTCATTTGTTATACATGATCCCCAGCAGGGTCTGAGGCAGCATTCTATAATCAAATGCATAAATATTTTTGTTTTTGCGCAGCCACTATAGAAAACAGTATGGAGGTCCCTCAAGAAATTAAGAACAGAGCTACCATAGGACTCAGTAATCCCTCTTCGGCATATCTACCCCCCAAATTTGAAAACACTAATTCATAAAGATGCATGTACCCTTATGTTTACTGAGGCACTATTCACAATAGCAAAGACATGGAAACAAACTAAGTGTCCTTCAGTGCATGACTGGATAAAGAAGATGCAGTACACATATGCAATGGAACACTACTCAGCCATAAAAAGAGGTTTTATTGCCATTTGTGACAACAAAGATGGAACTTGAGAGTATCATGCTAAACAAAATAAGCCAGATGGAAAAGGAAAAGAGCTGTATGATTTCATGCATATGTGAGATATAAAATGAAAAACAACAAATTAACAAACAAAAAACAAGCTCCTAGATACAGACAACAGAATAGCTGTTACCAGAGGGGATAAGGGGTGGGTCAGAATCTGGGGGGCGAGAACACAAAGGAGTATTTAGATGTTGTATTATGAAATTGTACACCTGAAATTTATATAGTGATATTACCCAATGTTACCTCAATACATTTAATTAAACACATTTCTGATTTTATTTTAAAACTCCACTTAATAGTCAAAAGATGATAAATAGCCTCACACCAGTTCAGGTCAGGCTTTGGATTACATTTTGTCAAATGGGTTATGAAAAATATTTCTAAATTTTAGAAATGTGCGGGTTTTGAAGCTGCTGAGAAGAGATAGTGGAACTATAATAACTGTTATGTGTTGATTGTTGTCTACGTGGTAGATACTGTACCCCTAATAGAGCAGCAACTCAGCAAGTTGGATTTGGTGGTCCCATTTTACAGATGGAAAAACTAAGGATTAGATATACCAAGTGACATTCTTAAGGCTATCCAGTAAATGCCAAAGTTTGGAAATAAGCTCCTGTCTATGAGACAGTAAAGCCAGGCTCTGTCCTCTAGGACTTCATGGGCCTGTAAGGTAAACTCTCACCCACATCTTGAACCCAAGTGTATATTTGAATTTGGTAATATTCTAATTCATTTTTCCATTTCTTAGAGTCACCTCCAAGGTCTAGATATCACTAAAAGGATCCAGGGGAAAAAATTAAGGAGCTATTAATACAATTCACAGCTCAGGTCATTTCTGGAGTATACAGATGCAGACATGGCAGGCATAAGCGTGCCCCTAATGTGATACAAAGATGTCATGAAAATACATGACTTAATTCTTCTAAGGACATTTCCATTCATTCAAAGTGTGGACGTATCACTAGAAGGGTGGCTTTTATTTAACAATATTGTAAAATAGGTTTGGGCAAGACTGATTCACAAAGAATCAATTTTATGTGCAGCAACAACACTTTAACAAATGAAGCACCTTAAGAACAAAGGTTCTAGTTTTCTAAAAAAGTATTTGGTAATGAAATATGAAGCCTATTTTAAGTAAGATATAGTGAAAGGACGAGAAGGATTCTCTCAATCAGGCTGGAAACCCCATGCAAGTGTGTGTTTTCCCTGTGGTCCCAAGTGCTAGGAAGCTTAGGAAATTTTATGTTCAATGTTAGTAATTCCTTTTAATTTCTCTTGCATTCATTATCTGGTTGTTTTTCACATATCTTTGTTTGATTGATTCTATTATATCTGTGTCTGGTATCATAAGACTACTCAAAAAAGTTTTTTTGTAAGTGGAGCATAAATTACAACCAAAAAAGAGTACATTTGTAAAGCTATTGTTTGTCTATATATGTGTGAAGTCGAAAACAAAACCTAAATAATAATAATGTCTGATATTAGTCACTGCTTGACACTTTTGCAAGTGCTATTTATTATCTCACTTGACCTGCATCAGTGACCCCATTAGATAGCCAACACCATGAATGACCATCTCCACTCAAAAGACAACTGTTAAATACCACAGAAGGAGCAGGGGTTGAGTTAGCTTTTGAACCAGGTCTTGTAACCAACCTCAGGACTGTTCTTTTTCTCTTTCATCGTGCTTTCTTCAAAAGAGTCACATACTAAATCAAAAGATTTTTGATAACCATTAAATATTGGTTAAAAATACAAGAGTTAAGCTACTGCAAGGTGAATTCTCACATACTGGAAACTTGCTCTTCTGTTTTTCTAAACAGAAGAAAATTGTCTATTAGTTGGTGTCTGCTGAACCATGGAGTTAGGAAAATACAGCTGTCAGAGTGACTGGATGAGCTGGAGTTAAGGTGAAGGAGTCCAGAGGCAATTCAATTACAATATTTTAAACAATGGTTGCATATGAGGGTTTTATAAAACATGTTAAACAGTGGACTTTTATTATGCAAAGTGATACAGATGCATTCTTTAAGATACTCCTATACCTCTATTCAGTAATTGTCTATGGAATAAAATGAATTAAAATCCACACATTTTTCTCAAATGTCTGACTCTGAGCATAGCAAACGTAGTTTTTAAATGAGGTATGTATTCCATGTTATATAGACTGACTTTTTGTTTTGATCTCAGATTATCTTTTTCCCATTTCAGGGATCACACTTGAATCTCTTTGTATGAACCTAAAACCCTTCATGGAGCTGGCATGGTGAGTGTGTAGGAGCCTACACTCTGAAAGCATTCTGGGGTACAGTCCTCTGAGAAACATAGTGGGACCTCCTGAGGTCTTGAAGTTGTGGTTCATGAGCCAACACAATTGCCCAGGAAGTATCCTTTTTGAAGATTCTGATAAAATGGGTTCTGGGCATGGGGCGTGGGGGGAGGGCAGCATGCAGCCCATCATAAGTGGGCTATAAGAACAATAAAGGGACAGATTCCCTGTAGATCCTGTCTTGGCACCAAGAGATACATTAAGGTCTGTAAAGCAAATTATTGATTGTAGACCCCTAACAACACATTACTGTTACTTCAAATTGTAAAGACACAATGGCTCAGGCCCAAGAACAACTCAGAGTTATTAAATTCATATTCCCAACTTTGTACTTGTACATTCTCTTATTTTCTTATCAAAATAGCCAGAAAATGAGGAGATAACTTGAGACCTCCACACACTGATTTTTTTAAACCTAGAAGCAATTCTTTTATCCTTTTCCTTTCAAAAGAAAAGATCATTAAAAACTGATTTTAATAGGAATCATCAAACCATTATTAATATACAATTGAGGATGTCTGGTTCCTTGCTACCAGGCACATAGTGCTTTACACATAGTAGTTACTGAATAAATACTTAAAGGTGAATAATGGACCTTACATAATGGGTTGACTGAAAGAGAAAGTGATAAGATTCAAGTGTCTATGTCAGCTGGAAGTTCAAGTGCAGAAGCCAGGAGCCATTTAACCAGGAGAGCAAGTCATGGATGAAGATAGGGATCAAACTGTCCTGAGGTAAGTGGAGACCTAGGGTAGCACAAAGACCGCTGCGTGTCATCCTCACACAGGGGCCACGCTAATCTGTGGATCGTGACAATTTTAGTGCATGTGCTGCTGAAGCAAGCACAGCACAACAACCACTAGCAGCTCTGTGACCCTGTCACCTCTCTGAGGCTCAGTTTTCTATTTTATAAATTGAGAATAGAGGTGTCTCTTTAGTCTTCCTCAGGATTATTGCAAGGAACATACACAAAACTGTACTTAAACATCTCTAAATAGATACAGTCAACACCCATAGCGACCTAAGGCCTTAGCAATGACTTCCTGTTTCTCTCATGGAAAAAAAAATCTAAGTGTTGATATAGTTTTATGTTACTATAGTAGAGTGTCCTTGAATCTTGTTTTCTCACTGGATAGATAGAGATCCAGGCTAGATTAACCACTGGTTGGAATGTACCTAGCTGCATCTGATTGCAGCTACTGCTTTCCCACAGAGAAGAATTTCCTATTTAAAAAAAAATAAATAGCAATTTCTAAGCATGTTCATATGTTATGATGATAAGTTCTCACAAGTGAAAAGGAATAACTTGGGAAAATGTAGAATAGCACACTAGGTATTTAAAAGGGCCTTGAGGGGCAACCAATAAGCAATGTAAGAGGTGGAGTGTGTGGAGATGCAAGGCTGACAACTGTCACAGCACGTCTGAAATGGAGTAAGAGGAAGCTGCCTTCCTTAGAAGCTGGAGTCCTTCCGACTAGGGAAAAGTGGGGATGCCCATCTTCTGCCTGGGAAGCCCATGGTGCGGTAGTGAAGGCCATTCTTTTAAAAACTTGGAGAAATTGATCTGTGTCATCATAAAAGCCTTCTAGGAATTACCAATTAACTTTACTCAGAAAACAAGGGAATAAAAATACATTTTATTGAATGGTAATAATGAAGATTCCCTTTACATGAAAACAACAGATAGGCGAGGGGGGGAAATGGAGAACTCCGTGCACTGAAGGGCTTTAATCTTTGAACGACATGATTCCAAATAGATGGCCCCATTCTTAAAGTGCTTCCATTTCTCCTAAGCTTGTTCCTGGCTGGAGCTATACCTCCTGGATTCTTGGACTCATATCCAAGAAGCTTTGCAGGATGGGTCAAGAAAGAGAAGAAACTTGTGTCAAATCCTTACTACATGTTGGACCCTGGGCTGGGTGCTTTGTGAATATTCTCAGTTAATACACAGAGCTATGGCAAATGTTATTACTCTCACATTTATAGATGAGGAAAGGGAATCTCAGAGAGGTTTAGGGAGAGACACCAGGTCACACAGCCAGAAAGTGACAGAGCCAAGTTTCAAGACCATGTTTCCCGTCAGTGACTCTGAAACCTGGACTTTCTCCATTCTGTCACCTTGCCTCTGTTGGTCATATGACTTTCAAGGGTCAGAAAGGAGGGGTGAAATTTTTCAGGCCCTTTTAATCTGCACTTCATTATCCTTGTGGTAATGGCTTTTCAAGCATAGTTTTGACCATAGTGTGGCCATGAAAATATTCTCCTAATAGAGATTATAAATCACATCTGTGGTAGATTGAAACAAATCAAATATGGTTTATTCATAAATTTCTAAAGATACAAAAATTAATTGGCTACCTTTTGGGGATGGTGCTAGAGATCTGATTTTTTTTTTGTTTTGTTTTGTTTTTTGTTTTTTTTTTTTTTTTTTTTTTTTTTTTTTTTTTTTTTTTTTTTTTTTTTTTTTTTTTTTTTTTTTTTTTTTTTTTTTTTTTTTGCTTTTTGGTATGTGGGTAGCTCCCTGACTGGGAAATGAACCCAGGCCACAGCGCTGACAGCGCCAGCGCCGAAGCCCCAAGCCACTACACCACCAGGGAACTCCCTAGAGATCTGATTTTTTATTTTACACATTGTTAAATAAAGTGGAATACTCAAGCATTTGTCTTGCTTTTTTTTTTCTAGAAACTGTACCACCAGATAACCAAATAGTAGAAAAGGGAAGTTTCATTGTATAGAAATATTTCCATAAATAAAAGAATGAATGATAGAATTGGAATATCACCACTTACCCCTAATGAATTAAGATTGTAAGCACTGAGAATCAGTGGCTATTTCCAGGACAAAAAGAGAATTAGATAGTATGCACATCTTGATGAATAACACATCACTAACTAAGAGAACTTCTCCCCACAAGCAGTCAAATCTGAATGTGATTAAGCCTCCAGATTCAACTACCAACTTGTAAGAAATACAGAGGCCAAAGAAAGATGTTAAACCACACTGTGGGGATGCAACCAGTGAGGCTGAGGCCAACTATACAGAAGGGATGACCCCATTTCTAAAACAAATAAAATACAATGGAGAAAAAAATAAATTAAGGAGCAAAACTATAGATTGAAAGAGAACGAAATGATATTGAAAAATAAAAACAGGCAATGTTAACTCTAATGTTTGAGGATACTCATTTGGGTGGTAAAACTATAAAGAAAAGTAAAAAGTTGATTACCATAAAAGTCAGGACAGTGCTTCCTCTGGAGGATGGGGGTGGGGGAAGGTTTAAGAGGAGGCAGCTGGGGTGCTTAGCAAAGTCTAGGTTCTTCCATGGGTGGTGGTTATAAGGGTGTCCACCTTTAATAACTAAGCTACACATTTGTGTTACTTGAAAAAGAACAGGGTTTCATATACCACTGTGTTTGTGTATTTGTGCGTGCATGTGAGAGAGAGAGAGAGAGAGAGAGAGAGAGAGAGAGAGAGAGATTGCTTGCTTCTCTCTGACTTGCTTCAAGCACATATTTTCAAGTGGTAACTTAGGGCTCTGAGCTCTGAAGGAGTTAGGTCATGTCCTAGAGTATAAAAAGTACTTCTGGGAGAATTCCTTTCAAAACCTGGCTTGTTTAAAATGAAAATTCTAAGGTTCTGTCTTCTTTGTAAATTGTCAGTTCCAGTTCAGCTTAACACACGCTAGAGACTCAAACCAAATACATCAGGAATTACTTTCTTCACTCCCAGAGCTAGTCCATTTGTAGAACAGTCCAGGGATTAGGCTGGTTCTGCTGACTCTGACTCAGCGACCTCTTATTTTTCCACCTTTGTGTACCATTGGCCTCTCTTCACTCCAAGTTTCCTTTCCAAGCCGGAAAGTCAGAGGGATAGTGATGGGTCAGTCGAGGAGAGGCTGGCTTGATATCACTGCATAAAGAAAACTCTCCCTTTAGGAGCCTTCAGCATGCCCTGTCTCCCCCTCCTCCTCATGGCCCAGGTGTCCAATTACTTTCATAAATTATGTTCTCCATTTATCTCTTCATTAAAGTGCCATATGTAGACCAGTTTGCAGTCTGTCAAACCCGTTCACATATATGTTTTCATTTCATTTTTATGCTTTCTTTAAAAAATTACAGTCATGATTTAGATTTAATTGCTTAGCCTACAAAGGCATTTCATCTCCGTCTGCAGTTCTCAACCCTGGCTGCAGAGAGTCACTTGGGAAGTGTTTCAAATACACGGCTGCAGGGGCTCATCCTAAACCAAATGAAACCGAAACCCAGGTCCTGGAGTCTGGGCCCCAGGTGATTCTGTGTGCAGCTGTCATTGACAACCACGGGCCAGGATCTTTACAAGTTTGGGTGAAATCAATCAACCCCATTTGATCGGGTTTTTTTTCTTTGCAGATTTCCCATTTGGTAGTCACTGTTCATATGTTCCAACCACCACTCTTCCCTGAGTCCTTTCTATTGTGGTGTGTGTTTACATGCACCCTCAGAAAGAGCCCCTGCAAATCTGCCCTGAGTTAAGAGTGTGATAATGGAGTAGGGTCACAGCTCTGTTTCCTGCTAACTACATGGCATTGGGAAGGTGGCTTAATTAATCTCTCTTGGTCTCAGCTTTTGTATAGAGAAAATGGGAAATGACAATGATACCCTTTTAAGGTTACTGTGAAGACAAACAATATTCAGAAAGCACCTGGCTCATAGTCAGAGCATAAAACGGGGGAGCTTTGAATCTTATAATTCCACTGGGAACCAGGTAACTTGTGCCAGGCACACTCCAGCTCTGAAGTCCTTTCAGGTGTATTTTCTGACACCTGTCAAAATTTTGTTCAGGATGCCTACCATAGGGAAATTTTTCCTGTAGTCACATGAATTCAATGTTATAAATACACGACTTACACACCCAAGTATTTATATCAAGTATTTATGTTAATATATAAATTCATATCTACACACACACACACACACACACACACATATGTGCATTATTTTAAATGGAAAAGAAAGACTCCACTGAACTCCATTATCTCAGATACATCTCACTGTGTGTGGTCAAAGTACATATTACAAGCACGAGTACTCTTCAGAGTAGTAAGGTGCTTTCCATTAGCTAAGGCCCGTACTGGTGGGAAGTGCTCCCACCCAGCCCATTTGCTCATCTTGGGTGATCCCTCCAGGAGGGTTTAGGTTACCTGGCCAGAGGCTCTCCTTTTGAAATCAACACAAATTCTGCCAGTACAAAGAGTGAGAACATAACAAAGCCAAGGTTAGGGATCCATAGCGATCTCCCTCCTACAGGTCAAGGCACCTTGAGGCCCGAGTTCCAAACTTTTGAACTTCTGTTATGCTGGGAGAAGTCATGTGATACATTTGACCTCAAAACTTCCTAGGTCCTCAGTCCTGACTATGAAATTACAATAGAGATATTACAATTTCAAAGAAATATATGAAATGCTCTCTCTATATTTTTTTGGTGAGTTGGCTCCTCTGGATTATTAAAGAGTCACTTTTTATTTTTTAGTATTGCAGTTTAGAAATACATCACAGAATTCATTAATTTAATCACCAAAGAAAGAGTGGATCATAGTGGGCAATGTGGGGTTGCAAAAATTACCTTTTTCAAAAAGAGAAGTTTATCGATGTAACAGTGGAGACTTGAAAAATTATGGTTACATTATCAAAGGTGTCCTTCCTTGCCATTTTAAACAGAAATGATTGATCATGGCTTGACATTTTTGGTGAGTCAAGGTCAATATAGTTAAAATCAGCAGCCACTTCTCCATTACAGCACAGCGATGCCCGTATGCTAAATCACTTCCATTCTGAGCACTCTTAAACGTTATTCAGGCTCTCATCACTGTGCTATTCACATGCTTGCCTTTAGTAAGAATGATTTCTAATTCATTGTTTAAAAACTGCTCTGCTCCTGATAGAAACTATTAAAGTTGAGCATATTCATACCCTGTGACTCAGCAGTTAAGCTTGTAGATGCATAGTCAGTGGTAACGTGCCCATATGGTTAACAAAAGACATGCACTAAAGCTCACAGGGCCATTTGCAATAGTCCGAACTTGGAAACTTCCCAAAGGCGCAGTGATAATAGAATAGATAACTAAAATGTTATGTATTTAGACAATGCAATACCTTGCAGAAATGAAAAAGAACAATAGCTACATGCAATAATGTGGATGATATCACAAATATAATATTGAGCCAAAGAAGCCAGACACGAAAGAGACCAGAGTGCGTGACTACAGGATGCAGAGAAGAACAAGCCAAACCTATGCTGCCACAAGCCAGGACAGTGTGACTTTCGGAGTGCAGTGAGGTCCCAAGGTGCTGGTAATCTGGTTTTGACCTGGGTACTGTGAATTCAATGAGCTGTTTACTTACAATACATCTACACTTCTGTATGTGCATTGTGTGTCCATAAAAAATAAAAAATAAAAAGCTGTAATGAGCAAGGGAAAAAAAAGGCAAAAAATTCTATTTAAATTAAGACTATGTAAACTCTGAGGAAAGTCAGAGTTTCACTTATCAGCCCAGAATACAAGCATTAGCTGTTATGATGCTCAGGGACTTCCCTTACTTCCTGTTTGTGCCCCTGTTCGGGTTCCCAAGTAAATAATCTCTAGTAATTAAGATTTTACTATATATAGATTTATCTGGAGTTTTTTAAGTTAAATTGCTTTGTTCTTTCACAGCTTGCAGATATAGAATTCAAGCTAATAATGTAAGATTTTAAAGATATTTTTCTTTCACATTAATAAAAATGTGAGAAATAAAATAATTGGTACAATCATGAAAAAGGCACCAGATGAAAATATAATTTGATAGATGATATAAAGATTTAGTAACACAATGTTCTGAATAGCACACTGTCTCACTTAATGAGACACTCGTTCCTTTACAAATTAAATCAGCATCTCAAAGAGATTTCTATACTCTCATATTCATTGCAACATTACTTACTGTAGCCAAGATATGGACACAATCTAAAAATCTGCCTATACATAGATAAATGGGAAAAATGTGATATATATATAATGAAATATTGTTCAGCCTTAAAAAAAGAAGAAAATCCTGTGATTTGCAAAACATGGATGAACCTGCAGGACATCATGATAAGCAAAATAAGCCAGACACAGAATGATGAGTATCACATACGTTTATCACTTATGCATGGAATTTTAAAAAGTTGAACTCATAAAAAAAGAGAGTATAATGGTGGTTGCCAGAGGCTGGGGAATGGAGGAAATGGGAAGATTTGGTCAAACAGTACAAAGGTTCAGTTATATGGGATAAATAAATTTTATAGATCTAATGTACAGCATGGTGGCAATAGTTAACAACATTGGATTGTTAACTTACAGTTTTCTAAGAGGATAGATTTTAAATAAAATCTTACCCCCCCCCACACACACAAATGAGTAACTATGTAGAGATGATGGATAAGTAATTTAGCTTGATTATGATTTCATAATGTATATGTATATATAAAAACATCAAGTCTTACACCTTAAACACACACAATGTCTTTAGGTCACAACTATATCAAGAAAGTTGTTAAAAACATCTGCATTTCTTTATATAACACAGGTAATATTAAAGGGCAAGTTGTTGGAATTACTGATGTTTGATTGAGCCATAAACAGCCTGTATTATTGAATTAATTTTTGCATTGGACTTATAATAGTTAGGTAATTTATCTCTTTTCCTTTCAGTTTCATTCTAAATATATCAGAAATGAAGTTTAGATAAACTTTTAAACTTCAGTCCATTTATTGGTTCTTTGTCCATCAATGTTCGACAATTTCATTTTGACTTGTTAGAAGAAAATGGCAATACTCACTTTCATCCACAACTAATTAGAAATACCTGACAAAATAAATTGAAATTTAGATAACACCACATCTTTTCCTTCAGGTATATCTATGTTCCTGGCAAATGAGAATATTTTAATGGAGGAAATAGGTAGTATACACAAGAATGGGAACGTGACAGAGGGAGAAGAAAGAAAAAAGAAAAGCACGATTTGTAATTGTTTAAATTATGGGTGGACAAACTATGGCCCCCTAGGGCAACATTGACCCACCATCCACTTTTATAAATAAAGTTTTATTGAAATACAGCCATGCTCATTCATTTATGTATTGTTTATGACTGCTTTTATGCTATAAAAGTAGAGTTGAATAGTTGCATCAGAGACTATATGATACCCAAAACCAAAAAAATATTTACTATCTGATCCTTTACAGAAAAAGTTTTCCAACCCCTGGTTTAAATGATAAAATTTACATTTAGATTTTAAATTTCAGATTTAAACAATGGAGAGATAAGCCAGGTAGCTGTTTTATCCCTGATGTTTTCGTGCTATAGGGAATATCCATATATATTTTCCTATGTGTTATTGATAATTATTAATAAATTTTTCACTAGACCATAATGGCTCCTGCAATATATTGCAAAATATACCACATGTAGGGCACTAGGCCTTCAACTGCTTTTGCAATTGATCCCCAAGTCACTGTATTGATACATATTCAGAAAATCTTGTCTGTCAATATTTTTATTAGAAATGGCTCAAATCTATGCATATGAGGAAGAAAGCTTATAAAAATCCATTCCCTATGCTTGGCACCCATCCTCCTGCCAGGCAGATTTTAGGACTCTGTCACATTCCATGTTGAAATAAAGTAATATAATCCAGTGACTTGAACATGTCTTGGTCCTTGGTAATAGGGCCATATCCTCAGGATCAATAAAATCAGTTGATTTGATGTATAAAAGCTAATATTTGCTGAGTGCTTCCTGTGTGTCAGGTATGGCTGTGAGTGCTTTATATTTATTAACTAAATTAATCCTTACAATTATATCAGATGGGTATGGTTATCTCCTCCACAACAAGATGAGGAAACTGTAGTGCAGAAAGGTAATTTACACCAAGTTACACAGTTAATCAGGGTCTAGACCAGATTTATATTGATATTGAAAAATAGTATTTATTGGGTGGACTTTCATGTAGTAGTTCAAGAGCAAGAGTCTGCAAACTTCCTTCTGTCAAAGACCAGAGAATAAATATTTCAGGCTTTGCAAGACAGACAAGGTCTCTTTGCAACTTCTGACCTTGTATGAGAAAGCAGCTGTAGACAATACATAAACCAATGAGCGTGCAGTGTTCCAATACAATCTTGTTTACAAAAGCAGGCTGCAGGCTAGATTTGGCCCATAGCTGCAATTTGCCAACCCTTGGTCTAGACTCTAGATAATCGTACTAACCAACAAATTTCATTATTCTATAGCATTGTCCTGCCTAGCACTGTCCTGGGTGCACTGAATGAGAATGAGAAAAGGTATGCAGATTCTCTCTAGAATCAACTAGCATGGTGTGGACTATAACTAAGAATTCATCCTCAGTCTTCTTACTTCATAAACCTTATCTGCTTGTTAGGATCTAATTTTATTACTATCTGGACTAAACCAATAATCTGAGGAATTATGGAGCTGGCCCAGAAACCTCATCTCTAGAAAGAAGAATCAGCCCTTGAGGAAAATGTTGATAAAAGATACCTGGGACAGCCTTGTGAGTAAATTTCAGTAGAATGTTGACTACAGTAATATATCATAAATGAAATTAGTAAATTTACCTTTTATTACAGAGTTTCCTTTTTTTTTTCACTCCTAAGTCAAAGTTGAATGTAGAAAGATGGCAGGTGAGAAGTTCTTGGCGGTATTTTCAGTCATACCAGAGGGTACATAGGTGTCTAAGGTCCAAAATGTATTCTGAAGACAAACTAATCTTCTTTCAACATAAGGGAGGGAGATGTTTTCACTGAATCTTTAGTTTATTTTGAATGGGACAGCATTGTAAGTCTGAGAGCTGAGTTGTTTTTGATTTCCAAAGAGATGTGGTGGGGAACAGGAGAGCTAGGGATGGAGGAGAGCAGTACACTCACACATGCACTTTGCACAGTTGTGCATGATCCAGCTCAGCAGGGGTGAAGGGCTGACATGTACTCTCGCAGACATGCATCTGTGGGGTCTAACTCCATCCTGGATGTTTCCTTACTCACAAAGGCACCCTATGGCTTATTCATAGTCCTATAAAAAACTCACTTTGGCAAATCTTTGGGTTAATTATGACTGCATAAATATGAAGCATGATCTTCTCCTAGCCCATATATTTATAGGTCCCTATCACATCTGTATATGTGTCTGTTAGGAATAAACTTCGAAATGTCTTCAACAGCCACCCAAGGAATGACTGTGGACCTAAGAAGGCACTCATGCTTCTCAACAGAGACATTAAATGAAGTAATGGTAAGCCGGAAACAGCAAAGGGAGGAGTCATAACTTTCTTTGGTTTCCAGGGATCTCTGTATAACTGACTGCCACCTGCAAAAGGAGTTCCAGCTGATGGATGAAGGGGTCAAATGGTTGGGACACAAAGACAAGCAAAGCCGAGTATAGACTAAACTGTTCTGTGGACTCACGTGTATTTGTGGTCACTCGTCAGCATGACAGTGAGAATAAGTGACATGTCCTCTGCCTTCTGTCTCCCTTTTAACTTGAAGCCCTTGTCTCCACACAAGGAGCCATGATTCATGTTTATTTTCAAACATGAGACTGAACTCAGGGTACTTCACTGCTTAGGTATTCAGTGTAGGCCACTTTATTAAATGAAGAGTCCCTTGAAAAGAGCAAAGACCTTTTCATGAACCCCAAGGATAATGAAGTGGGTGGGAGCTTCATAGGAGGATGACTAGTCCTATGTCCAGGTCATCGTCCCTTTGAGAAGGTACAAGTTCAGCAGCTCGGTAATTGGCAGTGAAATCTGAGGGGCTCAGTGTGATCCCATTGCATTGTTTAAGGAAGGAAATACTTGGGTAAAACAAATGAGGAAAAGAAGATAAAAATGTCAGGTCAGAGGGCTGGATCAAATGCATTGTGCAATGGGACATTTTGTCTCTTTTCCAAGAAAAAGAGGAGCAAAACAAATTTTAAAAATCTAGGGAATAATCTTGTATTTTAAGACAGAATGGCACAGACAGCAAATGAATTACCAACCTATAGAATGGGACAAAATATTTGCAAATCATATATGTGATAAGGGCTGATATCCCAAAACATAAAGAACACATACAACTCAAAAAAAATCAGATTAAATAATGGGTAGAGAATCTGAACAGACCTTTTTTCCTAAGGAAGACATACTAATAACCAACAGGTACATGAAAAGGTGCTCAACATCACTATTCATCAGGGGAATGGAAATCAAAACCTCAGTGGTTTCATCTCACATCTATTAGAATGGCTCTTATTAAAAAGACATGAGACAACAAGTGTTGGTGAGAATATGGAGAAAAAAGAACGCTTATGCACTGCTGGTGGGAATGTACGTTGGTACAGCCACGATTAAAAACAGTATGGAGAGGCCTTAAAAAAATTAAAAACAGAACTATCATATAATCTAGCAATTCCACTTTTGAATATTTATCCAAGGGAAACAGAATCACTATCTCAAAAAGATACATGAACCCTCATGTTCACTGAAGCATTATTTACCATAGCGAAGATGTGAAAACAACCTAAATGGCCATCAATGGATAAAGAAAACAGAGAACAAATTGGTGCTTGTCCAAGGCAGTGGGGAGGGAGTGGGTGAAACAAGTGAAGGTAGTCAATGTGTATAAACTTCAGTTCTGGGAAGGTAATGTATAGCATAGTGATGATTTTTTTTTTAAAGACAGAATGGTGCTGATATTTAGCATGAGACTATACCCTAGATTTGGGGGTTGTGCATGCTAAGGTGTGCCTTTGTCTAATTGTTAAGTATGAAAAAGAAAGGGAAAATGATAGCACATGACTTGCCTGAAAAGTCAGCACTAGAAATCTAACTGAATTATTGGAATAAAGCTGAGCAAGCAGTATTTAACTGTCAATACATGGATGAGCCTTTTGATGAATCATGATCTCCAAATAAAATTTACTCTGATAGTCTAATCCAGATTTTCAGAATATTAGGAGCTTCTTCCTCCTCTAAAATTAACTTCCTCTGATAGAAACAGGAATCTTTGGCTGCTTAGGGTTGAATTCAAAATACTAAAATACACTCACCCTATGAAGAGTCTGGATTGCATTGACTCACTCATTTAGCAAATATTTACTGAGCATCTTGATGCTGTTCTAAGTACTTAGAATACCTTGGGGAATAAAACAGGCAAATATCCTTACTCTTTTGGAGTTTTCATTCCAATAAAGGAAGAGTGACAAAATAAGTAAATGATTTGGTATACAGAAAGGTTTAAGTAGTACAGAAAAAATGAAGCAAGTGGACAGAGGAATGTTGGCATTTCTAATTTTGTTTTATAATTTTACTAGTTATTACAATGTGTCAAAACTAAATAGTTGCTTTATGTATGTGATTGATATGTGCTTTACTTAGTATTATGCAGAATATGTAACAACATTGAACTAGAAAAGAGGAAAGAGGAAATGTAACATGCCCTAGATCTGCTGTAGATCCTTGGGCAAAGCACGTGACCTCTCTCAATATCACGTTCATCTTCATTAGGATAAGGGCATTGAACTTGGCCATTTCCTTTGAAGGTTCCTCCTTATTGTTACCTCACGATTCTGTGATTCTAAGAATGAAAAATTACTTTGTTCAGAGAGAAGTAAACAACCATGACTAGGGTAAAATCTCTTCCTTTCATGAAATTTATTGTAACCCACTTTCACGTGACTACGTGTCTATGAATGTAAGAAATATCCCATGCCACTTGCCTACTGCAAAGTCACTAAGAATTGATTCCATCGCTCAGGGTAACCATCTGTCGAAAAAGCTGTACATGTGGTAAGGAAAGTAGTCCCAGAATTTGGGGAATCCCCTGGAAGTTATCAGATGTGTTTGGGTGTCCATAGCACACTAGCACTGTGGTAGTACTCACCCTAGCATGTTGGCTTTTTTTCAGGAAGAGCTCAGGTAGTTCTGGAGTACCTTCAATCTACAAAATGAATCCCACCATAAATTTTGTGAGTCTCATTGTGTTATTGTGCTGCATCCAAACACTAGTAACTTGGTAATCTACTTCTCTTGAAATGGTTCCTTAAGCACTAGAAACAAGGAAGAAAACTTATCTGGGAGTGGGTAAGATGGGCATGAGGGGTGATCCCTAGAGAGTTCTTTAGTTAATGCTCAAAATAAAAGTGTATTTAGGAGACCTGAGCTGGCACTATATCCTCAGGCAACTGACCCCATTATTCCCTGACCAACCAGCAAAATCTCCACTGTGAAGTGTCAGCGATTTATACCTTTTTAACCTGTAAGTTAAAATGTGACCTGAAAAATCTTGAGTAAGCAATAGAGATTTCCTCTTTAGAATTAGAAATTTCACTTGGACAAGTCTTAAAATATCAACTTAATATAGAAAGGACACCAGTCATCTCAATGTTAGAGAGAAGTCTTATGCTGCATGGACAAACAGAACGAGAGGATGGGGCCATCCAAAATGGACTATTTCCAGGGCTGGAAACCTGCAGTTGGGCAAACATTCAGCATCTTTGCATCTATAGTGTAGAGCTTATTTGGGCAACTGGATACACTAGATAAAGCACCCGAGGGTAGGGAGTATCTATCCTGTTTTTAAAGTATTTGTGGTGAGTTGACTGATCTTTGTACAGGGAAATTGCAGTCTGATATTTCTCTGATAATCAAAAAGCTAGGTGGTCATGAACTAGTAACTAATGTAGCAAATGCCATCATTGGGGGAGACTGGCCCATATCCTCTGGGCACTGATCCTTTCAGTGCATCCCAGGATCTGCATCTCTTTGTGGGAGGCCTTTCTCTGACCACTGGAGCCCACACCATCCATGAGTGCGGTAGTAGGAAGTACAGAGAGGTTCTTCCTTGAGAACCTCAGTCAGTGGGCTGGTGGATGAATAACCAAGCTGTCTGTCCCCTTGGGTGGGGTAACTGAAAGACGGAGGTTCCACACTGTCTGCCAGTGGGATTAAGCAGCAGTTGTCCACGTGGGAATGTGCATGATAATGTCTTTCTTCTCGTACCTGTCTTGACTCCCCACTGCCCTAATTTCCTGCACTTCCTGTACTTGCACTCATATCTTTGTCTCAGAGTCTGTTTCTAGGAGAACCCAAATTAAGAGACTGACAGATGCATCTGAAATGCTTTCTTTTTCTTCTCTGGCCTGTAATAGCTTCCTTTGAGAGAGATAATATAGTAACGCATAAGAATGTCCTGCTTAAAAGTCAGGTGCTATGAAGGAAATTTCACCTACAAATGTAAGAGATTTTGAAAATTTAAAATTCCATTAATGGTTTACCCAATAACCTACTTTACAGGTAGATGCTGACCACGATGAAGAAATTTTAAATGACTTGAAGCAAACAGAAGAATAAAGCCAATAGAACCATAAACTCCCCAACAACTTTGTTTGCATTAGTTCACTAACCAAGTAAGTGATTTAAATAGAGTCAGAAGCACTAATTCTAGGAAATTAACAGATTGCATATACTTCAGCTATATATTGTGTTGGGTATTTTATGGAAATTGTTTACATTTTGATATATCACTACAACTGTTTTATCAAAACATTATGGTTTTTCCTTCAAATGTGTGATTAGATTCATAGAATTGCTAAATGCAATTTTTATTTAGACTTAATGCCCCATTTTTTCCATCCTGAGCATGCCGTTTTTAATTTAATTTTACAATAAGTCAATGGCAAAATATAATCCAGTGAACTGAAATTCACTATCAAGTTAAAATTTTAATGTGTCTTTGTTCCACAAAAAGCATTTTAAGCTCACTGAACTTCGTAAGGTGCTAAGAAAATGCTTGAGAATTCAGTAAAGATAGAGAGAGGAGTAATAGAAATGAAATTTGATGGATTTATCTGGAATAAATTCAGAAACTGAATATGCTATTAGGGATAACTGAGCTAATACCACAAGTACTTTTTTTGAATGTCTGAATCGCATTAAGAAATACTACTTTAACATGTTACCACTGAAATCTACCAACCAAATTCAATGACGTAAAAAATTATTTCCATAGCCATGAATTACTATAAGAAAGCTTTTTATCAATTACAGTGTCAGAAATTCAATAGATAAGACACTGCATACTTTTAAGTGATCTGATTTCAAGAATAAGGTCTGCATTAATGAGGAAATTAATAGGCTCTCAAGAAATAAATATCTGCAGGTAAAATCATTTGTAAAAGAAATTCTCATATCAAGACTTATTATTGATAAACAGGCAACAGTTTATGTGATATGATTTCAGTGGTGTCATAAAGACTTTTGGTACCAAGTAATATCTCTTGTCTTTCAAATGCTGATTGACAATAAACATGCATTTTTAAGGTCGCATTCTAGTATTTTTGTTAAAACTTGTGTTTCTTTTCAAATAAAATATCCATGGGAGCTGTAAGATAGTAAGCTACATTAGTACTTTACCCTTTAGTATAAATTAGTATCCTTTCCCACCACTCTCCTTTGAGTATGCCTTAAAGAGAAGGAGTCAGAAGAGAGTCAAGAGAAGAACAGAGCATCACTGAGTGTTCGAAGAGGTCCAAACCAGAGCAACTATCATAACAATTTGATACTGGGGTTCGCAGATATCAACAATATCCTACAGTCTTGTCTTAATACAAAAATACTTCTGTGTAAATTGAATAGCTATGTAATAACTTTCTTAACTGATTAATCATATAAATAATTTTAAATGTTTTTGGTATATATATTTCAATTCTGAGCATAAGTATACCGTATGTAAATAAGTCATATAAACATATAAACTGTTCACAGTGCATGTGCTTATATAGTCTCCACTTCCCTTTTCTTTTCCCATCTGATCATTTTCTTTCTTACTCTAAAAAGCAATAATCTACATATAAAACTGAAAGAAAATTAGAAAGGAAATTGTTAAATTATCTCTCTATAAAACATATCACAACAGCTGCTAGCAAAAGAATATATTCCTAAGTTGCAGGAACAGATAGGGGAATAAACACCGAAATGATGAACAATGAAATTTGATTATTTCTACTCTTTTTTATAACAAATTTATTGCTTAGAATGAAATGCTGACAAGCAATTACAATTGAGTTAATTGAAACATATAAAACAATAAAAAGCATCACCAGATCGCAGTTTGATGGAACAGAGAAGGGATTCCTGAACTTTTTAGGGTCTTAATGCTTTAATGTTCTTATCTTTTTATACCAGTGCAAATCCATTTGTTTTGTGTTTGTTTGTTTGTTTGTTTGTTTTTGTTTTTTTTGGCATGTGGGTAGTTCCCTGGCCGGGAATCGAACCCAGGCCACAGTGCTGACAGTGCCAGTGCCGAAGCCTTAAGCAACTACACCACCAGGGAACTCCCTGTTTTGTGCTTTAAAGTTAATTTTTTAAAGACTTCTTTCTACACTGAAACAATCTTTCAGGTGTTAAAATAACAAAGGGAGGTTTCCGTTGCATGAGAAATTAATTTTTTTAGATCAGACAAAAGGTAAAATCAAGGGTGTGGGAGAAGTTAGAATTAGTGGAAAAGGGAGACAGACAACTAAGCCGAAGGCCAAGATCAAAAAGGGTGGGTTGATGGAACAGTGATGTCATGCTTTTCCATTGCTTGGAGTGTTAGCCACCACTAGAGGCCTCCACCCTGTAACTCAAAGTTTCCTTTTGTTTGTTTATTCTGCCATATGGTAAATGAAGGTTTTATATATTGCTTTTTCCACCTACATGGCCTGAAGCAACATTGATTAAGCATCTTTCTAGAATGTGAACTTCCTGAGGGACTGACTCTTTGTTTTATTGCCAGATGCACAAAAATTCTAAGTGCCTAGAAGATTGTCTGGTAGGTGCCTAGTGTTTGTCTATAATGGACAGGGCACCCAGCCAATCATCTGCTCCCAACCACTCATAAGACCAAGTCTATAGACACTTGTGTTTCTCAGTGCAGGCTGCTAGTATTTTGAACAGAACAAGTTTTTGTTTCTTTGTTTGTTTTGTAGTACTTGTTTTTGTGGCCAAGGATTGTCTGGTTGAACATCCTTGGCTGGCACTCAGTAACTGCCAGTGGCCACCCTTGTTGTAAATAACAAACCAAAAAATTCCTGCATATTTTCAAATGCTTTCTGAGGGACAGTTCCACGCCTGAGTTGAGAACCACTGATGGAAAACACAGATGGGTAAAGAGAGTTACTAAATGATAAATTACTAAAGAGCATATAGGTTCTTTACCAAAAAGTTTTAATTGTTATTGTAAGCACACTAAAAGTTCACTCTTAATGGCTGGTATTCTATTGAGTAGATGTATTTTAATTTTAACAATTTCTCTTTTATTAATCAAGGAGGATATTTACATTGTGTTCAGATTTTTGAAGCCCAGATTCATGTTGGCCTAACTCTGCATATAAATGATATATTCACTCAGCAGGCTGGAACATAAAGTTCTAATTACTTACTGTGAGCAATACATTTTCAGTAATAATTATATCCTTTAGTCTACTTGTAAATACAGATTTACTATGAGTTAATCCTTCTCTTTACATTCAAAAAAGGGAAAATTGGATCAACATGAATTGTCAGTGTTAAACTTTTGAACAAGTCATTCTTGAAAATTTATCTAAAGTAAATAATTTGTTTTAAAGGGGGGAAAGAAAACACATGGATATGAAAGTTATAATTGTGTGTATCGACAGAAAAAAATAGAAACCCCTTCAATGCTAAAGATGCATATAATGGTTTACTTCTACTCCATAGAATATCATAGTGAAAGTAAAATGATAATTCTGAAGCACATATTAAAATAATGGAAGAAATAATTTCTTATAAAGTATTATGTAAGTGCTTTATATAACATACATAAAGTGAACTGAAAGAAAACAGAAAATTGGTTGAAGAGGGTGGAACTGAATGAGAAAAAGAAAGTGTGATGCAAAGAGTTGTGCCTGAAAAATGTCCTCCCAAATCCCATATTTACAGTGGTCTACAAAGGTGACAGGGAACAATGCAAAAAGGGAGCTGTGATCATCGTGTGGGTCTCCACAGTCAGAGGATTTTAAAAAATTATTTTTGAAATTGATTATTTGTGCTACAGGAAACAGAGAAGATCTCTCCCCTACAGTAGCTCATAAAGAGAACTGCGGAATATACAGCAAACTATGTTTCCTGCAACCTCCAGCAGAGCAGCATGCAACAGCTTGCATTTGCAATGGAAAGATAACAGAAGCCATAAGTACAACTTGTCTTTTCTTTATGACTACAATGATATAAAATTGTGTATGCATATGGACCAAGACTAAAATAAAAGTGAGGAAAACATAGTTTAATTTTAATATTTTAGATAAATTGCATTCTGATATATTCAGATGTCACAATATTGGAACACTTATGAGCTATTTCTATTCAATAAATGCATGTGTTATAATAAACTACAGGCTATGCTATCTAATAATAAATATGAGAAAATAATTTAACTTGTAGTGGTTAATATCTAACTATTCTTTATCGTATTGTCCCTGAAAACATAGCTAACTTCATAAAATGATTGACCAATAGTTTTTAAACAATTACATTGATTTCTGCCAAGCAAAATCTTTTAAAAGGGTAGCAGGCAATCTGGAGAATAATTAGCTCACAAGGGGCCCCGAGAGGCTACAGTGCTTCACTCTGTTTGATCTATAAATTATTTAACTATGAGACATTATTCAGTTGAACTTAAAGGATCACACCAGAAAGGTTTCTGATTCTTATTCTGATATTCATAAAGTCACTGGGCAGAGATACTATGTCCTATAAGATCCAAAAGATGAAGAATAGTATAAACAGTAGATTTTGATCATTCAAAGGTTTCAGTCACTGTTGTACTTCTGCAAAGCTGTTTAAATAAGTGCTTCTAGAATAACTACTGTGACTATTATGTCAACACCCAGTCTCTTCCCCTAAGAGACCCCACATTCTGACCCCCCCTTCCTTGCCTGTTTACATTAAAGAAATATCTACACATCAGCAAATTCACAGGATTCCTTGACTGTGTAATCAGAGACAACGTAGGGAATATTTTTCCCAAAGATTTAATTTGTCATCAGTGCACACTACTGTGCCTTGTTACATTGGATTATAGATATTTTAATCTCCATCGAGAGACCGTAATTTTGGAACACAGAATTCATGGTTTGGGAGGTACCATTTCAAGAACTTGCACAAAGGTATAAAGCGAATTAAAGTCTTCCCTTTAAGACTCCCCTTGCAAGTTACTCCATTACTGCCCAGCATAGTTACTGTAACACAACCCAGCAAAGTGATTTAAAATTTCAATAGGATCTTTCCATTTATTCCTCCTCATACTTTGGAATGAAAACTCGTAATCATCCATTTTTGGATTCTTTCCTTCTTTCAACAAAATTAGTGAACATCTCCCTGGTGAAAGGCAGCATCTTAAGTGAAATTGGAGATAATGTGGGGCTTATCTTCAACCAGTTGACCATTTCATGGGAGGGATCAATGTTTAAACCACTGACCACATTATGAGGTGAAATAAGTAAAATTATTTATTAGAGATATAAAACTCATGCGGTGAGGGTCCAGAGGAAGTATACACGATTTCTGAGGGGAACTTTCATCAAAAAGAGGAGAGTATTATTCCACAGGCAACATCTGAGTTTTTATGTAATGTTGGCATAGCATTGTGAATGAGAGTCTAGGAGAAATATGATTGCGTGGGGCTTTTCAAGCCTTCTCCTTCCACCCCTTTCATTAGACTAAAACAGCCTTTTCATCTATGAGAGAAACATAAAATTTGTGCTAGGGTCTCTAAGATATGCCAACCTCCCAGTAACTTTCTGTTTACAGAATTCTTTTTGTCTTCTCCATGATGGAATATGGGGATAAAGAGACCAGGAGACAGGTGGGCGAGGCCCCCAACGCAAATCCACGCAAACCAACCAGTGGCCTTTAGGGAATTCACTGACTCTGACTCGATTTATCACAAGTTTCTGAACCGGATGATTTTTTTTGATGGCACATCTGGCAACATCATAAAAACTCCAGGTCCCAAGGGGTTAGACAGGAGTTACTTCTGTAAATCATTTATGACTATTCCTGATGTGAGCTCATTCTGAGCAGCAATGGACAGAAGAAGTAGCCAAGGACAAAGAAAAAAAATCTGGGGGTGGGAAGATCCATTCTCTTTGAGATGCCTTTTAGAAAGGGCCACCATTCATCATCTGAAACTAGAAAATTGCCGTCATTAATAGATTGGAATTAATTAAGCGTACCTCAAGAAATCACCCGGCAGTCTCTTTTTCATTTGCCTGTTAAAGAAATGCATTCTTTAGTTGGGCAGTTGAAGCCTTCCAGGAACAAATGTGGCTCACGGTGACCTCAGAGTACCTGCCAGTTAAACACCTCCTGCTGTGCTCTGCCATGCAAGAGCCACGCGATTAGGAAATATCTCATATTTCCCCCCAAATACAAACACCAACACATATTGTTGCCCATGTCAGTACCTTAATGACCACAAAAGGTTGGCACCATCATTTGGAAACAAAACTCATCTCCCACCAGTGTTTTTGTTGGATGTGTGTTTCTGGGGGATGGGACTGAAAGAGGCAAGGGGCATGGGTGTACATTTATTGAATATTCGTTCCAGTAGCCAAAGAACATTAATCTGATTGAGGAAAATGCACCCTGCAGTCCATCTGCTCCTGCTGAGGCAGCTTTTCTTTCATGAGAGTCTTAGTTTTAGATATTATTATTTTCCATTTCTACTTTATCTTCAAGTTCTTCATGTTCCTTCTCTTCCCCAACTCCTTGCCTCCCTATTAAATAAACCGACCCATGCTAAGGGATAAAAGGGGCATAATTGGGGTTCTATGCAGAGTACCTGTCAAGCATCCTTTTCTTCAGTCCTCACACTGGACTTCCCTCCAAGCAGATAAAACTTGGGCACAGCAATTCCAAGAGGACAGTAATAAGTGAGGTGATTTATCCAAGGGTCACCAGTTGGGCCAAATGAAGGTGTTTCTGACCCCAGAGTCTATGCTTTTAAACATGCTGCTCTACATGTTCCATGACCTGATGTCTGTTGGAGCTGACTTAAAATTGTTCTGTGAGTGAAAACCCTGTTCGGCTTCTCAGGTCCTTGTCAAGAGAGCATAACCTCAAATTCATGGCTTCTAAATGCTTACAAAAATCCTTGGCTGAGAAAAATAGTTTTTATGGAGAAATGCCTGAAGGCAATGAAGATCATCTATTTATCTTGACACTCTAATATTTATTTTTGGATTAAGTTCAGATTGTAAACTATGTACCTGGAGACATTGTGTGAGACCCCTACAGGGACCTGTTTGCACTGATTGAGCTTTGGAATAATTTGGTCTATATTATTAAAAACACAAACATACGTAAACAGTTAAATTTACCATGCCATTAAAATTTGCTTCATGATATAGTCATCTATGCTTGTTTGGGTGGCTGGGTGACTTCATTTTATGAACCCTATCAACTATCTGACCACATGAATTCTCTTCCTGGGATAGGCTTTTAGGTTATCTGAGCAACATTTATTACCTACCTCATAGTATGTATTTTAACGTACCAGCCTCAAACTGGTTTCAACCACTTTTCCTCATACTTATTTTCTCTTGCCTCAGATGTATTCCTTTGCAATTTCAGAAAGTTGTGTACAATTTTTTGTGAGTTGTCATAAAAATTTTCCCCAAATGAAATAGATTGTACAGATAAGTTAATTAAAAAATACCTCCTATATATATTGTAGAAAAAATTAAGATAATGTATGCAGATTTTCAATTATAATTGTTATATATAGTAATGCTAATGAAATTTATAATCTATCTGAACTCCATTTAAACAGAAGTGGACTTGGGCATGAATGAATTTCATAGATGCCATATGGTATAGTCTTTGAAAAAGCTGATAGAATAGCATCCTCATTCCAAAATTTATCTCCTTGGAAATTTTACTATTGTAGAGTGAGGTCCTCAGTTTAAAAATTACCATTTCAGAATGTAAATGTCTCTCTGAAGAGTTAATTCCTTGTAAATGAAAGCAGGCATGAATACCTTTAATGTGATACTTAACTCTTAGAAGACAAGAATTCTGATTCAGGTATGATATTTGTTTCAGTGGAATGCAACTGAATTAGCTCAATTGAAAGTCTCCCATCTCAGTACAACACATGGACGACATACTGTGCAGTTGTACACCTAGAACCTGGATAGTTTTTGCTAATCAATGTCACCCCAGTGAACATAATAATAAAAAAGTCTCCCTTCTTTTAATTAATTCCACAAGTTATTATTTAATGCATTCATTCATACAACAAACATTCAGTGAGCACATACTGCTTGCCAAGAACAAGGCAGTGGGAATACCATGGTGAGCAAGACGGTTTTGACCACTGAATAATGATAAAGAAACATCATAGATAATCCCATGACTCAGAAATAAACACTAATAATATGCTCCCCAGACTTTGTCCTAAACCCAAACATCCCAAAACATACAATACATATCTATTAAAAGAGAATAATATTATATATCTTTAATACTTAAAACTTAATTCTATTAATTCTATCACTTTTCCCATTGAACATTTTCATGTCAATATATGCATTTCTTCATCAGAATTTTAAAAGACTGCTCATTATTTTCATTCTTTCTATATTTTAATCAATCACTTTTTATTAGCCAGGAAAGCTGTCTTCAGTTTTTCATTTGATTTAAATTATAAACATGTCTGTGCTAATATCTGTATTCTCCCAAGCACACTAAAACATTTACTTCTTAGGAATAAATTCATAGAAGCAAAAATGCAAAGCCATTGTTATGAATATTTTAAGGGTTTTGTCATTTGCTGCAAAATTATTCCAGAGAAAAATAGATCAATTTTCTTCTCACCATCAAGGTTGTATATGAGTATTTATTTCTCTATAGCCTGAAAAACAATGGAATCTTTCCCTTAAATCTTTGTCATCTCATAAGCAAGAAATAAAATCTTAATTTGTATTTCATTTTAAAATTTACATTTGCACAATTACTTTTAAGACTAAAATTTAAGAAATATTTTTATTGGCTATTTGCATTTTTTAATATGCAAATTTTCTGTCTAGGCTATTGTCATTTTTCTTTACTTTTCCTTTCTCCTGTCTACTTCTAACACACAAAGGATATATGCAGTCAAAATTTTTTCGTATCTTTTTACGTGCACTTAATGACCACAAGATTCATGTAGCATATGCATGTATATGGGATAATGCATATTAATAAAATGAATATTTAAGAATTAGGACTTTATCACTTCTGCTACATTCCCCATCCCCCCAAGAGCTCCTTCACTATCCATCCACTTACCTCTTCCATTTAACCCTAAGGAGATACCTAATATCTTGGATTTGATCTTTATTATTCCCTTGGTTTTTTAATGTATAGTTTTATTATAAATATGCATTTTTCTAGACAATGTTTCTTCAGATTTATAAACATGTTAGCATCCTATATATAGTCTCAAATAATTTGTTTTTCTCAATATTATGTTTCTATTAACTATCCATGTTGTTGCCCATACTTCATTTTCACTAGTGAATACTATTGAATTTAGTGACTATGCCATGATTTAAGTTTGCATTCATCTACTCATAGATATCTGGATGGTGTCTAAATTTTGTGCACTTGAATATAAAATGGCATTGCATAGTGATCATGATTTGCAATTACTAAGGTAAAGTTGATGTGGGACAGTTGAAATATTTTTAAGTAAACTGAAGTCTATTGTCAATTTTTCATTTGGATTATTTGTCTATTTTTTCCGATTTGTAAAAGTTCTTTACATATTTTTTATATATTCTTATATATTCATTGTTGTGTTTGCAGCTGGAAAGCTAGATTCCTGGAGTCAAGCCTTGCCTTTTTCCACTACTTCACAGCACCCCCCAACACTGGACACACGTCTCTTTTCTGTTCTCAGAGTGGGTATCAGAAAACTGTGGCAAGTACTAAAGTGATGTTAACATTTGCAGCAGTACATACATACTTAAACTTATTAGGGGATTCAGAATTGAACAAAATAATATTATGGACAGTGGCAAAAACATCCTTGAATTTGTTACTTTGGCTTTGGGTCTAGAATAAGATTTTTTGACAAGAAAAAGAAACCCTGAAATTATCTACAGGAAATCAAAGCAGGAGTCTACGATGGTGTGAAGGTCACTTTATGTCTCAGATTTTCATCAGAGCTCAGAGAAATCCCTGTTTTGTCAAATATCCCATCAAACCATTCTGATAAAAGAAGTTTACTATAATAAATATGCTGAAGGGTTACTTTCTTTTTAATCATGTGGTCATCATTAAAGTGCTATTTACTTCCATGAAATGTCATTATAATTTTCTTTAGGTGTCTTTTTTTTTTTAGATTGGCTAGCTTCATAACCATGAAGCAATTAACGTGAGAGTAGCTTGGTATTAATAGAAGCAGTATCATAATGTTTGAGAAATGTACCTTATTATAAACATCACTGAAATTAAATCAAGTATTATTAGAAATGGTTATAGAGACAAAGTGACCCAGAGAGCCTGCAAGCCCTAGGAAGAAAGGATGTTTTAATTTCTTGACTCTGAAGAGAGTTCATCTGAGAAAGATAACCTCAAACATGTGTATTTCTTGGATGTGAACTCTTTGTGATAAATACCAAATTATTCAGCGGGCCATGGTAATTCATGAAAAAGAGTCCTTTCCAATACCCAAATTCAAGATCACCTCCTGGAGAATTTTGAAACTTAAAGGAAAGTCTTGGCAGGGCAGAAACTCTGTGAAGTGAAAACGTACATATGCCTAATATAGATGTTTAAGAAATATGGAAAAATACATATGTGTGTAGAACAACCTGTACATTTTGGAAGCAATTGTTAGAATGAACAGTTGCAGGAATGACAGTTCTGTGACAACTATGGTTTTTGCTCAAGGAGTGAACAGATTCTGACTGCAGAGCACTGATAAGAATAACAATGGCTGCTATTATTTATTGGTGTTTTGCTGTTACAGCACTATTATAAGTAGTTCACATGCATCAACAGGTGACCATCTCATTACAACCCTTTGAAGGTACCATTATTATCCTTATTTTATAGGCAGGTATGCTGAGACACACAGAAGTAAAAAACCAAACCAAACCAAATAAAACCAAACATCCAAAACTTGTTCAAGGACACAGGTTGAGGTCTGGAAATATGATAGCAACCTCTCTTGCCCCATTTCCAAACTCCTACCCTCCTACACCCCCAACCCCCAAACTGTATGCATTAACAACATTATAGGTTCAACAAGATGAACCTTTTCTAAATGGTACTTTTGTTTTCAACTGTGCTCCCTGAGGTTAGGGGTAGTCTTCAAACAGTACCTACCATTCCCAGCACCACATTCCATGATTCATCATGAAATAATGGTTAAATAACTTATTACTGTCATCATTGTCCACATGGTGACAGATGACCACTGTCCTTGCTCACAAATGCACTAACGTGTTTATTTTGTGTAAACATTTGCAAAGCTTATGGGCATTTGGCAAAATAGCTCAGCCCTAAATTAACAATACACATTCTCATGGAAAATGGTCATTTTCATCAGTACAATGGCTTTTTTTGAAATATTGGCAACAAATTGAAAAAAAAATAAATGTCTATGTGCAGATTTTCATATTGTTAAATTTGATTCATCTAATCACGCAAGAAGTCAGTGGTCCAGGCACCCACCTTACTGAGGGCAAAGTGGGGTTAGTGAGGCTCAGGACCCTTAAGTAGAGTTTACATGTGGTGTGACCTTAGGTGGCTTCAAACAATTTTAAAAGGAGTCCAGTCCTAAGGAACTAAAAAATTCCAGATGTGGAGAACTAATGAGAGTAGCTGTAAGCACCAGGACACAGAGCATGGAACTAACTGTAGAACAAAAGCAGTTCTAAATGCAGAGACAAGGAATATGGCACTGAGGTAAGGGTGGCAGGGATTGTCAGGTAAGCCAATAAGTGCTGCTCAAGATGACAAATGATTATAATAATACAGTCACTGCCACCTGTAACCCCTTCGTGACTAGAACTCGGAATATGAACTTGTAACATGAATGATGCTTCTGGAGAATCTCACAGGCTCCACTATGACAGTGGTGGGAAACCCTGCCGAGTTTTCAGCCAGAGGCTTGAAAATGAAGAGCTAAAATGGATATTAAAGCCATGTGGAGGACCAGAAAGGGGATGCGAGTTCCATTTCCAAAGATAGTACTGAAAGAAAACCCGAGGAACAGAGAAATTCACTTAAAAAACTGTAAACACGGTGCTTCCTGACAGTGGATTTGTATCTGCCAGAATCAAGAGAGATGGACCATGAAGAACAAAAAGAGAAAAACCCTTCCTGAAGTATCACTCATTAGTTCCAGCCAAGGGAGCCACATAATACAGGAATAGAAAGTCACTGTGAGGGTAAAATGTGAGAAAGCTGAATTCCCAAATAGTTTTCGAGGGGAAAAACGTCAAAAGCATGGTTTTCCTTTCTTCAGTGCTAGGACTCCAGTCCTTAGTTGCAGTCCCTGATTGTTTCTTAGGGCTGATACACAACAAAGTACTGGAAACAGTTCTGGAGGCTAAAAGTTCAAAATCAAGGGCTCTGAGGGGCAATCTATTCCTCACCTTTCCCCTACTTCTGGTGGTTTGCTCGCAATTTTGGGCATTCCTTGTTTTGTGGCAGCGTAACTCCAACCTAGCTCTGTCTCCATGTCCAAATTTTCCCTTTTCGTAAGGACACAGCATATTGGATTAGGGCCCACTCTAATGACCTCAGCTTAACTTGATCACCTGAGAAGACCCTATTTCTAAGTAGAGTTACATTCATAGATATTGGGGGCTTGGAATTCAGCATTTTTGGGGGAGACACAATTCAATCCATAACAATCCCATAAAATTTTCCTGGTAAATCCTAAAATGACATGGGAAGTAGAATCTGACATGACACACAAATGAGAACCGATCACTCTGATGGATTTCCCCAGAAAGCCATCCCGCAAACTCTGAGGTGCCTATGTGTTCAGTAAATAAATATTGGAATGGTCAACTCATGAATAGGAATACATTGGACCCGCTTTTGTACACCTCGGGGACACTGCTTGCACATCAAGGAATGGAGGCGAGGGCTGGATGGTTCCTTGTCAACCACACATGCCATCCAAGATGGGAAACTCAAAACACAGTTCTACTTTTTGTAGGTCTTCTGCATGTGGCTTGTGCCAGTAGCGTGCCCACTGTCCCAGGCCTGGCCTCATCATTGAATTTGGTTTTATAAGTGTCTCCCTGTGAATTTTACTGAGAAACTCCTTCCTTTCCTCTTAAAAGCAAGATCATTTACTTTCTAAGCAGTTTTGTTGCCACTGTTAGTTATTTTTCACTGATTGATTCATGTCTTCATCCATCCATCCATTTATTCCATCATCGTCAACAGTGTGGATGCAATGCTTCTTTTAGTAACATATTTTATAACACCTGCTTTAATATTTTAAAGTGAAATTTATAGACAATATAATCCACCTCCACTTTATCATTTCAAATAAGTTAATATAATTCTCTGACTGCAATACCAAGGATGAATTCAAAGAAAGTAATTTATGATAAAATAATTAACAGTTATTTCAATGTGTAAAGTCTCAGGAATCAAGAGGTAGTAAGATGCTTGCCCCTGTCTGCAGAATTACAGTGAATGCTTAGCTTAGCTACAAATGCAGGTTGATAGAAATGTGTGGTATTGGTGGCTCAAATATCAAGAATAGCACTGTCATCAGTGACATGATTTTCTGAAATGGTGGATGACTTTGAAATGTTCCAAATGAGAGATCAGTCTACACTTGATTTACACGGCAATTATAGTCCTAAATAATTCAGGGTATAATAAAAGTACACAATATTTTGCATTTATATATAAAATGGAATTATAGTATAGGTTTACTTAATTGTCATTTATTCTGGGGGGCCTCTTAACATGATGGGACATTGGGAAGTCACAAGGATGTGAAGCAATTCTTTATTATTTGCAACTATTGCACACAGAGCAGGACACTCAGTCTCCTACTACTAAATGCCTACTAAATGCCTACGGTGCTCCCTCACTGTGACATCCAAAAGTGCCACCACAAATTTCCAGAATCCCCCACCAGGGACAACCATTGATTCAGTCATTCCACAAACCTTAAATGAGTTCCCGATGACGTTCAGGCGTCAGGTTAACAGAGGAGCAGAAAAGGGAAAGCTACAAAAACAAGTAAAGACAGCGGAATAGGATACGTGTAAGAAATCAAAGTGGGTGGGGTGGGAGGAGATGTTACAAGCTTTACAAAGCCATGGCCTTCAAGGGCAAACAGCATCAGGGTTTTAGATCTAAGTGCTTCTGGTGATTATGGCTTCCCAATAGGAGTACTAGATCTTTGAAGACAGAAAAGTGTCCTAAAAATGGTTTTATTGTCTTGATATCTATAGCTAACATGGAGTTGTAAAAAGGAGACTGGCTTTGGTCAGAGCAAGAAGAGTTTAAATCCAGCCTCACCATTTTTGTCCGAGCAACCTCACAAAAGCTGATTACCGTGTCTTTCTCTATTTCTCTTTTCCAAATGGCAGATGGAGGTAACACTTGCAGCACACTAAGTAAATGGCAGCTACATTTAGTATTTATTCTCATGGAAAAACAAAACAAAACCAAAAGCAAGAGAGCTCTTGGTACCACCTGGCCATTCATTGGCCTGGTGGCCTCAAGTTCTTGGAGGTGGTCTGGAGCTCCAATAACAAAATTAATTAGTTTCTCTGTCTTTTTCCTGTTTGTCTGTCTGTCTGTTTCTCTCTCTTCCCTTCCCTTTCTCTTTGCCCTCTCCCTCTCTCTTCTCCCTTCTCTCTTTTCAGTTTAAGTTATCAAGAATTATTAAAATGTCAGAGGGAACCAAAGAAGAAAACAGAGAAGCAAAGACAGAACAGGGAGCTATATTGCTTTCATGACACAGCATAAATCATCAGAGCTTCTGTGGGACCGCCCGAGATACATCCTGAAGATGGCCCAGAGGGTGGCCACCTGGTGGCCCTTTCCTCTGTCTTCAGGTCCCTCTACCTGTACAGAGGTTAGTCTCCCATCACTCAAGTTTATCAGAATAGGTTTTTCTTCATCAAAAGTAAAACATACAATCTGAAATGTATAGGAGCTGTGGATTGATGACTTCATCAAGATAGAAATTTGGGGCACATGGATAGTCTCATATATTATAGCCAACTGTTGCAGTGATTCCAATTTTTAAAAGATCAAAAATATTTTTTAAATGCCTTTGTTTAATGTAACTTTTTAATAAGTAGAATATCAAAAGGAATTCTAATATGAGCTCTAAAATTAAACTCTCTTTTCTCCATTCTTCTTCTTCTCTCTCTCTCTCTCTCTCTCTCTCTCTCTCTCTCTTTTTTTTTTTTTGTATATATTCTTCCAAACATGCTTTTTCTGGGAATCATCATTGGCAAGATAACTTAGAGGTAAATCCATTCCTGTTTTTATGATAGTCTCTGTGGATTGAAAGTCTATTTCTATTTAAGAACACATTTCCAAAGTTGAGATTCTCCTTTGGGCATTCATTCTAGTTAATTTGATCAAATTTAACAATAATCTTTTTGTTTCTAATTCATGTTCACATATTCTTGATCCCTTTGGGGTAAAGTTCAACAAACAGAAAGAGCCCAGCTCCTCATTACAACTATTCAAAGAATTACACACTGCATTCAAACACAGTCTGGGGAAATTATACAGATAAGGAGGAGAAGTCACAAAGATTCCTTTATTTTAGGGGCAGAGAGGCACTGTACTCAAATAATCAATACCTGTCCACATTTAAGAAATGAACTCCTAACATAATACACATGTGGCTCTAGACCTATGCAAGACCAGTAGAACTGTTCAATCATCCCAAAATGTAAACTCCTATTTCTAAAACATTCAGATGAAAGCCTTTACCTTTCTAAGTCTCAGAACTTCAAAGATAACCAATGATCAAAGGCAGATAAAGTGGGCAAAATGATTATAATCGACTTACATTTTTAACAAGTTTCTTTTACTTTATCTTATTGTATTTTTATTTGGCTAAAAAAAATGGCAAGGATACATATATATGACCTATGCATGTGTGTGTGTGTACATACATATACATATATGCATGTAAATATCTGATATTCACTGCACACCAACAACATACTAAGCCCCAGATATCTCTTAAAATTTGGTGTGATTCCTCTTTAGTAGGGGCATTATGAATGTTTAAGGACAAATATGCTGCACAGTAGAAAGAAGACAAGACCACAGAGCAAAGGGTGATGAATAATAGGAGTTAATGAATTGCTTTCAGTTACCATCAATCTGCATGTATTTAAAACAGGATCAACACCTCTGGGCCAATTGTCTTTAACATGCAATAAGGAAGTCCAATCTGGCTGCACACCCTTCTCCAGACAAGTTGAGTAACAAGGCTTCTCTTAGTTTAAGACAAGATATAGAAATAAGACTCATTTTATATCCTTTCATTGGTAATTCTGAGACTCACAGTCTGTCTCTCCAGAAGGCTGGGATTTTTAAAGGGAAGACCCTATTCTGTGCCTTGGATAGGAGAACACTATCTGATCATTAAAGACGCAGGAAAAAAGAACTATTATTTTAAGATGCTGGAGTTAAACTGAGATCATTTGGAGAGAGGCTTTAAAGCCAAAACTCTTAACAGTATTTTCCAGCTTACAACACCTATAAAAAAGCACATGTGCAGCAATAAAACAGAACAAGCAGCCATGAAAGGAACATAAAGAGTGACAGACAGTTGTCCAACTTTCAGAGAGCCCAGGAGCATTAAATTTTGAGTGTTCCCTGGCAGAGCACGTCAGGCTTTCTTCTCTCTCGGAGGTCACACTCGCCTAGAGGTGACAAGCTCTTCGCCCATAGAACAGAGCTGAACAGAGGCATCCACAATGACTCTCTGACCATGCTTATCTCCCCATGTTGGTGTAAAACAATAGCTGCTTCCACAGTGGTTGGTGAAACTAAAGAGGTTGTGAGGTCCTTTAAATGTGCTTCATCTCCAAGGACTCCCTGAAGTATCGTGGGAAAGAGATACCTGTGGCTGACCTGTGTGATTGATTATGGAAGGGGTTAAGGTGGCCTCATTGTCCAACACACAGGGGAAGACATGCACTTTGGGGGTCCAAGGTTTGAGTCTGGAATTTGACTCCACCATTTAGCAGCTATGTAAGCCCTTTACTTTCTTTAAGCCTCATCATCTTCATCTATAAAGTGAGGCCACTGCTTATGCCCTGGCAGCAAAGTTAGGAAGCTGTTATAAAAGACTAAGAATGACATACATTAAATCAGACCTGCACAGACCTTTTCAGGGCAAGGGCTACTTCTCCAAGTGTCATGGTCCACTAGCTATTTATTCTATTATTCGGGTGGTCACCCCAAAAGTGCTTGGAGGTCTACCGGTGGACAAGGATCGAAGTCTTGCCTAGCCTTGCATTAACTCCTCAAGGAATTATCCAGGAGGTGTTTGATACATGGCCCTTCTTTGTGTTACTTATTTTAACTCCCTCTTTTCTTACATGTTTCTTAGAAATGAGTCTAAGCGTCAGAGATGCCATAATACAAAAATCAAGCCAGAATGCAAAGCCAAGACTGTGTACACTTAGAAGATGCTTTATGATGCTCATCTCTCTCCTGAAAATAATTGATTTTTCTTTAGGATAGAAGGTTCTGGAGAGCAGAGTTTCTGAAAAGTGGCCACATCTTTCCCTCTGAATTGTAAATGGTCACAAATGGTCATACCAATAGCAAAGTACCCAATGCTTCAGAAGATGAGGGTCCACCAGTAGCACCAATCAAGGAACTAGGGGCTGTTCACCTGCAAATGGGGATCAGGAGAAAATCTGAGCTATCATACATGGACTCATTGCTGCTAGAGTTGAAAAGGCTTTGGAGGTGATATGATTTCATCCTTGTACCACAACTTTTCTTTCTAATTTATACCCTACTTTCCTCCTTAAAAATATTTGAATATAATGATTAGAAAAGACTTCTTTAAATAAAAAGACTTTATAGTTGATGAAAGAGAAATTCAGAGTTCAAATGACTGATCGGTCAGGTCAAGGACATCTTTCTAATGTGGGAATGGGGACATGTGTATTATAGGAGGAGAGAGGTTAAATACTCCGAGTTCAGGTTCAAATCTACTGTAGAAAAGCAGGCTGACCAGAGAATCTGTGGTGGAAGAGTAAGGAGTGGGTGTAAATTAGCAGCTGCTATGAACATTGCTCTCATTCACTTTGGAGGTAGAAGGTTCTTGAGTCTGTATAATTACATGGTGCTAAAACAACCTTGCTTCAGGGCAAGAGAATTTATTCTTTCTCACTGACTTGAAGAACTGAGATGTATACAGATTATGAAAGAAACATCAGCAAATCCTATAGTTCAATGACACGACCCTACTGATGGAGTCATTCCCCAACACGTTTGTTCCCTGTGCATTCCAGATTAGCCAGCTTTTCCACCCAAGCATGTGTTTTGCTAGTTACTGAGACTTTACAGAATTTGGCTACCTCCCTAATTAACCTCAGCACGTGAATAAAACTTGACGTTTATTTTTAGCCAAGAGAAAGTCTGTGTGTAATTTTTAAGACTTTACCCTTGTCCCCGGTCTTTCTAAATCACAAACTGTAACAAAGAAAACTCCGTATTCAAGGGCCAATTAACAGACTGCATATTAACAGTGGCGTCTTTCAATAATTTTCATCTGAGTGGCTTTTATGTGCTCTGTATATAGCAAAACGTAATAAAACGAGGTATTAGCTGGGGTATGAAGTCCACTTTGAAGTTTCCAGCCTGAACCTTCTGTACCTCGTTCTTTTTCTGTCCCTTCTCCAGACACTTTACAAGATGCAGCTACTCAGCACCTTCTCCCCAAGGCCCTCAGAAAAAATTGTCATCAATAATGTACTCCCTTTTTTTGAACTGCAAAGCTTCTCCTTCTTAAGGTCAAAATATGAAATTGCCAAGATTTGACCCATGTTGATCTAGAAAATGGCAACTGCATTATGTATGGCTTAACCTAGTAGTGATGGCATTCTGTGCTTTATTAGTAATTGTGAAATGAAAAGAATAGCCTTGTTTTTAGAGGTGAAACGGGCTTTACATGTGATATAGCCCAGCTCATTCAGGGTACAGACTGAGCCACTGAGGCTGTGATTGGGGGAAGGACTAGGAAGAGCTACCATCATCCATCAGAGATGGAGCTTGATTAGACTCTAGAAGACTTGACTCCTATCACGATTCTCTTACCTCCCTAACATGGGTAAGCAAACTTTTCTTGGAAAGAGCAAGAGAGTAAATATTCTATGATTTGTGGGTTATATGGTCTCTAACATTGTAGCACAAGAGCAGCCATAGACAACATGTAAACAAGTGAGTGTGGATGTGTTCCAACAAAACTCTTTTTACAAAAACAGATGGTGGGCTGGATTTGGTCTATAGGCTACAGCATGCCAAGCAATGCTCTATAGAATTATTTAACTTAACAATGTCTGCAAATTGATGGGTGATACTCTTGTGTATTGAGGACCTGTTCAGGTGTTCAGGGGTACTAATTGGCACAAAGATCTCACCCACCCTTCCATTCACTATACTCTGCATTTTCCTTAAAATCAGTAACGAAAGTAGCCCAAAGTTGCTGGGATTTGCCTGTGGGAACCGAGGGGCTATAGCTACCTAAGACTTTGCCATCTGTGAGATTAGATCTCTAGGTACGGGAATAATACCCATGTTTTAACTCCTTGACTACATCTATAAAATATACTTCTGATATGAGGAAAGAAATGTATTAATAGGTACTGTGGATCAGGCTGAGTAAGCTATGGAATTAGATACAGAGGCTCTTCAGTGAAATTTTTATAGCTTTAATCATCATTTAGTGAGACCCCTTCATATGTTAGCTGAAAGTAACTTCATTGTACATTTGCTTTGGGTGAACAATACTGTGAATACAGGTACTCTTTCTATCTCTCCTGATAGCTGAGAAACTATTTTGGCTACATCTACTTTTCAATTTGAATTGAGAAGCATGGGAGGATGTTATTAAGCATTTTTAAAGACTTTATAACTCACATGCTTTGGCCAGAAATATGAAATACATAAGGGAAGAATTATAACCACGTCATCCTAAGAAGGAAAAAAGTCTATATATATCAGGCATGATAATACTGTGGTTGCAATCAACGTCTCTGCATTAAAAGGTTGTCTGTCCATCTGTTTATCCATCTATCCATCCATCCATCCAAACATGCAAATATGCAAACATTCATTTCCTACTATTTCTGCAGGCTCTGTAGCAGGACCCAAGGGATCTCAGTTAGGTGGATGGCTCCCTGCTTCCAGTGAGCTAAGGACGCAGTAGGAAGGAGAAGGTACAAAGACCACAGTAAAGAAAAATTAAGGCAATACTTCAAAAAAAACCTTGTAAGTCAAGTCAATATTTGAAGGGACTCCTTTAATAGCAGCAAAATGCAAATAATCACCAGGAAAAGCTCTGAAGTGCTCCTGCTGAGCTATGGAACAGAAAGAACCTGGAATATGTGCTGCGGATTTGTGACACAGCACAACGGGGTCAATAAGACTTTTTACCTCCAGCTGTCAAACCGGAGCAACCTGTTTCTGAAAGGTGGGAGAGTACATTGGCTGTCATAGTTCATCCTTAAACAGGCAAAACATTTTCAATCACATGGTATGGATGCTTTCTGTAAGTCATATCGGTCTTGAAGAATTCTAACTCTGAGTAGTTTTATTTTATGGTACTTTTTACCCAACACTTTAGAGAGGATTGCAAGTAAGAAACAGCTTAGGACAGAGTCAAAAGTGATCAAGGATATTTAAAAAACTTGTGTAACATGAACTGCTAGTGTAGGTCATTGGAAAGTTGAGAACTAATACCAATATTATTAGTAAATACCTGGGAAATGAGTAAGAGATTCAAAGGAGACTTCATAACCAAAATTGAGGTTCAGTCCAGGATTCTCATTAGTAATTTTTATGGTACCATGTCCTAATTCACTGTTCACGTTATTTATCACGTGGCCAATTTCTTCAGGTATATTGGTCACATGTGCTGATTACTTTTTGTGTTTACATTTCAGGAAATCAAGCAAAATACCAGTGTGGTTTTGAATGAATCAAATTCTAAAATTCACCATTTCTCTGCCTTCAAAATATATTTCTGCCAATGGAACTAAAGGCACAATTCTAGACTAAGAGAAACCAACACCCAAAATCATGAAAACTTACTCTGCATATGAACTGTCCTGTTTTCCCAGGTCCATTAAGCCCATCAATCAAGAGACAAGAGAGCAAATTCCAGCAGTACTTACTTGCAGGTGATGGGGTGCTGCATCCACTTGGAGGAGGGTGGCCATGAAGGCCATGGAGGGGAGGCAGGGAAAGTCCTCCGATGACTGGTGGAAAGAGTAATGGGTAGGGTGCGGCTGGGTAGTGAGTCATGTGTCCATTCACGGCCGGGACGGGACATGTGTGGCTACTGGTGGTCATGTTTCAGGACTCACAGGATGGAAGGTGCTCCAGGGTGGGAATACATCACTCCAGGCCTTGACGCAAAGGTGGAGAGGTAAATTCAGGGCAGAAGTTGAGTCTGAGTTATGTTCTGGACCAAAGGCAAAACAGTTCAATAGATGACCTTCCTTCTTCCCAACATGGTTCTTCCACTCCTCATTTTGCTTTGCTCATTACAAGAAGGATGTCTTTTTTGTTCAGCTTCTCAGTTTAAGGCTGGGAAATGTGATGAATTTAAAAGTCTGGAGCTGCTAATCCTATAAGAGAAAAATAGATGTGTTATACATCCATAAAATGTATGTGTTTTACAAGTCAAAATATTCTCTTATTAATCAAGTTATTATGTAAAAAATTTCCAATATTAATCTATGTCTTAATTCTAGTTGCTCCCCTACATTCAACCACTTTAATGTTCTTAAATTTTCATATTATAATATAGAATACAACTTATATACAAGTTTAAAATCACTATCTGATATAAATAGCAATCTTCACCTGCCATCATTCCTATAATTCTCAACCTGCTTAACTTTTCTCCATGGCATTTAAACAATGTGACCCATCACACATGAGAATGTTTGTTTTTGTCTGTCTCCCCTATAAGAATGTATTCACTAGGAGGGCAAAGTTTTTCTTTGTTTTATTAACAGCTATGTCTTAAGCTCCTAGAAGAGTAACTGACAGGCAACAGATGCTCAATAAATATTCATTGAATGGTTGAATGAATGAATGAGTGATTTTCTTGCTTCTTTTAGTTAAATAGATTATTTAATGTTGTCCTACCCTATGCAATTAAAAAACTTATGAACAACTTTGGATTTTAATACAGCCATTTGGAATGACATACCCAACAAGATAAATATGCATAATTGTGGGAGAAAACTGTAATCTGATGAAAGATATGTAAGAGATACAGTTATCAAAGATGAGTGAAATATTTTGTATCAGTTCCTTGTTGTCACTAGTACACACATCTCACACACATCCATCTATCCATCAATTAATCCACACCACCACATTCCATTTGTTCATCCATTCAGTCACCCAGCAATCCACTTAGAGATGTACAGGGTAGAACAATGCTAATGTGCATTCTACTTTCATGGAATTTCTAGTTTGAACAACCCCTAACTGAGGTAATGTTGTTCAGGAGGGTGAAACTGTCCTGTCCACCACAAAGGACATTTTAGGGATATTCAGCATTTAAAATTCCTTGAGATTGGAAATGAAAGAAGACTGAAATGGCTTCTAGGGTGGGCTGGCTGAGAACTGTATAGGTTTACCTTGGTCCTGATGACCAATATTTAGGAAAAGTCCCAGATTTTGGAGCTCATCAGAATGTAAACCCACATGGCATGAAGCAAGAACAGTATCTTTAAGGCCGGCATAAAGGAGTTAAGAGCCTGATTCCAGAGCCAGACCGCCTCGATTCAAATCATGGCTCTGCCCCTTGGACAATTATCTTACCTTTCAATGTCAGTTTTTATTATAAAGTTGGGATGATAATAGTTCAGAGGGGCACTACTTCAGAGGAGTGTTTTGATGATTAAATGAGGTAATCACTAAGAGAACAGAACCTTATGCAGAGTAAATACTAAATAAAGAGTAAACATCAGGTAAAAGTTTGCTATAAATACATGTGATGTCCCATCAAATGGTATGATTCTGAGAACTAGCTTGCTAGAATAGACAAGAAGCTTTGAGGTCAGGACAGGGAGGAAAACACATCACAATACTCCTAGGAAAAGATATAAGGACTAAAATTTTTGTCATGGAAGTAGAGAAGAGGTAGGATTTAGATAAAGTTGAGAACAAAGACTCCAGAAAGCTTACTGATTTCTTAGTTCGTGAAGTTAGCCAGTTTGGTTATTACAAACCCTAAAATGTTCTAATTAATAACAACTTCCCTTCATTTGTTTACCATGTGTCATGTGCTTCACATAGGAGCGCTAAGCTGTAGAGCTCTAAGAAGAGTCCCCTACGGCAGCTACTATTATCCTTATTTTCCCGATGAGAAAATTTAAGTCTTGGTGAGTTTCAATGACTTGACTTCAGTGTCACAGTCAGCCTGCGGCTAAGCCAGTATATGCACCTAGATCTGGCTGGCTCTACCATCTCTACGCCTTCTCCTCCACCATGCTGTGCTTATATTTATACTGGGTGCCTATGCTGTCCTGGTTGTACCCTCCAGAGGAAAAACTCCGTGAGCAGTTGTGATATGAGTGACTGTCCTCACTTAGATGACTGACACTCTCCCTAGGGTGTTGAATCCTTGGCCTATTAATATTAAAAGTGAACATCAATAGTCAGACCATATGGTCCCAGGCTCCCCAGAATACCATGGAACCTTACAGAGGAGATTACATTCCTAGTTGGCTTATGTAACATGCTTAACTCCAAAAGTAATGTCCCATCCAAAATATCAATGTTCTTTCAAACTTGCAAAGCACAACTTATTTCTCTGATGAACAGAAAGTAAATGGACTATGAGAGGTGAATGTTTCCAGTGATTTCTCTTCTAAAAATCACACACCATCTAATATATTTAACACTTGTATTTTGTAGTTTGCAGCAAATTAATTAGAAAATAAACAATGCCATTTAGGGTTTGCTGCATTTCCACTCAATTTGATTTTTAAATCACACACACAAAGCCCAGCATTGTTATAAATGGTCTTTTCTATCTCCATTAGACAAACTACCTCATTAACTGGTAGAGCTGACAGTTCAGCAAACCCACCCCCTCAGGGCACAATTCTTAGATTTTTAAAGCTGTTTGTTTGTTTTTACCAACCAGGGACTATTTCTACCCTCAATATCCTTTATTTCTCTTTGCTTTCAAGCACGGTAGATTTTTGGCATTCTGCCTGGTTGAAAGGTCTGGTATTATGCCTAGGATCTTAAAAAAAAGTTATTGATGTTGATAATAGGCAAAAGAAAAAATCAATGTGTGGGGAAAATCCTGTTACGTTGGTGGAAAACCGTCTGAACAGTCACTGGGTCTATGTTCACATATGTGACTGATTAAGGCTATTCTTGGAAGCAGAGAATTTCCTTTGTGTCAGGGTTTGAGGAAAAAAAAAGATGGTCTCTGGTATTAGCAGTGCTTTTTTGTTTCATGCCTGATTTGAGCTTGGGCTCATTCGGGGTTCTGGCCTTCACCACCTGAGGGAAAGCAAACAGGAGCTGGGGTGGAAAAGGGGAAGGAAGTAGGGCCTGGGTCAGGAGGTCTTGGATCTGTAACCCCAGATTCCCTGGGTATCAGTTTCATCATCTGTGAAAGGGGTCAAGAGAAGAGGAGTAGGTTTTAAATAAAGTTTCTTCAGCTGTCGTGTTTAGAAAACGAGTGTTTTACAAAAATATACTACATGACAACAATGCTAAAAATTATATTTTAGAGCAGAAAATTAAAAAATAATTTTAAAGTAACTATTTGCATAGATGATGTTGTTATACTGTAATCTGTCTTTGGTAAATAGTGAAATGACGGGCGTAGCATAATATATCTATCTACTAATCATTTGGATGATACGTGTCCAAGTGGTAGCAGAGATAACAGGAATTAACATTTGTGCTTGTAACTGTGAGATCTAGCATCAGTAAAAGACAGTTTATTTTCTCCAGTTTAATTTTTTAATGTTTTTATTCCAATATAAGGTAAAAAAATACATTTTAATCCTTTCTTATTACATTTAATTCACTGGAGGTTGTTTTCATATTTGTTTTAGCTTAAATATTAATGCAGGCTTCCAAGCTTATACTTCTAAATGTTTAAAATTTATTTTATAAACAAGATAGTTAGACATGACTTTTGAAAAAGATAAATAGTTTTTTTAAACCAGTGGGTCTCAAAGCAGAGTCCCTAAACCAGCAGTGTCAGCATCACCTGGAAGCTTAATAGAAATGCAGTTTCTTTAAGCCCCACCTGCGCTCTATGGAATCAGAAATTCTCAGTGGGCCCAGCAAACTGTGTTCTAACAAGCCCTCCAGATGATTCTGATTCAGCTAAAATTTCAGAACTACTGCTCTAGACATGAGATTGGCAAATTTCTTCTTCAAGTACATATTTTAGATTGCAATCCATACAGTCTTTGTCACAACCACTCAACTCTCTTTTGTACCAACTTTTTAGGACACAAAAGCAGCCACAGACAATCCATAAATGAGCAGGCATGGCTGTCTTCCAATCAAACATTATTTATAAAACCGCAGCTTGCCAAATGTGGCCTGTGGACCATGGTTTGCTGACCCCTGTTTTAGATTAGCAAAGAAAAACAGTCTACCTTCCCCATCCTTAAGCTCTCCTCCCTACAAGTAACTACATTAAAATATTTTAGCTGGGCTTTTTTCTGTTACTTATATTTCTATATAATATGCTTAGACTACTTTTTTTCATAATTTTGTCAAAATTTCTTTAATAACATCTACTTGTTTCTACTGTAAATATGATTTAGTTCTCTTAGGCTGTTGTCCACAGATACAAAACTCCTCCTCATCTCTTACTCCCAACATATTTCATCACAATTTAAAAACTAAAATTCAGTCACATGGTTTTGTTTACATAATTATGGCTAGATAAATATTGTTACAGTTGAGTCACATGATGTACTATATTTACAATTCTGTTCTTATAAAACTTTTGGTTTTTCCTGGAGTTAATAATTGCTTTATTTACATAATTTTATTTTTCTTGTATCTATGCATAATTCTTTCTCAACTCTCTGAAAATTTTGCCAGACATGTCATATGATATATGAGTTCCACAACTGAGAACATTCCTCATGCCCCAGGGCTGACTGGCTTCTTTCCTAGTCTCAATGTCAAAATAGGATTTTCTATTACAGATTCTCTTGGTTTTTCAAACTCCCTTTCTTAGCTCTCATGTCTTCTTTTTTCTTGGTTTACATTGTCATCTTCATAGCTTTTTTCCTAGAAGTGTTCTAAGAAATGGTGCATGGAAGGTAATATCTTTGCGACTTTGCATGTATTAAAATGCCTTTATGATACACCAGACACCTGTTTGATAGTTTGGCTAGGTATAAAACTGTGGATTGAAAATAACTTTAAATTATAAATTTAAAGTATGTTGCTCCACTTTTTAAGCTTTCTATACTATTGTGATTTCAGATCCTTTGTGGGTGACTTTTTTTTCTGGAAGCCTTTATAATCTTTTTATCCCCTATGAATCTTCTCCTATATTGTGGTTGACACTTGGTACAGGTCTTCAATCTGATGTTTTTCTGCTAGGGAAAATTTTATTTTATACTTTCTTTGATAACATATACATATATTTTGTTCTCTCCTTTTGTAAATCTTATTAAATAGTGAACCTCCTGAATTGATTCCCTAATTTTATTATATTTTCTCTCATATTCTACTTCTTTGTCCATTTGTTCTACTTTCTGCAAGATTTGCTCACCTTTAACTTCTAACTATTGTATTGAACTTTATATTTATGCTACCATATTTTTAACCTTAGGAGTTTTTATTACTTTCTTCTTTACTTATACATTGTGTTTTTTCATCAATGCTTTATCTATTCTTGAATACCTTTAATGCAAATTGATATAACCACTACAGAGGTCAGTGTGGAGATTCCTCAGAAAACTGGGAATGGAGTTACCATATGACCTGGCAATTTTCCTTCTGGGTATCTACCCCCCAAATTTGAAAACTTTAGTACACAAAGACTTATGTACCCCACTGTTCATCACGGCACTGTTCATGGTGGCTAAGTCCTGGAAACAACCAAAGTGCCCTTTGATAGATGATTGGCTAAAGAAGCTGTAATACATATAGACAATGGAATATTACTCAGCTATAAGAAAAGATGAACTACTGCCATTTGTGACACAATTGATGAACCTTGAGATCATCATGCTAAGTAAAATAAGCCAGACAGAAAATACCAAGAACCATATGACTTCACTCATGTGGAATATAAAACTGAAAGCAATACAGAAACAAAAACTAATGGATACAGTCAATAGTTTAGTGGTTGCCTGAGGGTAAGGGTGGATGGGGGTGAGAGAGGAGGGAAGAGGAGTCAAACATAGGTGATGAAAAGAGAACTGAAACTGCATGATGAACACATAATGCAACACATAGATGATGCACTGTAGAATTGTACCTCTGGAACCTATGTAATTTTTGCTAACCAATGTCATCTGAATAAATTTAACAATAAAATGAATTTTTGAAAAATTGTAAAAAAAGAACAATTTTTTAAAAAACTCCCCTGTATATTGTTTTTCTTTTCACTTTTTATTCTACTCTTTTATTTTTTTTACTATTATATGCATTCCTCAGTTGTATTTTGCACCCAATTCTAGCACTGTCCATTTATATCTAAAAGGCAAAACTTATTGCAAGATCCTTTTCATGAGCAAATCTTGTTAAATAGGTGAGTTTCATGAAAAAGTGATCTAACTGGGACATTTCTTTCTGGGGCTCCCCAAATGTTAGTTTCAAGTTTTTTATTTGGAGTTTGAAAGGTAGTAGAATATGCCATCCCACAATATGACTGTAGGAGTTCAGGACACATCACCCATAAATATGCTCCTTTTGTATATTGATTTTTTTGAAGTGTAGGTACTTGAAAACACAGTAAAAGCAGGGAGAGACATTCTCTAAACTCTCCTAATCTACCTAAAGACAAATCTTCCAAAAAGAACTCAATTATCATAAATGCCCTCCTTGGGAGTTTCATTAACTTATGAAGACTGATTCTTATCACCAGAAAGGAGAACCTAGTCAACATCAGACCCATACAAACTCTGTCACAAACTCTTATACCTCCAATTTATTCTGCTAAGGGCTCATTCATCTGTTTAAAAAATCATTTACTCCCCTTAAGAGGCTCTATGCCCCCATCCTTTTCCCTATTAAGAAGGTATTCAATCCTGAGTTCTAAGCCCCCTTGGGAGTTACTCATTTTTCTCTGGGTATCTTCCATGTAAACACAAAGTATACATGTTAATAAACTTTTATTTTTTTCTTTTAATAATCTGGTTTTTATACAGGGTTTTCAGCCAAATTCAAAATGGTAGAGGGGAAATTATCTTTCCTCCCCTACAGGTATTTTGGTAACTTCATTGAGAAATTCTCTAACATTCTGCCCTGACTGAAAAGGGGGAAAAGGCTATAGAAAGACTTCTGGTAGTTGAGTGAAGGAATAGTGCTGGGGCTGCCAGTGGGCTTACTATTAAATATGTAGTCTTCCTGTTTTCATTCTACCACCACCTCCCACTCTACATTTATGCTTGGTGCCCAGAACTCAGTAAATTCCATAGTTCAATGTCTTCAAAGAATAGACTTGCCTTTCCTACCAGGGTTGGGTTGCAGCAACCACGAGGATATAACAGGTACAGGAGTGGCTTTTAATTGCCCCTTGTTCAGAATGTAACCAATTTCCTATCTCAATGATCACTACTACCTTTCAGGATATCTGGTGCCTCTCCTCTCTGGGACTGTCCAAAATCCTACAGTTTGCATCACCTTGCTCCTCCTTTGCAACTCCTTCTTTAAGCACTTAGCACTCTGCTTTCTGCACTTCGCTAATTTATTCACTGCTGCCCATCTACTTTTCATCTTCACAAAATGCTGCTGCCATTTCTTGTCTGCAATTAGCATCACTCGTGTTCACGTTAATTTTAATGTTTTGTGCTTTTTACATGTCGCTATCATTTTAGTAAATATTTAGGAGGAAAAATGCATGCTATTAATCTATTTCACTAGAAGTTCACTAAATTAAATAAAAAAGTAACTATGGTCAAATAAGTTTGAGAAATCTAGACTGGATGACTCCTTATCCTTCTCAGCTCTAAGTTCCTTCTAGGGGGGACTTAAAAAATAATCTAAGAGTAAAGGGTTCACTCAAGAACCAAGCAGAGAGAAGGGTAATTCAATCAATATTGAAAGTGTTAACCCTTTATAGTAAGAGAAAGACACTAAAACCCCAATCTGAAATTGAACAAAGAAGTGAGGTTTTGATCTGCCATCATGAACATGCCCTAGGGCTTTGTCAGATGGCTTCTACTAACAGAGAGATGATAGATAGATAGATAGATAGATAGATAGATAGATAGATAGATAAGGGATTTGACCCCTGCCTCAGCCATGCACCTACAGGCCTACTGGAAAATTTGAAATGCCATTTGAATCACTGATGACTTGATATGTGCTTTCTGAAAGACTCCAATTTGGAGAGAGGACTCTGGTTAAACTTTGCTTTGAGACACAAGAACCAAACACTTTAACATGACAAGAAGTGTTAATTATACTTGACGCCAGTTTTGGCTTCAAGTATAATCTAAGCAACTAACCAGACAAAATTTTTGGAGAACACACTGCATCCAATTTCCTCCTACTAAAATACAAGGACACCATGGGTCTTGTAGTTAATGTAAAAAACAGGCATAAGTGAACAAAAGATAGATTTAAAGTTTTTGTGATGGAGCACAGAAAACTCTCCAGTATTTCTTTAGTTGATTTAGACTTGGTTGTGGGGAAAATCTTTATTTTACTTCAATAGACATTGCATGCATCATCTTTTTTTTTTAAGTTTAGTTTATTTTAGCTCAGACTTCCCTATTTATTTAAGGCATTGGTCCCAAGTAATGCCACTTAAAATTTCTCAAATGCATTCAGTCAAATACCTGTTTTCATCAAAAATGCCAAACTCAGCACAAACCCTGTCAGTTGCTTTCACTGTTGTTCTCAATAGAAAAGAAACACGATTGGAAAGAAGTCAGTTTTGCATGCCTGGTAGTTTTGCAGCCTTTCTTAGTAACTATCATCTTCATCATAAATATTACTGATAAAATTATGTTCAACTTAAACCAAGGGGAAACCACAATGAGTAACTTGAATTTGACCAAAAGGATTTTTTTTTACCCTTTTTAGATTGAATTTGGGAATGAAAGGGATAGGAGAGAGTCATTTAGAGGAAATAATGTAGTCAAAGAAGTCCTTTAAACCACCAAATGAGCAAAGAGTGAAATCTGAATCACTCCTCTGCATCAGCAGGAGGTCATTTGGCACATTAAAGACCTATTTTTAAAAGCATGTTCAAAATGTCCCTGTATTCCTTTTTAGGCCATTTTTATAAGATTCCATCTGTTAAAGACACACAAAGTGAAAATAAGATTTTCAGAACAAGAAGAAATATGCATGCATTAGAAAGTATAAAACTCCAAGATTTTAATTTCATAAATTATGGGAGCTGTAATGTAAATATGGGTTTTAACGGAGTTAACACTAAACCCAAAGTTGCTATAAAGTTAGCATGGCACACACTTCCTGAAGACTTAGCTGTTACCTGGGATCTTTTCACATAGATTCCAATACAATGTAGAGAGTATGTGTTGGATGAAATATCTGCTGGTACTACTCCTTGTTTTTGAAAAAAGTAGCAGCAGGCAGCTTCTTGTACAATGATGTCCATGTTTTGTATCATGCAATCCTGCTGAGCCAAGCAAAATGACTGGATTGGAGTTTGGTTTTCAAAAGAAAGTCAGCCGTCTATACCCTGGATAGTGGTTTATGAGGTAGCCTAGAAGAAGTAGTCTTCCCAGTGGGAATGTCTATATTGGATGGTGACTCATCTATCTTAATAGAGTCTTACTATCAATTGGTTTCTTAGTAGAACGCTCAATGTATCGAGAAAGACGGAGAGAAGACTGGCATACAAATAGGAAGACATACAGAACAGTTGGAAGAACCCATGAGGCTAGAGAAACAAGAGACATAAGATATAGAGAGGAACACAAAATCAAGGTATGGATAAAAATAGGTAAAATGAGTCACAATAGCTACAACTGTGCTTCTAGGGTTGACTTTACTGTCAAGAACAGCCTTCTGAATTTCATGAGGCCTGAATCTTCAACTGTTCATTTTGTATTTTCCTTACAACAAACTCCTAAAATGTACATTTAGGCCTCAGCTCCCAGGAGAACATTACTAGCCCACTGCTTAACTCTGCCCTTTTTGGAAGGATAAAGTGACCAATCTTCAGTTGACAGGATAATAGATCACTATGTGAAATGTCAATTTGCATATTGAGATTAAGATTGCTATAATGTTACCAAGCAAAATTTGTATAAGTGTCAGTTCATGAATCGCTCAGCGCTGGAAAAGAGCTAAAGAAAGAGAGACACATTTGAAGTCCTGGGACGCTTGTAGTTTATAATTAACATAAAGATTGTAAAAATTGAGTTAGCATACCTTGCTATCGTCAAACTCAGTATGTATGCATATCTATCTTTATTTGAAAGTAAATTCACAGCACACTCCTTCATTTCACAAAAGGCAAATTAATATAGTAATGGAGTCCCCAAAAGCAGTGAATTTTAAAAATTAAGTATTTAATATTTGTTAATATTTAGATGTTATAATATGCTTATAGCTTTTGGGCATATGACTACTCTAGAAATTGAAGTCTAGCTATAAATGTACTTGAAACAAATTTGTACTCTTGCCTTTATAAAATCAATACAACAAAAGAACAAGCATTTTCAAGGCACATTTGGGTTATTTGGGTTGGTCAAATAAATAAAATAGTAACATGGTTTTCACCTTAATAAGGAATTGGGACTGTCACAGCTGCGACAGAACTTCTGGATACCATATATGTAGGTCACCCATGTCCACTCTAGGTCAATGCAGGTTCTTGTACTAATGTTTGGTGTTCTCACTTATATGACTCAGGTTAAGGGCACACTAGGGCACTTCTAGTGATGGCATGCAGAGTCTTGGTTAACTCTTGCTGCCCAATATCCATTGGACTGTGGTTGGTATTTGAATACTCTCATTTACATCAACTTCTCAGCTGGAACAGAATTCCAGTCACGTAACCAACCCCAATGCCCAGCACCTTCCACCTGAGGTTACGACATTCTACCTAGCTCATGTCAGCTGCCTTCTTTCTAACGACTGCATCTTATCCCCATGCCTCCAAATGCTACTTTCTGTTTATGTCAATGTGACGAGGCAAGCAACCTGAAGCTATCACCACACAGCCCTGATTTATTTCTGATGACCACCTCTGTCTTCAGTATAGAAGCTTGGCTAATACTTTGTTTGTATTGGACTGTCTTGGAGGGGGATCAGTGTTTGCTTCGCACACCGATAGCACTGTATCATATTGTGTATCGCACCCCTGAGAACAAGCTCTATGGCCACACAAAGTACTGTAACTCAGTTCTTCTGTTCCACATTTTTTTCATTCATGCTACCTTTACCTTCTGAGTTCAAAAGAAACAGCCCAACTGTATTCAGTAGAATAGAGTTTTCCAGTGTTTTTCAAAAATGGGAATAGAAATATGGCTGGGTCTTTGATCCCTCAGCCTCCAGTGGCTGAGTAGGGCCTGAAGATGGAGGATGTGGGGCAGAACTCCTGACTCAATGTATTCATCCATCAGCAGGCTCCTGTGGTTACTGCCATGGCCCTGCAAATATTATTACAAATATTATGTGTAGCATAATGTGAACAAATGTTTAAAGTATCATATTAAAATTATGATACTACAGAGGGAAGGCAAGGTCAAATAAACAATGACTTATTTTTTTAGATGTGGAAGAATGCATAATTTCTTTAAACTAGTTTGATTGAACTCTAAATCCCTATCCTGCCAGATAGTGGAAAATTCAGTCTGTTGTTAGGACTTCTCCCTCTTCTAGGGCTTTGAAAAGGAGCTGGGGTCTCCCCAACCAAAGCAGTGGGGGTGGGCTATAAGAAAGAAGTCAGATAATAACAAGCAATGGAGAGGATGTGTAAAAATCAGAATTCTTAAACACTGCTGGGGAGAATATAAAATGGTGCAGCTGCTTTGAAAAACAGTTCAATATTTCCTCAAAAATTTAAACACACAGCTACTATATGACCCAGGAATTACACTCCTGGGTATATCCACAAGAGAACTGAAAATGTATGTCCATGTACAAACGTTGACTACCCATAGCAGCATTATTCATAATAGTCAAAAAGTGTAAACAAGCTAAGTGTTTATCAATTGACTAATGAATAAACAATACGTGGTCTATCCATATAATGGAGTATTGTTTGGACATAAAAAGAAATGGATACATGTCCATGACACATGCTCTGACATGGGTGAACTGTGATAACACTATGCTAAGCAAAAGAAGCCAAACACAAAAGGCTACATATTATATGATTCCGTTTCTATGGAAGTCCAGAACAATCGAAGCCCTAGTCGGAAAGTAGACTAGTGGTTGGCAGGGGCTAGAGGTAGGAAGGAGTCAGGAGTGACTTTAAAGGGGATGGAATTTTTTTCTAACACGATGAAAACATTCTGGAATTAGATAGTGATGTAGTGGCATAACTTTGTTACTGTAATAAGAATCACTGAATTCTATATCTTCATGATTAAAAAAGAGAAATAAGTACATAAATCAACCAACATACCTACCAATAGAGGTTGACTCTCCAGGCCCTGGTCCACACAGGTTCTACTGAAATAAGCCCATGTACACCTGGCTTTGTTAGCCTGTGTGCCCTGGGGACAGGTTCTAGCCTCCCCAGGGCATATGTGACCTTGTCCCTTGGAAGGACACGCACCTGCAGGGAGCTCTGTCAGGATCGGGTGTGGCTCCTCACCACCCACCGGCCCCGTGGACTCCTGTCCTCTGCTCATCTTCAAGGAACCTTCCTTTCCTCTCCTCTTGCCTCTTATACATTTTCTTAAATGCTTAAATTCAGCATTTTTAACGTTCTTATCTACTTTTAATTTGCTTGGAAGGGATTTTATCAATAAACTTGCAAATGTTACTGAAAATGTAGTCAACATTCACAAACAAAGAATTGACTGAGACATTTATACACATAGAACTAGCTCTTCAAAGAGGCATGCACAAGAATATGTACCAAGAAAAGTGGGGAGGCGAAGGGACACAAGAGAATGATGAGAATTACAAGCTTTTGAGTCAGTGGGGACCATAAAGAAAGTCTGGGGGAGCAGAGCGTTGCTGAGTTACAGTCCTACATGAACTTGAATGTGGCTTTATCGCAGTCCATTAGGGCTGCTGTAACAAAACACCACAGACTGGGTAGCTTGTAAACAGCAGAAATTAATTTCTCACCATCCTGGAGGCTGGGAAGTCCAAGATCAAGGTCAAGCATCATCATGTTCTGGTGAAGGACCTCTTCTTGGCTCATAGCTGGTGCCTTCTTGCTGTGCCTTCACATAGTGAGAGGGACAAGCTAGTTCACCGGGTCTCCTTTATATGAGCACTAATCCCAATAATGAGGGCTCTGCCCTCGCAACCTAATCACCTAGTAATGGCCTCCCCTCCTAATACCATCATCTTGGGGGTTAAGATTTCAACATATAACTTTGGTGCAATCAGACCATGACATACATGGCGTTAGATCTCTGTGGACCAGCCGCCCTAAACATGCTGTGGTCAACTGAATAATGGCTCTCCCAAATCATCCCTATCCTAATTCCTGGACAATGAGAATATTATTTTATACGGCAAAAGGAACTTTGCAGATATAATTAAAGTTAAGGATATTGAAATGGGGAAATCATCCTGGATTATCCAGGTAGCCTGATACAATAACAGGGGTCTTTGCAAAGGGGAGGCAAAGGGAGAATTGATAAGAGAAGAAGAGAAGGTGATACAGTAATGGAAGCAGCATTTGGACCGATGTGTTTTAAAGGTAGAAGAAGGCGCCAAGAGCCAGAGAACACAGTCAGCCAGTTGAAGATGGAAAAGGCAGGGAGACAGATCTCTCTCCTCTGGGCCTGAGGAACAAACTGCTTTTGCTGACCCTGACTTCAGCCCAGTGCTACTGGTTCTGGACTTCTGACCGCCAGGTCTGTGAGACAGTAAATGTACGTGGCTTCAAGCCGTCTGTTACAGCAGCAATGGGAGATGAACACACGAGCCCCCTCTGAGCTTCCAAGGACCTAGTCATGAACACGAACCACGAACACGGACGGATTACTGCTCCTGGAGCCAAAAGTCAATTTTGCTGAAATAGAATTTCTTTGCCCCGGAGGAAAAACCCAAAGTCTGGTGCTGGTCAGGGAGAGGGACCCGAAGACGCTCACCGCGGCCTACGGAAACTCCTGCAAACCGAAGCGGCGCTGAAGCTCAGAGCTGTCGGTTTTAGAGTCGTGAGTTGTAGAGGAGGCCGGGGGTGGGAATCGAGTCCAGAGAGGAGGAAAGAGGGTGGTGGTGTTGCTGGGCAGGCCCAGCCACTCCCGCACAGGGTTTAAATGTGCATGGACAATTTCGCCTTTCTGCTGTGTCACGTAAAAACTGCCCAGGGTCATTTAATTACCTGCAGCCCAGAGCTTCCCGGAAAACTGCCCCCGTCTGGACACATGGGATAGAGCTGCTTAACTTGAGATGGATGTGATGGACGCAGGTGAAGGGAAACGTAAGAGGATTCCTGCCCATGTGTGTGTGTGTGTGTGAAATAACAAATTGAATGTTTTTTTCATTTGTTTTTATTTATTTTTTACTCTTTTTATGTAGAATTCCTTTCACTGTCTTAAAATGATCATATCTATGGCCCTCAAGGACCTTGGGAGTGCAAGAAAGAAAAAGTGACAGCCTCTGTCCTGCACGTAAAGACCTGTCTGAAACCTCTTATTCTGTTTGGGAGAAAAAAGGTAGTCCCTAGAAAAAAAATGAAATACTTAACCTTACTTGAACACCAAAGTTTGTTCCCTCACATTAGGAAATGGGTTATTTCCTTTGCAAGTTATCCCAAAGCTTTCTTCTCCCTAAGACTGGAAGTTTTGTGTGGCCCCCAATCCCATCAGAGGGGCCTCTTTCTGCCTCTTCATCTGTTTGTCAGAGAGACCCCCAAAAGGTGGTTGGCTGACCAAGACGACAAATCTCAGAATCGCTTTGCTCACCTGGAAGCACATACGAAACATGGATAAAATGGGAAACCAATACAAGAAGTCAACCACATCGTACTTCTTTTTTTTTTTTTTAAGACAGTTACAGTAAAAGGCTCAACAACTTACTCAGATTATGCTGTTATTATTCAGGACATTTTTAGGACACCCTTCTGGAAGAGAACTCCACAAGAGGTCATATGTGACAGAGATACTGCTATTGTCAAATCCCATCTCCTTTGCCTTCCAGTCACACAGCCACGAATATTCCCCAACTTCCCCTGCAATTAGGTGGGGGTATGTCTGGGTTCTGGAGGCCAGCAGCATGGATACGATGTGTGCCACCTCTGGGCCTGGTTCCCCAAACCTCCTATGGAATCCTTCACATTTTCCCCCTCAATTGCTGGCTGGATGCACAGGGTCTAGTATAGAACTCTGATGACCCAGACAATAGCAAAGTCACCACATTGAAAAAGCCTAGGCCCTTAAATGGCTGTGTGTCTATTGACCTGCATTAGATTGTGACATTAGTGAGAAATAAATTGGTTTTGAATTAAGGTACTGAAAGTTGGAAGTATATGTTATAGCTAGACTAACAGAATCATGGATTATATCAAAATAATTAATTCGTCACTTTATATTTGCATTTCCATTTTTTTCATGCCCAAATTTCCCCTGTTCCTAGTGACTAGACTTTCATCTGAAAATATATAAATCTACACCAAGCATTAAGAGTGGCCACCTCCCTAATAAACTAGGGCTTGCTACAAAGACAATTAAAAAGAAGGATAATTTCAAAGAGAATTTGATCATTAGTAGCACCAGTGAAATAGGTCTGTAGTTTTTTCCAAGGATCATCTATAAAACCACTGACACTCCTTTGAATATATCAGAGAGTTTCTAAGAAATTGTGACAATAAGAATTCAAGCCATGGGATTATTATAAATAGTTTAAAAATAAATACCACTTTAATAATCATAGCATTTGAATAATTGAGGAAAGGCGTGGTTTGCTTTTATGTGTGGTGTAAAGAGACGATGTGATCACCAGGTAATAGTATGGTGGTAGTCCAGTTCCCAGAACAAAAATAGGAGGAGAAAAGTTTGTAAGAAAATGTAGCAGCATTATCTTGACAGTTTGGCTGGTAATGTATGAGTGCTACTGTTTCTTATTTATATACATGCTTGGACAAGAAATTATGTTTAAAGTATTTAACTTCAATTGTGCAAATATTCTACTATGGGATAAAATTCCATTTATCAACTGTTGCATCTTTCAAAAGTTAAGATATTCCACATTTTGAAAAGGTTATTAATTCAAAATGTACCCAGTTACAGGCATTCTGAATAAACAATAATTAATGGCATTAGATCTGGCACGTTTGATTAAAACTAGTAGGCACGTCGTTTTGTGAATTCACACCTTACAAATAGGTGGTGCTTATTCTAGGAAACAAGTGATTTTAATAAAGCTAATGCTAGAGGCAAAAGGTGAAGCCTTAACTTCATTGCATCTCAGTTTCCTGGTTTAAAAAATGGGGAAAACAACAGTACTTAGCCCACAAGTTTGGGACAGGGATCAAATGAGTTAATGTACATAAAGTAGACTGGCACCTAGGAAACACTAGTTATTATTTACATTGCTGAGTCCATGAAAATGCCTGATAACTTTTAAGCATGCTTGCTTGATTGCTTAACCCAGTGCATACTCACAGGTAGCTGGAAACAGAACAAAACACTTTTTTCCCTGTTTATTTTCAGCAAATAACTTATTGTGTCCTATATTATTTATCCACCCATCTAGTATATCAGATGTTTAAGTACATGCAAACACAACATGTTTCTTAAAAGTCAAAATTCTTGACTTCAAAATCAATTTAGGAAATTTCTTAAGACGACAAACATATGAAAATGGTCATTATTTCCTACTGACTGATGTTACACTCTGTAGCCAGACTGACTCCAGCTTTTTCTGCTGGCCAGCTAGCCAGGAGTGTGACTGGAAGGCTTGCTGTGTTACTCTAGCAATCTGTAAGGGACAGCACCTCTTTCACCCCGTTCTCGTTAAGACTCCTCCTGTTTCTCTGTTGCTTAAGCTCTATTTTCAGGAGGAAAGAAAAAATCAGACTGAAAATTCCTCTGGGCCAAAACACAGTCTTGGGCATCTTATGCTAAAAGGGACTCAAAAAATGGAGGCACTTTTAAGAACTGGTTGTAGGGAGAAGAGCACCTCCATGTAGATACTGTGCATATTTTTATAAGCGTTTAATTGTCTCCTTGTGGACAAGCACTTAAAAATCAAAATAAAAAATTAAGTGCAAACTCTAAATGCCACTTTTTTTTTTAAATTGGTGCAAGAAACTATGCGATCAGAGTCACTTAAAAAGCAGGGACATTAACAGCAAGAAAGCTCTCACTGGTGATGTGAATGGATGGCCACATTTCCATGACATTTTACTGCATCCACTCAAACAGATGGGATTCCAGGGCCAACTGGTCTCAGCTGAGATGAATGAGATTCCACAACTATTAGCACATTGGCATAGAAATGGGTTGGATTCAGTTGCAGAGGCATTCTTATGGAAACAAAGGAGATCACAAAGCTATCCTGTCCCTAGTGCTCATCAGGGCAGACCCATTCCTTACTGAATCCCATGCATTCCAGCTAAAGCTACATTCAGTATCGATGACACTCTTCAGCCACTGCATGGAAATCCTGAGGACCTGATCAGTTATTAACTACCACTGATGCTGATGTGGCTCGTTTGGTGACAGAAGACCGAATAGCATTCTCACAAGTGGTGATACGAGTCAAGAAAACACCAGGCAAAAATTAAACATGCAGAGAAAAAGCACTCACTGATAAGCAAATGGACTAGGGCCTCCTGTGTTGACAAAGGTCAGCCAAGACATTGAAATTCAATGAAGGGGGTTTTAAGTTAAGGAAAACAGCCAAGCACCAGGGAGCCTAGCATGTAAAAAGACTGGGGACCAATGCCCCTTTCCTATAGAAAGGAGCCAGCATGAGGGATGCTTTGCAGATGGACTGGGGGAGCACACAGGCTGCAGAGCACATCTGGCATACAGGTGTACCGCTTGTCTTCCTAAACCAGCCGTCAACAGTCATGTGCAAAGAGTCCTATTGCTATTTTGGGTGGAAAGCAAGAGGAATTGCAGCTGAGCGATCGTAATGCTTTTCAGAAAAAAAATCTATGGGTGCCTGCCAAAACAGTCTTCCTCTAGCAGATTATATTTTTAATCCACCTACTTAATTAACTAGCTCCTCAGTGGATCAAATGATATTAGTGAGTTAGAGTAATATCGCCACTGGAGCAGCCATTTAATTCTGGCAACTCTAAAGCAAATTATTTCATAAATGGATCGTTTATTCAATTCAGTTCAGTTCCAATTCAATTCTGAGCCCCTTCTATGGCCAAAGCACTGAGCAAGACTAGTGGGGGATCAGAGAGAGAGAGGGGAGAGCAATCCCTGCCCACGATGTAGTAAGGGAGTGGTGACCACTCATGAATGACAGTCATCTAATGCAAATAAAGGGTATGTGTGCTTGGGGGTGTGGGGGAGGTGAGAGAACTGTCCAAAGGGAGGGATTACTTTCACATGTAGAAAAGCAGGAAAGATTTGATGGAACAGAGAGCATGAAGATGACTATTGGAAGATACAAATGGAATTCACCAGACAAAGAAGGTGATTTCACTGGATTAGATACTTTCTGGGAGTAGCAACAGTCCCACTTAGATAGACCCTAAGACAAATAGAGAACAGAGTGCTATCAGAGTGCTAAACTAGAAGATGGTAATAAGAATGGATAGGAGAGGAAAGGTGAGAAAGACAATGAATTTAACAGGTGATTGAATGAACCAGGCAAGTTTCATGAACATACGATTTCTATGTGTTAGGTTCTACAGTGGATTCTGGAATACAGAAATAAAAGACGCTCGTGCCAACCCACCCTCCCGAAGTGGCTCCCAGTCTAGTGGGGGAAAGATAACCCATTAGAGTTGCTCCACGCTCTGATGGCCTTCCACGCCCAATATTACGAGAGCACAGAGGGTGGGCACCTAAGCCTAACAAGGGGTGGAAGGGGAAGGGTGACAACTAAACTGGGGGAAGGACCTTCTACACAGAATAGAGAAAACTAGGAAATAGTGTGAGATGAGACTGGAAGGAAGGAGCTAGATGGAGAAGGACTGGGGGATGCCTTGTTGCGAAGAGTGGACTCTCCTGACCTAACAGCCAGTGAGTCATTAATAGCCAGTGAGTCATTAATGTGTTTGAAGTAAGAGAATGACGTCATCAGCTTTGCATTTTTCAAAGGCCACTTTGGTAACTGTGTGGAAGATGGACAGGTGGCAAAGCCTGGAGGCTGCAAAACCAAGTGAGAGACTGGTTGTGCTGAGAGGGCCTGAGACTTTGGTCCTCAGCCATGATGAAGCCAAAGGATATTAATGCGATAGCACAGATAGGATAATACGTGGATTGGACACGGGGCAGGAAAGGAGAGTGAAGAATCAAGGATCCCTCCAGAACTGTGGTTTCAGGACCCAAGCAAATGATGGTGCCTTTCATCATGATAGTGAGCAGAGCAGGAGCAACAGGTTTCCAGGATAAATGCAGTTCTGGGTGAGTGAATTTGAAATGTCTGTGGAGCATCCTAGCAGAGCTGTTCATTAGCAAAAATTGATGTTAAAATAAGTCAAAATTATAAGAGAAGGAAAAATAAGGTATCTCTAATTATGTACCCCAACATAGCTGGCTCCTTAAAAATCAGCATGATCACAGAACAGAGTAATTTAGAATAAATATAATGAAAGTAAAAAGCATATAAAGATAAAGCCTTTCATGCAAAATGCTTCCACGTAGTGTAGCATCTCTGTGTTCTTTTATGTATCTCTTTAGAGAAAATAGTTTTCAGAAAGCTCAGTAAATGTCAACAGGCTCTGAACTCTAATTAGTACAGTTCTTTGATTTAATAAGCACTTAGTGAGTAGCTGTTATGTATAATGTCCAACACCAGGTAAAAGGAGGAGTATCAAAACAGACACGGCCTCGTTCCTAACAGCAACACGCTATCCACGGAGTTGACAGGACACGACTGCAAACCACCACAACACACAATGAAGCCTGCCTGGAGAGGAGGGATGAACAAGGTACTTTGGGAGTTTAGAGCAAGGTGGGGATGAGACAAAGTCAAAGTGAACAATGGCTGACAACACTGAGCTGGTTCTTGTACAGTTTGTGGTATTTTTATCATCATGGAGTTTTTATACTAATTTCTTATAAATTGGAGTAAAGTGTTAACTCGATTGCTGTTTTTGTTTGTTTGTTTGTTTTGTTGGTGTCCCTTTATATTGTGTACCTGAGGTGAGGACCCTACTTGCCTCAGCCCAATCCTGGCTCAGGAAAAGTCATGCGTAATTCAGAGTAGGTAGAAAAACAACCCAGGTTCATCGAAGCCAAATAATGGTTTCCCTCTCGTAAAGGACTCTGACTTGCTCTCCATCCTTTTCATGAACGGAGCTGCCTACTTACAACAATTTAACCAATAGCAACAATTAGAGCTTTCTTTTGGGGGGAAATCCTCTAAGATGAACTACCAGGAGAAAGATATTATGAATTAGCTCAGATTTTACATTTTGCTTCTTCTAAAGGTAACTTCCAAGTTAACGTGTGTATATATCTTGATTTCTACTAAGTCTATTCTTTCCCTCCATCCCCTAACTGGCCCATGCCTTTCAGAACCCAACACAAATATTTTGAGCAGACAAAGAAAATTGGAGTTTGCTGACTCCTCCACTAGATGCTAAGCTCCCTGGGATAAATCTTCTTCCCAGGAGATGCTTGGCTGCATCCTCAGTGTGCAGGCCAGTGCCTGAATGTTGAAAGTAGGAGATTCTTAACTACAGTTGTAACCATTGATCAGACCAAGATGGAAGACTTTGATGTAGTTCAGTTATAGCTATATACTCTTATTATTGTTTCATATCAGTTCAATGCTCTAAAAATTTAAGGCATGACTTCCCAACTCTAACTTCATTGGATTGTCACCTTCTGGACAGTCCTCTGATAACAGCAAAAATTTTTCAAATGGACTTGAGTCACATTATTTCATACCAATAACTCAAAAGAAGAAATCATCTCTGCCTGTTTTTAGTGGGGAATAAAATTTTGAGCCACAATTTGGCAGATAGATACTTCATTTGTGCTAGTCTGATGACTAACCTGATTTGGAAATTTCTCATTAAGAGTATGGAAATGATGTGTGCAAAACAAAACATTTCTCTGTGCCTTTGTGTATAATTACTATACACATTTTCTGGTGAAGGAAAATTCAGGACATTTCTCCTCTACTAGACACACTCTCTGACACACACACCCTATGGACATTACTTAGATGATTTGAATTATGAATGTTGAACAAGAAATGAAGAATTCCATGCAAATCGTAATGAATGACACCATCAACAGATTCAAAACTCTTCTCTACTTTTCCCCTGAGGAGTTTCACTCCTCCCTTCCCCTCAAACGTTTCTCATGGATCCACTCAAAATAATGTATAGGGAAGACTCCTGTCTGTTACTGCAGTGCACATAGTTTTAGAGGCTTTGAATATTCTTGGGATGTGTCATCTAACTAGTGGCCCCACCTGACCTTGTTTAGTTTATGAATTCTGAGGTGCACGTAGGTCAAAGTGTTACTGCTATGCATAGCATTTTAAATGATCTTAATGTATTCTCATAAATAGCTAGCTTCCAAGACTTACGTTTGTGGACACCAGAATAAAGAGATTATGTAGAATCTTTAATAACACACATAGTTTTAATGTATCAGGCTGGTTGGTATTGTTGTGGGTGTATGTATGTATGTATGTATGCATATATGTGTGTGTATGTATATAAACATGTGTATGTGTATATGTGTATGTATACATATACTATGTATAGAGATTTTATTATGCATTCATTTTCTCCCTAGGTGTAGCATTTAATTCTATATAATAAATTGTAGTTGACTAATTCTCCCTTTTTGTTTCATATAAATTTAAAAAAAGCCAATGATTATTTTCTCCTCAGTTGTTTTATTCTTGCAGCAAAATAGACCTAAAAGGTACCAATTACTAAATCTACTTTATAATATAATGCTTTGCACCAACTTAAAAATAAATTAAGCAGGTTTCTTGTAGAAAAGATTAAGAGCTAAGTTATCCCAAAAAGACGTGAGTGGAGAGCACATTTTGAAATCAGAGAGAAAACCAACTGGATAGACATCCGCATGTCTAGAGAGTATTTAAACTATTCACTTTATAAACTTCAACGGGGGATGTAATTTCTGGTGTTCTGGCTTATCGAATCACTTGGGAATGAATAATTCATAGGCTTTTTACCAAGTCTCAAGTGTAAATCAGTCAAATATAGCAACATGATATTCATGCTGAATTTCTAAGTATTTAAAACATTTAGATGGAAACTTTCTTTTCAACAGAGCAGGAGAAAGAATGTCATTTTCCCTCTGCTCACCTGGCCCAGGCACATTTGCATTACCTACTTTAAAAATCTATACAAAGGGATTTCATTAAACAATAAACCAGTTAGTTCATAGAAGTGAAGAAAAAAAAGCAACAAAAACTTTCTCCATGTTACGTTTTCTTTATTAACATGCTGATGGGAAACTAAATAGAAAAGGCAATCTAATAACAAACATTCCTGTGCGACATGTTTAGGGAGCCAAAGGACATCCACTTATTGTGACGCCCATCCGATGGGGCCATATATGGCAATAAAGGTACAATGGACGGAAACAGGAAACAGACGGGCACATCTGTAGTATCTTATTAGCGGCTAATGGATATCTGAGAAGCACACACATATAATGCTGAGTCGTCTGGACCAATCTCTGAAGCAATTACTCTTAATTAGTGGGTTCTGTTTATAGATTCAACTTAGTGTACTGTTATGTATCAAAGAGATGAAAGCAGCTGGAGAGAAAGAAATGAGGCTCTTAAAGGAAAAGTATTACAAGATGTTGGAGGATTTCTTTTTGGTGAAGTAAAACTTAATGTCTTTCCCTTTCCTGCCTGGCATCAGGGGGCTTTCTCCATTGTGAATGATTAAAGAAAAGGTAGAAAAAAAATTTTCCAAAGCTGGCTAGGTAACTGAAGTTATTCTTGTCGTTTGCCTTAGGAAAATGTAAAGGAAGTCAGTAAAAAGTAATTGTGCAGGACAAAAATACTCCCTCAAACTGTAACTCTAAACATTTCCAGGCGGTGCCATGCTCCCCCCTCCACGCTTCAATTCTGAGATGCAGCACCTGCATTTTGTGTCTGCCAAATGGGGAGCTGTGGGCAAAGTGGCGTTGTGACCAGCTGCATCTCCATAAAAAAGAAAACACGAAACGGTTTTCCCAGGCCCATCCAGTCAGAGGAGATCTGAGTATATACATTGAGTTACTGAGCCAAGTGCCTGTCCATGGCCTATGAATAGAAGCATTTTATGTAGCTCAATCCCGACCCCACCCAACACACACCACATACCCGCCTTTGAAAAATAAGAATGTTCTCTTTGGGCAGTGCACGTGCAACTTGGACATTGCTGGTTCACGTGTGAACAGCTGTCTAGGTGTCTTTCTTCGAGCTGTCACTGAGGTCCTGCCTCTCGCGTTTCTCGTAAACCATTAGAAGGCTTGGTTCTTTAAGCACTTCTGATTATTTTTGCAATACCCTGCTTTACTCCCTTGAAAGAGAACTTCTTTCCTGGTCTTTGTAATCATGTTTAAAAAGGTCATTTTGAACACACAAGCAGTGCACTAATGTGTATCCCACGACTATTCTCTCAAGTGATTTTACTCTGTGTATCTGTAAGAGAACCGGGCTGGATTTCCTAGGAGGGCCAAGGAGAGAAGTCATTACTTGTTTAAAATTTACCACATGTCAGGATAGACATGATGTTTTAGCATCTGTCTTTCTGAAAGTCCAGGAGTCTGTATAAGAGCCCCTCCCTACCTAACACATCTGAACCAAGAGAAACCAAAACAGTGGCCATTTCGGTGGTCTTGAGCTTCCAGAGCACAGGCTGAGGGGTGCCAGCTCTGGGCTTGGGACTCTAGGAGTTGGTGCTAGAAAGGCAGATGCTGCAAACAGGTGCTCTTCCCTGGGGAGCCCCATTGTTCCTGAAATCAGCTCCAGACCTGCACTTCTTCTACCTGTCACAGGCACCAGTCTACTTGTTGGGCACGTGCTGTTTTATCTTGCTATGATTTGATTTTTCAGTTCTAAGGTTTAAGATTCTGATGCTCACGATGTTCTGATGCTCACGAATATGGCCAAAGTTATTAAAACCTCATTCAATTTGTAAACAGCATTCTTGTTCTGACCTATTCTTTTGAGGCATATAATGGAATTGTTGGCAAAGAATGAAATGTACAGATGGAAACTTCCTTCACTGGAGGGGAGAGAGAGAGAGAGAGAGAGAGAGAGAGGAAAGAGAGAGATTGACTTTGTACATGCATTAATTCATGCACAGTTAAACTACATGGAGCGTGGATATTAGAGGGAGGTGGGAGGTAGAAATAATCAATTTAAATAGTAGATGGTGACTGTCTTTCCTCTTGTTTACTGTTTTGTGTTCCAGCCCCAGGATGAAATGGGGGACTGGGGATATAATGGTCTTTAGTTGGCCTGTTTTCCTACATAGCTCTCATGATGTGTACATGCACATCAACCCACGTAGCAGATAATGGAAGTGGCTCAGAGAAATAACTTGTCCATAATCACCTTTTCTGATAAGATGGTGGATGGCATATATGCTCTTATATATATATATACACACACACACACACACATAAAAATTCTATAGCTTATGTATTAATATGTACATTACTGAAAAGGACTGTGATGTCAACCACACAAGAATTGTCCTCTTTACGAGTGATTTGATTTTCTAAGGTAATTTTGACAATATTCAATTGTCAGGAGAGGCATTGTTCATGGATTTTATAGCCTCTTCCTATGGATGAGTCACCATAATGGCACTACATGTGTTTCCTACGGACTAAATCATCCTCTCTGTGTACCCGAAACCCCAGTCCCCTCCTGTATCCCAAACGCACACGGGTGGTAATCCGTTTTGCTTCCCTACTCAGGAGTGGGATTTCTGAATGAAGTTCGGAGAAAAGTAATGAGATGACCTTGTAACTAGATGGTTTCAGTCCATCTGCATAGCACTTCGAAATAAAATGAATTTTTTATCTATCTTGTGTCTTTGTACTGCTCAGAGGCTGCGAAGACAGAGAGGGATGGAGGAAGTGAGCTAAGATGACGGGGAGGAAATGGTAAAGAGGAGGCAGCTCACAGTCCCTTACTTTCAGAGGCTAAGACGTGCAAGGAAGGGTAGAGGTGAGCAAAGGCTAAGCTGTGGCTTTAAAAGAAGCCAAAGGAAATATTTGGCAACTGCTTATCGGGCACAAGGCTCCATGATCAGCATTTTTGCATATAATCATTTGGCTCAAACCTTTCAGTAACACTAAGAGCCAATGAATTATTATCCACACTTTACACGTGGGGAAACCGAGGCACAGAGACATTAAATAACACGCTCAAATTCACAAAGATACAAAGTTTTTAAGCAAGGCAGGAATCTGCATTTTTCATGGCAGCAGCTGGTTCCATTAAAGAACAGACAGAGTTCTTCACTGATCGTCTCAGTAAATATTGTAGGAATGGCTGCTGCAAGTCAGACGCAGAGAAGATTCAGCGTACAGAGCCATAAAAACCTTTGGGAGAGGCTCTCTCACTGACCCAAACCTCACTGATTCAATGAGAACTTCTGAACCAAAGATTCTGTAAAACATCCAAGTCGTCTGTCATTTGTAAGTAGGCTGACCAGACGTCCTGTTTTCAATGGGACAGAAAACAACAGTGCTGTCTTGTTTCAAACCGTATTCTCAGCCTACTGACACCTTGCATTTAGCCCAGTGAGACGAGGCTGACCACACGTACCATTTGAAATGGGACAGGACCGTTGCTTTCTATCCCGTTTGAAATGGTACATCTGGTCAGTCTATTTATAAGAGCATTTATAAACTACATTTTTAAAGTAGCTGTCATGTTATTTAACAATTACCTATATTTTCTTCTTAAAATTTCTCTCCATGATTAATGAAAGCAATACTGACTCTGGCCAGTGGATACAATAGTCTGTGCTTTTACAACGTGTCAGCAAAGGGCCTTCCTGGCTGGCTCGTGCAGAAGACTTACATCAATACATCAGGGTGTGAATGTCTCTTAACCACTGCATCCTTTGTAACAGACAAAAATGGAGCTTACGTACTCAAGTTAGGAATTCTTTCAGCTACATGTAGCAGATTTTCTGAGTGGTTTAAGCAGTAAAAGTGTTGGAGTATGTCACATAAACAGCAGTCCGGAGACAAGGCAAACCAGAAAAGGAGTGTAGTTCAATGAAATCATCAATGGCCCCAGATCTCCTTATCTTTTTTCTCCCTTCATTAATATGCTGGCTTTCTGCCTCATGGAAACAGATGGTCTCTACAAGTCAATGCAGGACGTCTGAGAGGTATAAAAAGGTACGTATACCTTTTCCCAGGACAATGAAGGCTTTCCCAAAAGGATTCTACAGATTTTTTGATTAAGTCTCAATGGCCAGAACTCTGTCACATAACCAGCCCATGCTGCAGGGGAAGCTGGGAAAGTGAGTAGCTCTTCTAGCCTCTTTAGTGGAAGCTAACATGGGAGAAGAGGGTTGGTACAGTTGTTGGGAGTATCTCTGATATACTGATTTGAAAAGAGGATATTGTTTCAGACTGGGACATCACATTATTTTGGCATCACATTTCAGCATACTTACACATATTACTCTCTTTATGTGTATTGTATAAGAATTTTCACAGCCTGATTATCAGTCTCCCCTATATTCTTTCTATTGTTATTTTTACAAACTTCAGATGGGGCAAGAGATAACCAGATTTCATACTAACAGTCATTTCCAAAGACTTCCTTTGCCACTGACAGACTGCCTGGGTATTCCTCACATGAGTTTACAGTTATTATCACTTATAAATCAATGTCAGGTCTTGTGCAATTTCAGTTTATCCTCTATAAACTAAGAAACACATGGAAAGCCTTTTTGGGCCCAAACTATCTCCCCACTTGGTACAGTAACTATTTTTTAAAATATAAAACTGGGACTCTTATCCTCGAAATGAGACATGTCACTTCAACTCAATCACCCAGGAAAAGCCATGTCACACGGTGGCCAGACATTCTAGACTGCAACAAAACCCAGAATTCCTACTTTGCAAGTAACCCCTTTGGCTTGCTTGTGGCCTCCCCGGAGATGCAGCCATGGCCTGTTAGCACAGTGGGCTGCCCAGGCATCGATCTCCCAGCCTAGGTTTTGGAAAGAATCTGCAGGACAAGTAATACTTAATGGAGGGGGTAGGGAAAGGAGGGCAAATTTCCCAAATGCGCTGATAAGAATCACTTGGAGTGCTTGTTAAACTACAGCTTCCTGAGCCCACAGCCAGCACTGAATCAAATTTGCAGGCAGAGGTCTGAAAATATCTTTTTTTTTTTTTTTTCAAATAAGTGCCCCAATAAAATTCATCATCAGTGGTTCTCAACCCTGGCTGCTCATTTAAAATCATGTGGAGAGTTGATATGAAACATCAATGACTGGTCCCTCACCCTTAACCAAAATATCAGAGCATATAGCTCAGCAGTTAGCAGTTTAAAAAAAAAATCTCTGCCAATTCTGTATAGTTCTGACAAATGCTGGGGCTCTGGCATAGAAGCCCATACGTAAATCCAACAGCTTGGAGGAAGAGTTGAGGCAGCCAAAGGAATTAATTCGGGAGTCCAACTTTGTCCAATCCTGTGTTCTGCCTTTCCACAAATAAAGTTTTATTGGAATGCCTCCATGACCATGGCTTTGCACATTTTCTGTCGCTTCTGTCTGCCCTACCACAGCAGAGCAGAACATCTGCCAACAGACGTCAGAGGTGGCCCACAAAGCCCCAAATATTTACTCGCTGGCTCTTTCTAGAAAGCTTACCAACCTTGACCTCACTGAACATCTGGACCAAGAGTATGAACACATTGCAGCTCTGATGATAAAGAAGACATGACTCCAGGCCTCTGCACTTATTATTTAATCCTGCTCTTACCAATAAGGGGATTGAAGATCTGAGAGGTTGAGACACTCATCTAGGGTCACAGACCTGGCAAGAGACAAGGCCAGAACTCGAACACAGGCTATCTGACTTCCTACCCCAGAACGTCCCTTTGTAATTTCATTAGTGAGTCTCTCAGGCACGACTTCTGTGACAAGGTATCAGCAGAGGAAAGATGCGTCGAGAGGACAGACACCCCTTGTCCTTTCCTTGTGCTGAACATCCACTGGAGCAGTCAGACTGGACATGACTCATTCCTTTACCAAAAAATGGTGAGTGCTGACCTGTACCATTTCTTTTTCTTCTGAAAATGTACCCCGCTCGCTCTGAGTAAGCATATGAGCTGGAGCTCTAAGAATCACTCCAGGCCCCCAGACATATGGCATCATCATCACGTCCCTGGCTGCATTCAGCCTCACACCCTTAATTTGCTCCGTGATGTATTCAATATGTTTCTAGTTTTCCACAGGGTCAGCAGGATAGACAGTTTGCTGGGGAAGATTCGACATTGTTCTGGAATCCTTGTTTGCTGTGGCTGTTTGTCAGGGGAATAGCAAAGCAGTTGGAAGAGAAGAACACACAACCATTAAACACGGAGGACCAAGACCACGCGGTGGATGTGAAGACAAAAATAGCAATTTTATTGTCAATATTTTGCTTTACAGGGAGCCGATAAAGGAATTGAAAAATATAAATTTGATGTTGAGATAATCCAGCTCACAAATGGGCCTTGGAGGGAGCTTTGGTTCATTTTCCATGTGTAGTAGAGCCCACGTCGTCTGAAATGCAAGGACCAAAGACACAGAAAGGCTGCTTGTTTCTCTAATTAATTTATATTCCAAAATTGTATGGCCACTCCTCAGTTAACGACCTACCTGTTTAATGACTGCTCAGACTTATGGCCAGTCCTCTGGCATGGGGAGCCCCTTTCTTTGTCTCTAAGTCTCCGAACTCCCTTTCTCAGCCTTTGTCTTTTTCCCTGTCGATGCTCACTACACAAAACGTTTACAATCACACAAGACAACATATTTCATTTATAAGCGTGCTGTCGCACGGTACCTATTGAAAAACACATACCCTATGGCGCCACCACACACCATAAGGAACCTTTAAGCTCCTGGCTTGTTGACCACTTTGCTTAATGACCTCAGCATGGAAATGAAACTCGGTCACTAAGTGAGGAGTGTGTGTATGTCCCTAAAATTAGGCACACTATATGCCAAAGTGCGAATCAGACAAGGTCAGTGAAAGGCAAGCAAGGTCCTGAGTCGTACCACCCCACCAAAATCCCCGCATTCGCTGAATTTAGTGTTCATTGGCCAGTGTAGCTCTGAGATGCCTGACTGCACGCTCACACTGACCAGAAACCACACTCCAGCTTTACTTGCTGCCGGTGCATACCGGAGCTTCAAATACAAGGCCGGGCCATTGATTAGGCTGCCAGTGGTGGCACCTACCCATAAGAAACTGTTCAGATCAGTTATGACAAGCCTGTTGAACACCTGGCACTCTGCCGGGTCCTCAGATATTATTTGACACGTCAATTGAGTTGATGAAACTTTATTTTTGGTCTTGCTGTATTACATTGCTGCTTCTTAGTTTTTAATGGTTAATGCAGATTTTATCTGAATTCTTTAACCAGATAACTTTGGTCTTTGATTCACGGCTGACTATCTTCTCCACCTCTCAGCATTCTATGCTGCGGGAATGGTTTTCCATGTATTACCCACCCCAGCCCCACCTCCTCCACAATGTCTCTCTCTCTCAGGATGCCAGGAAAGGACTGTTGGTGCCACTCGCCTGTACATTCCAAGGGAGAAGCCATCATTCATCTGAAAGGCTTCCGAGTGATGTCACGAACGTAGGTAATAACGAAGGATCGAAGACTTCAATGCTAGCGCATCTGGCTTTGGCCAATGGAGTGTGGAGAGAAAGGGAGCGGGACTCCCGGGGCTTTGGTTTCTCACAGTACCGTAAGCCCACAGGAGGGCAAAGCAGCAAAGCAGAGGACGCCCCTCCTCCAAGCACACAGTGGAATCTTGCTCTGCATTTGGCAAATCCCCTTTCCCAGTCAAATGAGGAAATCAAACTAGGGTACTCGATGTTTTCAGAACAGCTCCCCTTTGCTTCTTGTCACGTCACCCCAGTTGCTTCATTTCTTTCATCTGAAACACCCTTCCCCACTTCTGCTGGTTGAAACCCTAATACACCACTGGGTTCTCAGTTCCAACACCCATCCTGGGTCTGCATCGTGTTTAAGTCCCCTGCCGGATTCTGCTTTGTAATAGCTTTCCAGACACTCAGGTTAACTCACCTCTGCAGGTATCCTAGTCTCTGAGACTAGAAGTCTTCATCAAGTAGTTGCACAACGAATGTTGCTGAATGTATGAACTGAAGGCTGTGAGTCACTAGTGATTCTACCTGTGTAGATAGATAATGAGAAAGGAAAATTTGTTTCTACAATAACAATGTCTGTTCTGGGACTATTGACTGCTGTAAAGGTGTGAAGATCTTTCATAAAAGGTGAGCAAATGTGATTTCTTTCCTTCAGAGTTGGAGGGAAAGGAAATGAACCCTTTCAGATTGACTGCTGGGTTTTAGGAACTGTACTTCCTCCCTTAGTACCAGGCTATGTGCCAGGCACCTTATATGCATTATTTCAAACTTCACAACAGCCTATTTAACAGATCAGAAAATCAAGGACACAAAGAAGATGTTAAAGTCATATAATTGCAAGGGCCAGGGCAGCACCTCAAGGCAGCCCAATTCCAACGAATGCATACTGACTCAGTGAGGTATACTGCTCCCAGGTGGGAAGGTGGGACAGCTCCAGGTCATTCGGGTGCAATATTATAATAGAGAAAAGCAAAAGAGCTGCCCAAAGGCCAACAAGGCACTCTGTGGACAACTTTAGGTTAAGGAGGAAGGCCAAGGAGCATAGTACCCTGTTTAGGATGCCCTGTGACCCAATTCTAACCTGAGCTGGTGCAACACACACACCTTTGGGAGGCTCCTCGTGGAGGCTGCATTATTTTGCTCTGAATCAGGTGACCTTGACTTTACTCTAACTACTAGGCCAAACTAAATTACATAAGTTGGCTAAGTTGTGTACCAGAGGGGTTTCAGAAATATATTTTTTTAAAAGGGTATGCAAATAGTGAATCTAGTTGGGATTTGACACAGGAAACACAATTCTTAAAGTAACTCAGAAACTCCCCTTTCCTCAGCATCAGAGAAGCTTACTAGCTGCCTCTTTCAATTCCCCTCAATAAGTGAGCAGCTGCTAACTAAATTGTAACCTCCATCAGGCTGCTAGGTGAGGTGGAAGAGCATGTGTAAGTACAGATTCCAGAATGGCAAAGTGAGCAAAGAATTCATTGGCAAGAAACAATTTACCTAATATCAATGCATACTCCAAGCTAACTTCTACTCAGACTATATGCCCCTCAGCTAAAAGATCAATTTATCTGCCTGCCCCAGGACTGAATTCCTCTTTCAGAAACTGCCCAGAAGATTCATATCACTGGTATGACATTTAAAAAAAATCATATATATTTCATGCAAAGCTACTCCCAACTAACAACTGAGCTCCATTCCTCCAACTAGGTCATTAAGAAAAGTGATCAGTAAGTGAGGAGTTTAAAGGCGAATGTCTTGTGGTGCGTCGTGATGCCACAAGGTATGTATTTTTCAGTAGACATCATGTGACATCACACTTACAATGGACATATGTAGTCTTGTGTGATTTTGAATGCTTTGTGTGTAGTGAGTACTAATCAACTCCAGGAATGAGACAAAAACTGGGGAAAAGGATTCCAGAGACTCACACAGACTGAGAAAGGGGACTCTTTGTACTGGAGACCTGGTCGTAAGTCTGAGCAGTGGTTAAACAGATAGGTCCTTAAGTGAGGAGTGGCTGTCTATATCATTATCTCGCAGGTCGGGTCTACTCATGCTATAATACAAAGGCTTACACATGGAGATAGTCTGGTTTTGTTCCCTAAACAGCAAGTTTCTCAGTGGCCCAGTGTTCTCCCTTGTCTTGACCACAGGTCATGAGAGAACACGCAAACCAGTCAGCTATGAATTGCAGTTATTTTGCTGACCGTCATGCTCTTCTCCTGGCTCTCTCAGAGGCAGCACTCCCTCTTAAGAGGGCAGAAACACCATCGGCCTGTTAACCCAAAGTTACCTTTCCCTAAAGCGAATGATGATGGAAAACAGGTAAGTACTCAGACTTGCCATTGATGGGCAACTAAAAGAAACAAGTACTGCCAGTGATTTCCTGCTTTGGGAGAGAGGAGGGCACAGTGATCATGGCTTTGCCTCAAAGTATTATTGTGAGGGATAAATTAGCTGTTGTTGGACAGAGTTTATAAAGCTGTAGGGCAGGACTTCTCAAACTTTAATGTGCATTCTTTCTAGCCATGTGGAGATTGTTCTTTAAATGCGGATTCTGATCCAGAAGTTCCCAGGTAGGCTGAGACTGCTGACCCTCGGACTACAATTGGAGTGGCAAGGCTAAGAGAACTCCGTATGTGGACATTATGAGGTGTGTTAGTATTTACAATGTCCAATCTTACAACCCACAGGTCTGTCACATCCATATACCCCACCCATGTAATTTTCATGTCACTAGGCTGCCTGTAGAAGTCAAGAGAAACACTTCCTTTATTATAAAAGCAACTTCATTTTATGAAAATCTAAATGTATCCAACTGATTTATCCTCTTAGAAAAGAACTGACTTCAGGATCGTTAGAAGTAGAAAGATCCCCTACTAGGAAAATAACAATTTATCTTTAAAAGTTCTACATTGAATACAGAAGTAGAAAAAAAACCACCCATGTTTAAACTTGGTAAACATCTAAATTGGGATACAATGGAAAGAACTTAACACCACAAGATTGAAATGACAGCCCTTTGACTCTCTATTTGAATTCCGAAATCTCTCACAGTGGTAAGGCTTTTAGCTACTCCCAGACAATGGGAAGTGAATTTCAACGGGTAAGAGTCTCTGAAATTGGCAGATTGTCCTACCTGCTGGGGCCACCTGGGGAGTAAATGAACTGGCTCAGAACAAACAGGTTGGGTGCTTCTTCAAAAAACACTAGAGATACAAGTTAAGCTAAAAATAAACCAAAGGAATGTAGAATGATTCTATTTGTACCAATATACTTTATACATAGTATATTAAATTCAGATACTGACAGAATGTGTATTTGTCAGTATCAACAGTTTTATCAGTTTCCTCCTGATTCTGTGGATTTCAGTCCACAGTGTTTCTGAACCCTCTCTTAAAGAACCATACATTATACAGGATCCTATGATTAAACAGATAAAATTTTTGAATATAGAACTCAATAATTAATAATTTTAATATTAATTTAGTCAACTTAAGGTTGAAACTAATGTGGTTTTTTTTGTTTGTTTTTGTTTTTGTTTTTGTTTTGGTATGTGGGAAGTTTCCTGGCTGGGAATCGAACCCAGGCCGCAGCGTTGACAGCGCCAGTGCCGAAGCCTTAAGCCACTACACCACTAGGGAACTCCCGGTTTTTTTTTTTTTTTGCTTATACGTGGCCTCAGTTAAAAATACTGTAATGATTTATGTAGAAATAGTATCTGTATTGACAGTTCCTCCAGATAATTAATAATAACTGTAATAACATAAAATAATCTTAAACAGCCACCTTGATTTCCTTTTCTTAGAAAGTAATATTATTTTTAAGTGTCCCCTCCTGTTCATATCTGTCAAGAACAAGGACTCACATTGCTAGTTAGAACACTGGACTTAAAGCTTAAATAGAAACAAAAAGTAATGCAAGTTAAATATTTATCTGTTTTGCATTATCCTGTATACTTTGGTGTAACAAACCTGGGGCAGGAACTGAACGAGTGGTCCTATCGAATCAATGTTCATCCTAGAAACTAGAAGAACTTTCTCTTAATATCTCAAATTATGGTGCTGCTTTTTAAAGGAAGTATCATAGCCTGGAGGCAAGATATAAACAGCTAACTTTTAGTAATTTCTTCACGGATATGTCTGCTTTCATCTATGCACAACTGTAATCTGAGCATTCCCCAACTGTCTCCAATCACCTCTTGACTCTTGACCATGCCAGATGTTGGGAACTAGTTTGAAAGACAGGCTTGAGGCTCCCTGAAGGCTGGAATTCCCTGTAACCCTAAGGTATATCATCTGAAGTCAAAACAAAGCCTCCTTGACTTGTTCTGTTAGTCTTTTATCTCTTTGGTTGCCTGACCATGCCTCCTCTGAAAGAGATCTCAAGTTTGATCTTAGGTGAAAAGAATGTTTTGAGTACCTTTACTCTTATGTAGACAATGGCTACTTCAGAGAGTGCTAGTCTTTCAAAGGCAAAAGCTTCTTTTAAATTCAACTAACACTTGCCTTTTGGTCTTACAAAATGGTTCCCCCTCTCAGTCATAGCTGAAGGCTGAGAAGTCAGGGATCACTGGGGCTTAGAAGGAAGAAATCTTTGGCCAGCATTCTTTAAAATATGTCAGTGGGACCTTAACATGAGTCTACAGCTTTTTATTGTGCAATCATTTAAATGGCAATAAACAAAGCTGTATCTTAGAGGCACTCACAGGTCTGGGAAATCTTGCTCTAAGGTATTAATTTCCACTACAAATATAGAATCACAGTCAAATTCAACACAAATGTGCTTACAATTCATGAAGCTCTTAAAACTTGACATCCACATGGAAAAATAACATTTTCTACTAAAAACAAAACTCTTTCCTTTCTTCATATCTGACCAAACTGATTTTACTGGTTTTTTTTTCTGTAAATCACTGCAAAGTATTTATAAACAAACAAATAAATCCAAAATCTCACTGTATACATGACCCAGTCTTCCTGAATGTCAACATTATCAAGTTTTTTAAAGGTAGGGAAGAGACAAAAATCACATTCTTTACTCATTTCACTATTGAAACAGAAAACATGTCTTAAAATATCAAGCTATATCCTATGTAAGAAATGAGAAATTGTAAGCATTACAGCTACATTCAAAATTCCTTAAGTTTTAAGTTCTTAAACCTTGTTTTCTTTGGCTGTATAAGCTCATTCTTTTAAATATTACTCAGTTGCCAGGAAAAATCTTTTAAAATGGTAGAAATATTCAGTGTTTGAAGAAAATAATAGGGTTTTGGTCTACATTAAAAACCCTGAGACTAATGTACCTTCATCTGAAAGCAACGTTTGAACACCTCAGCAATCATGCAGTTTGAAAATCTGTCTGCTACTCCTGGCTTAACACTTTTTTTCTTTCCCAATAATTTAGGTGCAATAAAATCTCTGGCTCTCTTGTGTTCTCAATAAATGTGCTTGGTATTCAATGTCATTAGCAACCTCACCCCAACGTAACTCTTCGAATATATATCACTCTACTTCCACATTGAACTATCTGATAAGACCACCATCAATCCTTCCCACAATATTCCCTGAACCCAATTTTTAAGCCAATGATGGCTCTTCCAAGGCCCTCTCTCTTCATTCCCAAGCTCTGCCCATCCTTCAGTACCGAAATCCAGTCCCATCACCTTTATTAAACCATTTTCTCTTCCCATTTCACCATACTGTCCATTATATGTATTATTAACTGGAGACATGAGACACATACTACATTCAGCTTTGTGCTGCTTCTACTGTGGCCTTCTATGGGCTTTTTAATCATAGTCATTTAATTAGTTTGCATTATATTTTCATGCAATAATCTAACAATCTAGAAATCCAGCTATTTCTGACACAAACTGATTTAACCTATTCTATGGGTCACGTTTACCAAACTATTACACAACATAGATATACTAATTAAGGTTGCAAAACAAGTCATGTTTTCCCAATAAGCCATAAACCCACTCAAAGAGGGACCAGATATAAATTTTTATACAATCATGTCTCAATTTGACACTAAGAGAATTTTTTTCTTTTTTTCTTTTTTTTATAAAAGCATAAAGAAAGAAACCAGATTATCCGCAGGTGTCCTGGCTTTAGCTTTTGCTAAGTATTAACCACGTAGTTCAACCAGCACCTAGCATTTTCAGTAGAACCTTCAATAAGCCCTTGGGATAAAGCTTCCTGTCCTGACATATGCATATGCCTGTCAGAGTTCAGTCTGTTCTCTTGGTATGTTGAGAGACCAAGTGGGCACAAAATACTTAATATTCTGGGGTTTTACATTAGATGCCATTCATATTCTAAGAGGAATCAGAAAGGAAGATTGCTTAATCCAGGAAAGTTGGGTCACAAATGAGTGGTTCCTCATATAAATGTTGCTTATCCTTCCAAATGCCAATACTTGTCTTAAACATTTTAAATAAAACATTAAAAATTTTATACTGTACTGTCTTCACAAAAGAAATTTTTTGAAGATAACTTCAGCTTTTTTTTGATGAATTAGTTTTAACATAATGAATTCTGTCCATGATAGTACCATAGTCTCTGGAGTTTGTCCTAAATGGAGTTTTTCCCCTTGGTAACTGACTCCAGAATGGAAGGTCCTTATATTCTACTGTCTGCTTTTTTCTATTTTATTTCCTTTACTATTTGTGCTTCATACACTGCCTGTCTTTAAAAAATGACTTAATACAGTACTTGCTCTTAAAAAAGTGTTTGCTCTCTCTTTTACTACCATTTAGCTTTATCTTCTCACTGAAATCAATGGATTTCTGGCTTTCCTGGCTGTCTTATTTTATGCCCAATTGTTTAGGTGAGAGTCCCAGTGCTGTTCAACCTGTCCTTGCAATGTTGAGTCTAACACTTTGACATCACCAAGAATCATTTGTAGCAGAGGCTAACATTTGTCATTCTAGGCTCTTACTACTTACTTCCGTTTTTGTTTTTTTGTTGTTTTTTTTTGTTTGTTTTAGCTAGTGAATAGATGTCTACATTGCCTACAAATCAGATGTCTGATTCGAAGGGATTGTTGCTATGATTCCCAAGAAAATACAAAATGATATGAACAAGAATGTTTGGAACTATACTGTCCATTACGTTAGTCACTAGTCATATGTATCTATTTAAATTAAAATTACTTAAAATTAAAAATTGAGTTTGCCAGTTGTTCCAGCTGTTTTTGAGTGCTCAGAGCCACATACTCATATGACTAATGGCTACTATAGCAGATGATGCAAAAAAAATCTGTACTATCACAGCAAGTTTTGCTGGATACTGCTGCTTTAGAGGTTTAGGAAAAGCACGTTTCTAGGTGTATTACATTTAGACTATGGAAAACAAAGAATGCTGGTTTCCAAAGGACTTTTATCATGCCCATCCCAAATTCCCACTACCTTATTTTTAAGTAACATAAAATAGAGCTTAATCTTCTTCATACAGTATCAGTAACTTAAAAGTTCCTAGAGTGAAAAATCTGCTTACGTGGGAAGAGTCTGTGTAACAGCAAGAAAGCTTCAAACGTGATTCTGGTTTTAGATTCAGACTTAAGGAGAGAAGTGATGATTAAATTTAAATCCATCCCTACCTACACTTTGATTCCTCTATGAAGGATTTGATGACTGAAAAAACAACCATAAATCTAGTTGTTTTTTTTTTAATCACTCAATTCTAATTTAATGTGGATATTATAGTTTCTTTCTTTCTTTCACTTGCTTTTTTTGTGTCCCTAAAGTATACTGTTTTGTTAGTAGGTAGAATGTAGAATCTAGTTTTCAGAGAAAGAAAATATTTTAGTTGACACCGAGAATCCACATATATTATCACATTATCATGCTACCTAATACCTTTGATTATTATGTACCAGCACTTTACATGTATTAGCTCATTCAATTCTTACAATAAACCTGTTAGGAGGGTACCTGGATTATCTTTGAAGAACAGGGACACAGAACAAAGGAAGTAACCCAGGTGACAGCTAGTAAGCAGCAAAGCCTACACTGAAACCCCAGCAGGCTAACTCTATAACTTCTGTCTTCACCATTTTTATCTACGATATATCCTAGGTATCCCTGATAAACTTTCAAATTTTTGAGCAGTTAAAATATTTCATAATATGGAGTTTTAAAATTCTACTAAATATCATTTAATATTTTTCCATTGGCTTAGAAAACAGTTTGGATATTATCAGATTTCCTGATTTTTCATTATAAGCAACAGCTTTCACTAAGTTAATGACTGGTAAAGTACTGGTGACCAAAGAAGTTTGGTTAACAAAATGTTAAGCAACTGGTTTGCTCCTCTACATTTGCAAGCAGACAAAAAAATGGAGAGTAATAAAAGCAGGATTGACTGGAATGCTCTTTTAAATAATGGGAGAAAGGCATTTTTTACAAAAACAAAAACAATACTCTCCAGGAAATCTCAATTTTTGTTTTCGCTCAACCAGGACTGTAATATTTAATTAACTTCACAGCTGGATCAACATATTGATGACATTTTATATTCGTTTTTTATTAAATGTTTCAGTGGTAATAATGTTTCTACCAATCTTTCCCCATCCCTCTCACCACTTCACATGCACACTTATTATTCCATCCGTGGTAATCAACTTTTCTACTTGGAAATTGTGTGTGTGTGTGTGTGCGCACAAGAACGCAAGTGTACATCTTTGCCGAGGTCTCTGTCTTATCTTCATGATGTGTCTCTTTGAATCCTTAAATGGCTGCTATGTAGGAAAAATAAAAAACTATGTGGATTATGTGCAATTATAGAAAACAATAAAAAGGTATAAGATATAAAAGAAAGGCTTACTTTTATTAGTAGAGTGAATATTCTAGATAATTTAAGAGACGTAATAGACATTAAGGATTTATCCTCAATTCTGCCTTAAACCAAAGAGGCATTAAATCACATGCCATTGATTGTAAACCACATAATTGTTCCCTTTTAAATATTTCAGCTGACAATTTCTGTCCTCAAGGGTGCTGCTGTGATGTGATGTCACTGACTACGTGTTAATCTCAAAATTTGCAATGGTGGGTACCAGAGGCTTAGCAAAATTTTTGACAAAAATAGTGAAGCACTCTTTTAAGATATTCTGTATCATATATGTTCTTGCTGACACAAAGTATGATGCTTTTGGGGAGACAACTGGTGATTGTGAATTGAAAAGTAATTGAGAAGAGTCAGTCTTGACTGTTGAGAAGTTTAGTAACATCTTAACCAATTTATTTCACTAACACCTTCCTTCCCTTTTTTATATAGTTAAGAGTGATAGATGGTAAGAATCTATGTCTAAATTAAGTCTGAAAGAACTCTTGATAGATTAAAAATAAAAAAATCCTAAAAATTCTATAGTAAGTCTAAAAGAACTCTTTCAATTAAATAAAAATAAATTAAAAATAAAAATTCTAAAGCCTAGTGCCATGATTTAATTGTCAGTAATTTTTTTTTTTTTTTGCTTTTTTGCTTTTTGGTATGTGGGTAGCTCCCTGACTGGGAATCGAACCCAGGCCGCAGCACTGATAGTGCCAATACCGAAGCCTTAAGCCACTACACCATCAGGGAACTCCCTGTCAGTAATTTTTGTTTCTTAGTGGTACATAAAATAATGGCATGTCTTACAGTGATATCTTAGATTTGATAAAATACCCTAATACAGTAGCTGAGAACGTCACTCAGTTGAACTTGACCTGCCGATTCTGCTCACCTGAGTCCTCTGATGAATTACTTCATGTCCCTGATTTTTAATTTCATCACCTTTTAAATGAGGACATATAAGTATCTACCATATATTTTTGAAAGAACTAAATGGAATCATGCAGGGCATGCAAGTTAACATAATGCCTAGAACATAATGACTATATAAATGCTAGTTCCTGCTATTATTATACATGTTAATATGGGCAAGTCACAAAGTTCTTGACACAAAATGGCAAATTGCTATTACAAATATGCTATTATTGTTTGTAATTATAGTAGCAATTAATGTTATTAAAAACACATATCCTCACTCTCATAATTATGAGCACCTTGGTACAGAAAAAATTTTCCACCTGGATTCTAGCAGGGGTTGAAAGAAGGAAAAGACTGAAACATTTTCTGGGGAGTAGAAGAGGAAACACAGATTAGATCTTCTCTAAGGGCCTTCCAATGATAAGGTTTTTTTTTGAAATTGAGTATCTGTAAGGTTTAATATGTTGAGATAGTGCAATGTGTCAAGACTGAGGAAAATGTAGCAGGCTAGTACTTGAGTCCTGATGGAGCCACAGCTTTTAGAATCTGGGTTTTTAATTTTTTGTCTTCCATCTCTCCTCTTCTCCAACCTCACCATCATTTGCACCCTTTATCCCATTTTCTATCCTTTGTCTTCTGAGCCCAAAATTCCCTCTGGCTTTCTCTGTCCCAAATATCTCTAAAGCTGGTAATGGTGAGAAACTTCTGAGTTCAGTATTTGGTTTCTCTGAATTTGGGGCAGGGGTGAGGAGTGGGAAGGAGAAGAAGTGTTGATCTTGGCACTAATTCTCAAATTAGAATTGGTAATGTGTTTTAGATCTCGTCTTGAATCCCACTGGCTAGGATGGCAAGGTTCTCTAACCCCCCTTGAAATATTTTCTATCATAGACTTCATTCGTGAAATCTAAAACGCTTACAAATATATTTTTCTTAGCAGATGAGGAACTTTGAAAAATTATAGCATGCCAGACGGGTTTAAATAATTCATCTGGTATGTTGAAGCTAATTAGACATGCAACATAAACACTGCCATGATAAAAATGTACAGAAAAGGCATTTCACAAACAATATGACTATAAAACCCTACATCTGATCAAAAATGTTTAAAAAGAAACAAGGCTGTGCCAAGATTATTTTCCAAAATCCATTATTTTTAGTGCAATATCTACAGAAAGAGCCAAGTCACTGAAGAGCTTGATGTTTAAGAGTAGAGAACTCAAGCTAAACACAAAATGATTAGGAGCTCAGAGGGAAGGCTTGCGCCTTAACTGGCTCTTCTTGTCCTTGGCTCTAAGCTTGTAAACTTTTCTTAAAACTTGGCTTAGTTTGTACGCACCTCACTTTGCACAGCTTTTGGTTCTAATTTCTGTACATGTCTAGAAATCTCAAGTGACTTTCCCTTCAGGCTTGCTTTTATGAAGACAAAGAAGTTGATTTCACAGAAGTAGAGAAGTTTGAAAGAATTCATGATAAAGCTTTCCAAGTCTGTTGGGACACAGTGATATGTTATATGAATTGGAAGCAGGGATGAACAATTTGTTCACTCAAAAATTTCAGATCATGCAGTTTCTACATGCAAAGATGGGGCTACGGGAGATGAGTGAGACAGGACTCTCATCTTGGAATTACTGCAAGTAAGTTAAGACGTTTATAACAGTAATTATCATAGATTACTATGTTTCGTGTTGATTTTTAGCAGGAAAAGCAAATACCCCTCTTATTATTATTATTTTAAATATACTAAGATCTAATAGAAAATGTAATCCCAGAGCAGCAAGAGTAAGAGAGAGAGAGAGAGAGAGAGAGAGAGAGAGAGAGAGAGAGAGAGAAATGCATGCAGTGAGGCTGGAAGGAAAGAGATAAATACAAAGTGGAGTACTACTAATCTGGCCACAGTTTTACTAAAAAAATAAAAACTACAACACATGCGGTGTTGCTGAAAAAGTTGGGCAGGAACAAATTGAGAACAATCCTTTAACCTCTAATTGTCAAAATTAGTCGCTGAAGGTATTATCTGCATAACACAATACAAATTCTAGTCAGAGTTCAGCTGAGAATAGGAGAAGGCTCAGCTGAGGGGAAGGTGGCGCTTTAGCTGAGCTTGAAAAGATTAGTAGGGTTTTGGGAGGCTCTACTGTGGGGAGGGAATTTCAAGACCCTCAAAGTGCTCAGCACTGACTGGTGTTGCTAAAAAACCAGTGTTTTCTTCCCTGACCTGGAAAAGCACAACGCAGACCAGACACCCAGTAGGCAGATCAGGTGCCTGTGTTTCCCTATGTCATGGCCACGTCCTGGGCGGGAAGAACATTTCGCCTACAGTTTCCCATACTCAGCTAATCAAGTCTCAACAAGGCCTTTAATGGAGTCTTACATGTTCCAAGCTGGGTTTTCAAATTCTAAGATTTGATGAAGGGGACTGTACAAGATTCAGTAAAGAAAAGGCCATATAAGAGAGACCTTCTGAAATAAAATCACGTAAAAACCAGTTTTTAATAGGCAGGAAACATTGTTAAACAATTTCTAATTACTTCTTCCTGCTATTACTCTGTGCCAAAATAGCAGGTAACTAACACCAAACATGATCATGTAACATTTAGAAAAACAGCAAATCCAACCAAATGTAAAAACATGCTTTGATTTAATGTTTTCTTTTAATTAATCTCCCTAATTTGAATAAATTTATTCAACTAATAAATTGAAATTAATTTATAGTAGTAATTAATTTAGTTGTTCAACAAATATTTATTAAATACTAACTATATGATGAGTTAGTCGTAGCTTTGATCTTTTATTTATAGTTAAGTTTTTTCTGGCCTATCATCTAGACCAAGTGAGGGGTTAAAGCGAATATGTTTAATTTTTTATTTTTTTAATTTTTTTTTTTTTTTAATCTGGGTAGTTCCCTGGCTGGGAATCGAACCGAGGCAGCAGTGTTGACAGCAACGAAGGCTTAGGCACTACACCACCAGGGAACTCCTGAATATGTTTAAATGCAAAGAGTAGGGCTATTAAATCTACTTCATTCTGGTCTTGAGATTAGTTATTTGAACACAAATAGAACCTAGATAATCTGATTCAAAATTTTCTGTTAAATATATTTATACTCTAGACTTTGTTTTAAAATTCAAACAAATGGAAGCTCAGAAACCTGAAGCCATTTCTTTATAAAAAGACACACTCTATTGATAACTTTAAAATATACAGTAGACTCTCAGTTAACTGGCGACCATGGGGATTGGTAAGTAGACTCTTCATTAACCAGAAGTCAAGCAACCGGCATTCTCAAGAAACTAGAAAAATTTTGCCAGTGCTTGTTGCTTGAATTCTGGTTAAGGCAGTCTACTGTAATACTAAGGGTGATAAAAGTTAAGTCCATGTTTGTATGAAAACGCAGAAATGGAATCATGGTTCTAATATTTATACACCGGAAAAAATGGGTTAAAATACATGGAATAATTGGTATAATAATTTTTTTCATTAAACTTATCTGTTGTTAGAGTTTACCCCCTGCAACAAGTAAAACAGCATGGAATACATCCAGTGCGATACCAAAAGAAGAGAAAAGAATATATTTACCAATATATCAAATTCTAATTCACTGAATTTATATGATGAGTTAAACACTTTTTTTTTTTAACAAATACTACCTCCTCCTCATTAGAAGCTATGCTGTACCTTCTCATCCTATTCTTCATGTCTTTTAATTTCAATGTTATAGTCCATCATTTTGCCTTCCTCAGCTCATTGTGTAATTTCTTCATCTCTAACTTCTTATGAACTAACTCTCCTTTCAGCAGGTTCTAATCTGCTGATTACCTCATCCATTGAGTTTTTATTTTTAATTATTATTATATAATTTTTAATTTGATATTTCTTTCTAAGTCTCTTTTTTAAAATTTCTTCAAGTCTCTTTTTTTTCTCCCATAATTGACTTAGAGCTCACCTGGTATATTTAGTTGCTCTCAATGAGAGGACTGTCCTGGTTGTCCAGTTCACCAGGACCTACCTCGCTGATTAACTCCAGGACTACCATTTATATCACATTCCATGTAAAATTGTATCTCTGAATTGGTGCTCCTGGGAACTATTTACAGAAATAAAATGTAAATGATGGTGCCATTTATGTGGATTGCAAAATGAAGTCTGCTTCCTAGAATTGCAGTCCCCAGTGTTTCCAGAAATACGAGGGCTGTCTGAAAAAAAATCCAACCCCAAATGCCTCTATTTTTCATGTGGCAAGGCTGGATACTTTCCAGACAGCCCTTGTTTATCTAGGTACTTCACATAAATGACTTTAAAAGCTCGCCATAACAGATTCTTATTTTCATGTTACAGGTGAGAATAAGGGGGCTCAGAAAGGTCCAGGGACTTTCTCAAAGTCATGTGACTAAGAAGTAATGAGCCAAGACTTAAATGCCAACTTGAGAAGCTCCAAAGTGCACATTCTTTGCACCACCTGAAGTGGAATCAATTACTCCAAGGTGAGTGATTCCTGCTTTCTGGGTCTTGGGTTGTCAGCAGGTTAGAACACCTTGCTAAGGAGGCCAAGGGCAGCGAGTAAACAAAAAAGTGAACTAGAGCACTTCATTCTGTCCCATGACCACAGACCATGCTAGCCTTAGTTGATCATTTAGCAATTGTCTCTACATCCCCACAGAGCAGGCCTAGAACTGTCAGCACAAATGCATTATCCGTAGTGGAGAGACGTTATTAGGAGTGTCATTCTTATGTAAATTTCCCCAAATGGTGCCTTTTAAAAACTCATTTGAGTTCTGGAAATAAAAGTTAAATGATATTATTAAAACTAACACAGAAATGCATTACTCTTTATAATAAAATATTTTTAAACCTTTACACTATACAGGGTAATTTCTGTCTTTCTTTCCTAGAACAAGAGAGAAGAGTAATTTTTAATAGTGCTCAATATCAAACTGAAAAATGGGGAGTGTTGGGATTGTCTTCTTGCCTCCTCTTCCTTCCCTCCCTCCATGTACCTAAACATTACCCCCACCACCCACTAAATGCCAGGTCTTTAAGAAGCTTATGTTCTAATGTGCTGGTGGGAGTCAGAAAACAAACCAGTAAACGGAGACAAAAAAAGATACTTTCCGACAGTGATAAGGACTAAAAATAAAATAAAGCATATAGAGAAATGGGGGCACAGTGACTTTAAAAAGAGCCTTGAGGGACTGCCCCTCGGAGGAAGTGACCTGAAGAAACAGAAGACCCCCGCACTATAGGAAAAGACTTTCAGACAGAGAGAACTGCCAGGACAAAGGTAGGGAAGGAATTGGTATGTTGTGATCAACAAGTGAAGCTCACTGGGGAGAGGGGCCTGGGACAAGGTGAGAGAGATCGGTAGGGTCAGATGAGGTAGAGCTTTTATGTCATGGTCCTGGGTTTGGATTTTTCTAGTCCAGGGGAAGCTTTGGGAGGATTTTAAGCAGGGAGTGACATCGTTTGACTCACACACTTCAAAGATCAGGTAGCTGCTGTAAGGCAAGAGCAAAGCAGGGATATGAGTTAGGAGACTTCTTTAGAGCCCAGGTGAAAGACGTTGATGTTAGGAGCGGTAAGGTGGAGATAGAACAGGATGCATTGGGGGGACATTATGAAGGTACAGTTGACAGGACTCTCTGATGCACTGAATGGGTTGTGTCAAGAAAGAATGATCAAAGATGACTCAAACTGTGACTTACTTGCCTTTTGGTTGCTTTGAGGACTAATTCTCAGATGAAAGAAGCAACTACTTAGTAACTCACCGGAGCAATTCTGACAAGTCATCCAAAAGACACTGCCTCAGGAAATGCAGAAAACCAGTCAGATTATAAATACAAACCTGGTGTTTGAATGATAGATGATGGAGTGTACCTTTCAGGAGATGACAGTGAGCACTTAGAACCTTGCTATTATACTCCAACTATGGTCTGGGGACAGCAGCACTAACACAGTTTCCATTCCCACTTCAGACCCTCCTACCCAGAATCTCCTCTGAGACAACATCTCCAGGAGATTCCTATACACACAATGTTGCAGATGTAGTGACAAGGAATGGTTCTAGCTGATGGGAGCCTTCATCATTTAAGAGAAAAACAGAGGCACCATGCTTAGTTAGCAGTCTTAAAAAATAGAGGTTACTTTCACTGGAATAAAACAAAACATTAAACCTCATTCCTATAAGCTTGCTTCAGATCTCCTTCCTTACCGGATTTCTTTTGCTTCTGATGGTCTTACTTTGCCATCATTTCAGTAATTGTACACAAGAGAATAAAAATCTACATAAATCTAGTTAGCAGTCTTCAGGGTCTTGTATTCAGGGATAGTACTCTCTAGTAATATTTTTAAGAAAACACTGCTTTCTTCAATTATAAATAGAGGTCAGAACAATTGCTGCACAAGCCCCTAAATGTTTGATGATGTTTTTATTGAAAATAAAAAAGGCAAAGGGGCTAACACTTCAATACATCATACACACCAAAGCAGCAAAAAATTATAATAAAAATCTATGTACTTAACTATATTTTCAACAGGAATGAGAATGGAACCATTTATACACAGGTCATTTCTCACTTGAGTAGGGGACCCTCGCTGAAAAGCACACCTCCCTCAAAATCTGGGTTTCCTTCTTGGAGAAGTCACTAAAAGCTGTATGCAAAAGCCATCTGTTTAAAAACGAAATCATGATGGTTTCCAGAGCGATGATGCTGATAGCTTTGTATTGGCTTGCACAGAGATTATTATTAATCAAAGCTTGGAGAGAATCAAATTCAATTCAAGTCAAAAAGTATTTATTGCATGCCTATAACACTTGGGCTGTTTTTTTTAGATAATGTGCATATAGAGCTACTGAACTTTGCTGATTGAGAAGTTTTCACATTGACAATTTCAAAGACAAAAGGAGTAAACGTCTTTAAAAACTTAAAATGCTCACAACTAGGAGATTTAACCCTACCTCCAGGTAATAAATTTATTGTCTTCTTTCCCCCTTGTTCTTAAATATCTGAATCTAGTAATAGTGCTTCAAGTCTCTTCCTCTGAGAGATCGTTCCTGTCCATGCGATGGGACATCAATTTTGCTCTTGCAATCCTCTCTCATATAACCTAGTTTTTTCCTTTCACAGCACTTAACACACGCTCCAATTTTATTTTGTGTGTTTATTTGCTTTCACTCTGTGTTCTCATTAGATCACTTCTCAGGAGAACAGGGGCTGGTGTGATTTGCTCTCCAATGATTGCAAGTTGACTAGCGGAGTACTCCTTCAGGTAAACAGTAGGTATTGATTGAATGAATACATGAAAGTGTTAAACTGTCAAAATCTCTTCTCTGCTCCACTGATTACCACCTTCTCATTGCAGATGCCCTGATTAAAACTCACCTTCCTTTAAGTTTCTTATTAATCTACTTATTCACTTAACAATACTATATATGTTTGGGTAAAGTACATTTGTCTAAAAGAGAATAAACCTTTTATTTTGATGCTCCAATCATTCAACAATCATGAAATATTAGAAACTTTTTAAGGTCTTATTTAATTTCTGAGTTTTCTCATTTAAATTTATATGTGAAAGTCAGCAGTAAACTAAACTCTTCACCAAAGAGTTTCATCAGTTGCTAAAAGCTAAACAATTAAGTCTAACATGTTAGGAATTAGTACCAAAATTCCCATGAAAATCATGTGACTTTTACTATCTTAGCCAAATGAATGATATATTGAAAAAAAAAAAAAGAATCATCTATTTAGAAATTACATAAGAAACTTAGACAGAGGTGACCTAATGGAATGGTCCCAGTTTGTGCATGGACAGATGCTATTAGTCTAACAACAAATAGGAGGTTAATAAAACCAATGGGCCTCAAATAAGGAGCACCAGTCAAATGGAAGGAGAAAGCAAATACCTCAATTTAAACATCTCCAGGTTAAAACTTCAAAGCTGCATTTCAGTGGGTATACTAATAGGTTCACAGGGAGCAAGACAGAGAAGTTGGGAGATATATTTAGAATAATTTCTGAAATAGCCAATTTTGGTACAAAGGGGAAAAAAATTCTCTAATAGTTGCTCTCAATCCCCCAATCCATTATGCTTGTGCAGCTTGTAAAGAGAAACTCCCTCGTACATCCCATACAATTCCCAGTACAGGATTAAATATCTATTAATTTTCTAAGTATACTTTTATATTATAAAGTGATAAATATTATTTAAAAAATTGGGGAACTAGAGAAATAAACAACATCACCCACCACTGCTAACATTACCAGACGTCCCTGATTAAATTATAATGGTAAAAATGAGTAGCTAAATAAAGTTGGTCTTTTATTCATCTGTTTAATATACTTGCCTGCCAAGGTTATGGGAAGGAGAGTAGAGTATTGATTTTGAAGAGGATAGTGGGGTACCAAATGCATTCAAGATAACAAGGGAAGCTTAATTATAGTTATTTATAGTCTCTAGCTTTCCACAAATTTCACTGCTAAATAATTAGAGGTCTGGGGCTAGGAAAGACTTCGAAATCCCATTTAGCCCATAACACTGACTGTGCTAGGACTCCTTCAGCTCTGCCGTCTCATTTGTAGTGGACTTCCGTGCTTAACATTCATCATGCTCTTCCCTGATTGAATACTGGTTACCTAGTTTAAAGAATTTGCCTCTACTAAAGGGATGTATCTGATTATTCAAAAGTTAATCTTGGGACTCATTGGTTCAAGACTATGATATCTGGCCAGTAAGATAGGAGAAGATGTTTGTTATTGACTTTTGGAAAGTTATAGACAAAGTTACAAGGAAGCAAGCCTCTCTCATAGCCATATAAAAAGCAATCTGAACACTAAATCAGCATTATAGATAGCAAATAAGAGAGATGAAAAAAAATCTAGAGAGATGGTTGAATAGCTGGATCTACAAACCCTAAACCTGTAGCTTTAAGAGCAGTGATTTAAAAGAGCCAGAATATTAGTGGGTGTTGGCTGCCTTTTACAAGGTGTTAGAAGAAAGAGATGGGCTCAGACAAGAAGTTCCTGGTTTAAAGCAGAAACATGAGAGAATGAAGGCAGTCCAGCAGCTGGGTGCTAGACTTACTTGATTGGAAAAGATGATACAGATACTTCTTTCCCTCCAAAGTCTAATGCTTCAAGTGGCTTCAATAAAGCCACTGTTAATGTGAAAGAGGGACATGATTAGAGCAAGAAAACAAAGAAATAAAATAGGGGGAATATGTCTAGCAATGAACACTGGCTGTAGCTACTGGCACAAGAAAGTGACTGGACATAAATAGATGAAAAGCCTACTATGATCCTGAGGAAATCAGAGTGACAAGGAAACTACAGGACTAGTCTGAAAAGCCCTGTGAGTGTTCAAGTCTTAAATGGACTCTCAGTCCCTCAAAGTGATACCAGCCACCAACAGAAACTGGATTGTGTAACAGATGCCCCAATGTTTACTTCAAATAAAACAATGGAGGAGAAGCACAAGAAAGGACCTGTCAATGGATGAAGACAGGGGTCACAGAAAATAGTGGGCAAGAAAGTTTTAGCCAGAAAGCAGAAACAGGCTAATCGAGAAACTTCTCCTGCCAGTCCCCGTACCGCCAGGTCAAAGTGTATTCCCAATGCCCATGCAGGAGAACTCCACTATTGCTGTGGGATAATTCTTCTTTTATCTGAATGGCAATTTTTGAAAAATATAGTTATACTGTCCTTGAGTTGTCACTCTGTTTGTACTTATGTGTTGGAGGTGTGTGTCGGGTGGGGTGGGGGGAGTGTAGATAACTTGTCTTTTGTTATGTAGATGCCTGGAACAGAAGGAGCCAACTCCGAGCCTAATGTGATGAAAATGACTGAGCATCACCAGAAATTCTTGATTTGAGCCTGAAGCAATAAGTGGTTGGGGACTTTGGATTCTTTCCTTGGGAATATGGACAGTGTTCTTCAATTAGCCAGTGGGGTGGACCGTACAGAGATTTAGCTCTCCACCAAATTCATTCTCTCCTCTTCCGTGGCTGCCTAGACTATGATTAGCTAGTTATGTTATTATACATTTCCCAGTGACAGTTCCCACTTATGACCATTTAATTATCACTAGTAGAACATTAAGTAAGTGATATGAGAATATCAGGTGGGGACCTTTGAGGATTTGCCTATCTCATACTCTCTTTTCTCTTGTCATAAGCTTGAGAATGGACATGCCTGCAAGCTAGCTTTTACTACATATTTAACATGCCAGAACACGCCATATCAGAGGTTCCCAAATTTCCTGTAATGGCACCCTTAAGTCTAAGTAATATTTTCACAGTTTCCCAGGCCAAAAGAAATATCTAATTATTCCATTCCACAGTAGTTAGGTTCAAAAAATGTAAATATGTATGTTCTAATGATCTAGTAGTCACTTGAAAAAACTTGAGAGAAAAATATTTTTATTCGTGCTAATGAGATTTGTGCATCTGTTGCACTTTGTACAGCTTCTTATATACCACCAACCTCATTTCCTATTCACCATTGCTTTTTGCACAATACTTACGTTTTTCCTGTTTAAAAAACTTTTATTATGGGAATATTCTCTTACAGAAACATAGAGTAAGTTTATAATATACCCCATGAATAAAAACTTTAATGCTATATCATTAAATTAACATGGTTAATAAAATAGAATTGTATAAAATAGGATTTTTTATTATTAATTTCAAATGTACATAAGAGAACATAATAACTAGACATTTACACACCTTGCAAAGTGATAACCTCCAAAAGTCTACTACCCATTATACAACTTACATAGCTATTATGATAGACTATATTTCCTATGCTGTGCTCTACATCCCATGATTTCTCTCTCTCTCTCTCTCTCTCTCTTTCACACACACACACACACACACAGAGATACCTATGTCTATATATCTATATATATTTATATATTTGACATTCATTATTTTTTATATTATTTTCGGGTGCACAGCACAGTGGGTAGGCATTTATATAAGTTATGCAGTTCTCCTCAATAAGTCTAGTGTCCATATGACACCATACATAGTTTTTACAATATGATTGACTGTATTTCCCATCCTGTACTCATATTTTACAACCCCATGACTATTTTGTGACTACCAACTTGTACTTCCTAATCCCTTCACCTTTATCACCCATTCTTGCATACTCCCTCCCATCTAACAACCATCAGTTTGTTCCCTATAAGTCTATTTTTGTTTTGATTGTTCATTGATTCTGTTCTTTAGATTTCATATGTAAGTGAGATCATATGGCATTTGTCTTTCTCAGTCTGAATTATTTCACTTAACATAATAATCTTTAGGTTTATCCATGTTGTTGCAAATGGTTAAGATTTTTTATGACAGAATAATACTCCATTGTATAAATATACCAAAATTATTTTACCTAATTGTCTATTAATGGGCATTTTGGTTGTTTCTATATATTGGCTATTGTGAATAATGCTGCAAAAAACATAGGGGTGCATGTATTATTTTCAAATTAATGTCTTGGATTTCTTTGGATAAATACCCAAAAGTGGAATTGCTGAGTCATAAGGTAGTTTTATTTTTTATTTTTTTGAGGAACCTCCATACTGTTTTCTATGGTAGCTGTGCCATTTCACAATCCCACCAACAGTGCCCAAGGGTTCACTTTCTTCCATATCCTTACAAACATTTATTGTTTGTTGGTTTATTGATGATAGCCATTCTGAAAAGAGTGAGGTGATATCTCATTATAGTTTAATTTTCATTTCTCTGATGATTAGTGACATTGAGCATCTTTTTATATCTATTGGCCATCTGTATATTCTCTTTAGGGCAATGTCTATTCAGGTCTTCTGCCCATTTTTTAATTGGATTGCCTAATTTTCTGGGGTTTTTTTGTTTGTTTGTTTTTCTTTTTGGTGTTGAATAAGTTTTTAAAAATAAATTTTGGATATTAACACCTTATCAGATGTATCATTGGCAAATATCTTCTCACATTCAGTAGGGATGTCTTTTCATTATGTGGATGGTTTCCTTTGCAGTGAAAAACATTTTAGTTGATGGAGTCCCATTTGCTTATTTTTTATTTTGTTTCCCTTGCCCAAGGAGCTGTAGCAGTAAAAATATTACTAAGAATAACATCTGAGAGGTTACTTCCTGTATTTCCTTCTAGGAGTTTTAGTTTTGGGTCTTAAATTTAGGTTTGTGAATTTGCCACCATGCACGTATGTTGGCAGCACTGCACGAACAACTCAGCAAGGTGTCATAGCCTTGGCAAGGTTTTTAAAATTAGATATCCCTTGGCAAAGTTAGGACACCTTACCGAGTTGTTTGTACAGTGTTGCCAATGTAAGAACATGGTGGCAAGTTAGCGAACTTAATTGTCAGATTTTGAGTACTACAACAGCTCTGTTGACCATTCCAAAATAAGAGTTCCAAATTGGTTTGAAGGGTGGACTAGGTGCTGGCATCAATGTATAACTTCCTAACGGGAGTCCTTCAGAGATGACCATAGTGATATTCAGCAATGACGTATGCAGCACTTTTTCTAGGATGAGTTCATGAAATTAATTGTCTGATCTTGTATTAAGCTATCTTCAATTTTTTAAATTCTTTTTTCTTTTTGTTGTTCCAATGGGTGTTTTCTACTTCCTTGTCTTATAAATCACTGATTCAATCTTCTGCTTAATCTAATCTGCTATTGATTTCTTCAGATAGACTCATTTTAGGTATCGTATTCTTTACTTCTGACTGGTTCTCTTTTATAGTTTCTGTATCCTTTATGCTTACTATCTCTTTGTTCAAATTTTCACTAACTGCCTTAAGCATTCTTATAACCAGAATTTTAAACTCTGTCTTTGTTAGGTTATTTGCCTGTTACATTTAGTTCTATTTCAGGAGTCATCTCTTGTTCTTTTATTTGGAATATATTTCTTTGTTTCCTCATTCTAGCTGTCCTTGTGTTTGCTTCTATGTAGTAAGTAGATCTCTTATGTTTCTCAGTCTTTGTTCACTGGCCTTATGTAGTATGTGTCTTGGGTGGTCCAATGGCACAATCTCCCTGATCTCCTGTGTGCATATTCTAGGAGTGTCCCTTGAGTGTGGTGTGTTTGTTCTTATGTTATAGTTGAGCCTTGATTGCTTTTGGCATATCAGAGGGTAGGACTGACTCCCAGGCTGAATGGCTTTGCCCACAGTGTATGAGCTGCTATTTGGAGACTGATCTCCCAGAGAGAAATTCACCCCAGTGGGCTCTTGTGCCTGTTGACACCAACCTTTGGGTGTGCCACTTGAAGGGCTAACCAGGTAGTACTCCGGTGTGGTCTGAAGTTGGCCTCTGGGGGTGTTGTTTCTGGTGTCCCTTGGAGGGACTCCCATGCAGACCAATTTCAATCTTGCCTGTGACCAGCCTGTGGCTACCTGATAGGAGCTACCAAGCTATATGTGGTTGGCTGCTGCCTATACTAGACATGAAAGTTTGTGGTGGTGATCTAGCTGTGAACTGCTGTTGACTGCCACTGGTACCCAAGGCAGCTTAGCAACAGGCCCAGGGCCCCCTATGCCTATTGTCACCTACCAGCTGCCTCTAAGGCTCAACTGTTGAAAGAGCCTTTTCAGGTAAGCAGACTGAACTGGTTGACCTGCTATTGAGAGTGCCTTCAGTGATGCAGCCCTAGCTGGACATGGTGGGGTCCTGTGGTGGTATTACTGATTTAATGCAGATTCAGTTTTTGGGTCAGTGCCCAACCTGTGACCACTTCACAAAATGCCCTGAGAATACTGCAGCCAGCCACTACCAGCCTCGGGGCAGTGCCTGGCCTGAGACCACTTCGCATGATGCCCCAGGAAGACTGCAGCCCTTCACCATTCGCTTTGGGCTCAAAAATACCCAAGAGCTGGCCAAAAGAGGCTGCAGTGCAGATTGTTACTGCTCACCACCCAAAGATCACCAGGCAGCTGGGGGCATCCACTATTGTGAAAGTCTTCTGCAGCTCAAGGGGTGGGGCTGGCCTCTAAGTAGCCAAGAATGCCTCTGGCTATGCAGTCCTAGTTGGGTGGGGTGTGGTTCCTGGGAGTTATATGCTTGTGGGTGGCGTTTTTTACAAAGTTAGTACAGTTTCGGGTTCTTGCACCAAAGCCAGGCTGTGACCACTTTGCAAAAATGCCCTGAAGGGGTTCCCTGGTGATGTAGTGGCTAGGCTTCAGCGCTGTCAACACCAAAGCCTGGGTTTGATTCCCAGCCAGGGACCACCCCCTGCCAAAAAAAAAAAAAAAAAAAAAAAAAAAAAAAAAAAAAGCTTTGAAAACGCTGTGGCACTGCTTGGCACAGGCCCACAGGTCCTTGAGAGCTGCCCAGGAGAAACTGCAGTGCAGGGTGTGACTAGCTGCTCACCACCAACAGTTCCCCAGGCTGCCATGGGCAATCTACTCCTATAGAAGTTTTCCATACCTAGTAGGGTGGGGCTAACTACTCAGTAGTTGAGAGTATCTTAGGAGATGCAGTATTAACTGTGTTGGGTACAGACTCAGGGCATTTCCAAGGTGGTGCAGATGGGTGGATTTTACTAGACTTATGTGGTCTCAGATTTGGCTCTTTGAGGCGGGGTTCACCATAGACAAGATGGTACTCTCTTATAGGCTACATGTGAGGCAGGATCCACACAAGGACAATGGTCCCTCCAGCTCTCACCCCAAAACCACACAACTCAGTCTCTCCCTGAGTATCTCCAGTGCCTCCAGAGTTGCCACCCTTCCACTGGAGACAAGGTGAGTGTTTGCAAGTGAGTGAATCTGTGTGTATGCCTTTTAAGAGGGCATATGGGTTTCTAGCTGCCTTCCATCTCACTGGGATGATGGGCAGAGAGAAGCGTTACTGATTTTCACTGCCAAATGTGTGGGAACTCCTTTTCCCAACACAGGACTTCTGGGCTGGGGAGTCCAGTGTAGATCTGGGACTCTTCCCTCTTTTGGGGGGAAATCCACCATTGAGATGTCATTCTGGTCAACCTCTATCTGTGGGTTTGGGGTCAGTCCATTTCATATCTCTGCCTCTCTTACTGGCCTCAATGTGGCCTCTTCTTTATATTCTTAGCTATAAATGCTCTGTTAAGCTAGTCTTCAGAAGTGTCTTGAGGCTGATTGTTCTATAATTTATTTGTAATTTTGATATGACTCTGGGAGGCAGTAGGCATAGCATTTACCTAATTTACTATCTTGGGACAAAATGACAATACTTACTTTTAAAAATCACAACTTTTTCTTAGAAACAAGCTTCACAAAGATATGAGGTCACCGAAAGGAATGCAGTGTGAGATCAGATATTGAAAATGTTTTTATTTGTATTTTGGGTTTCTTTGTTGCTAATGTTCAATAAGCATTATCCTAACTAATATATTAAGTAAATTCTTGGATGGCCTTCAAAGAAACGTAAGAAAATAGCATGCTGAATCAGAATGAAGCATGGCTTTATCTGGCACACTATTGCCTTCCTTCAGGTTCAACTAAAATGTCCGAGGATGAACATGGAAGAACGTGACAAGCACTCTGTTGGATAGAACCTCAAAAGAGTATAATGAGCCTCCAAATGGTCTCCAAATACCTCTAGTGCTATCATTCGTGGTCTTCTTAGCAAATGATAGTTCTGGAATGTTCAATAGATAAATCTTAAAGAATGAGTAGGAATTGAATAAATTATTTTCAATAACTTATTTATTAATTCAGTGAGTATTTACTAAGACTTACTATGTATAGATTACTACTGGGTATTAAAATAAGTATAAAATGTACAGTACTATAACACATGTAATATAGTCTTTGCAAACTATTCTTAGGAAAAACAATAACATTGAATTCTAAAACTCCACTAAGTCAAAAATCAAACGTCTACTGTTTTCAACATCAATCCCTGAGAAAAAAAAATTAAATTGGTATGTTTAGACAATTTTTTATGGACTATATTCATCATCCATCTTTCCTGGGCAGTTCATACATTCTTTAGCTATTATCATGTTTTGTTGTTTTTCTACTATTAAAGTTGAATCAAAGGAGCTATTTAAACAAACTTAAATATGGACCCAGCAATTCTGAGAGCTGAAAGGTAGGTGAGCAGAGTTCTTTATTGCTTCCCTGACTTACTCCTAGGAGTTTTAAGCCCTCTTTTGCCTCCTCTCTTCTATGAGCTAAAATCATTAGCTGGGATCCCAACAAGTCATACCTGAAAGTTCTCCCTTTGCACTTGGGGAACTCTGCCCTGTCCTTCAAACTTATGTCAGATATGACCTTTCAGAATAGCCTTTTCACACCACTTCCCAGAATTAACAATCTCGCCATCTTTTCGGGTCTCCCAGCACTTTATACACAAGCACGTGAATTCACATATACACACTTCTGTCATAGCACTTTTAAAATTACATAATCATTTTTGGTTGATGTATTTATTAGGAATAAGGAGTTGGTAAATTTTTCTGTAAAAGGTCTGATGGTAAACATTTTAGGCTTTGTGACACTTAGGGTTTCTGTTGCAACTACTCAGTTCTGCCAGTGCCCCAGGAAAGCAGCCAGAGATAATATAGAAATAAATGGGTACGGCTAAGTTTCAGGAAAACTGAGGCTGTAGGCCAGAGTTGGCAAAAGGGCAATGTTTCATGATCTCTGATCCACATTTCAAGGCATGAAGCCCCGTACTCCATATGAAGTTCTTAGGTTATTTGGTTTTTTTGTGTTTGTTTGTTTGTTTTTTGGTATGTGGGTAGTTCCCTGGCCGGGAATCGAACCCAGGCCACAGTACTAACAGCGCCAGCACCGAAGCCTTAAGCCACTACACCACCAGGGAACTCCAGTTCTTAGGTTATTTATCTTGTGTCCTTTTTAGACATTTCCCAAAATTCTTTGGGGATTCCTAAACAATTGGATTCAGTTTTTATTAAAAATTTTTTTAAAGGTCTTTAGTTAACAATAATATAGCTCACATCAATACGAAGGGAGTAAACTACATGTTCAAGAAATCGTACTCAATTGAGCACACAGATGTGTTTTCCTTGATCTATAACGTTGGCCCACACAGTGTCTTATATTTCAATTGACTGTTAATATATAAAATAGAGATCTTAAAATTTTTTAAAGATTATTTCCTATTTCTCCTAACAACTTGGAACACATGACCACATTCTATCTACCCTCCCTTATGGGACAGTCAGTTGGGTTTGAGTAGGAGCTCTTTTTTAAAAGGAGCACATAATCTCCAGTTTTTCATAGTCACCACTACTCTCTATTGTCCCTCCAACATTGTGTCTGAGCATCAGTTGCCATTACCTTACATCTGCCTAGCTCCTTTTCTTTTTAATTTTATTTTTATTTTTTATTATTACTTGCCTGGTTTCTGTCTTCATTTGAGTTTACAGCCCCTAATATAGGTATTAACAAATCCTGGGTGATTTCAGACCATGAGTCTTTCATTTTTCTTGCATCCATTCATGTTTTTTTTCTTTCCTGCACTTTCATGGTAGGAATACCAATTTCTGTGGTGAATCAATTTTATAACTTCATGCCTGGAAGCTGGGGGGAAGGGCATGAAATTCTCTATTTACTCTGTACTTATCACTTTTCTTCTCCTCCAGCCCTGGTTTTGTCTTCTCCCAGGTGGTCTCACTTATCTACTCAGATTCTTTTTTAAAAAAATGCAAATGCTTATTTACTTTTCATTGATAAAATACAGGCACCAGCTAAAAAGCAACTTAAGTTCTAATAGGAAGTCCATCTGAATATTTAGAGTAGCACTTGCTATACCTGAGTAAATAAGCAGGTCTTCAAATATGAAGATGACTCCCTTACTGTTGGCAAAAGAGCACGTGCTCTTGTGATAGCTGCCTCACTCATGGAGTTGGGCTGAGTTATATCTAATTATTCATCTGGCTGGCCATGTATTCTGCAGATGGCATTTATGATATGGACGGACAGGGTCAGTGCATATGGTTCAGTTAAGACCAGTAATATTAATAGCAGCTAAAGTTTACTGAGCATTGTCTGTGCCCAAGACTATACTGAGATCTTTTCCATATAATCTCTTCTTTAATTCTCACAAGACATTCATGGAGTATATACTATTATTATATGCATATATCTTATATATCTGTGACACAAAAAGTTAGGTAATTGCCAAGGTCAAATAGAACAGCATGAATTTAAACCCAGGAAATATGATTTCAAAGCATATTCTCCTGACTGATGACCTCCTACCTCACCCTTAGTATATGACCATATAGCAGAACCAAGCCTCTTGTCCAAGCACGTTCAAATACAAGGTATTCCTAGTCACATACTAATTCAGCTATCACACTGAAATCTAACTGTAATAATACTGCATTTCAGAACTACCTGTATTCTTGGTTAGTAATAAAAAAAATACAGATTTACCATTCTTAGGCTTAAATAACCTGGGATATTGGTTAAAAAATTAATGGAAAATTTAAAAAATTGCACTACATATTTTTGCAGCCTATATTGGGAATGACATTGCTCAAAGCACGATGTTCTCTGGATACTCTATTTGCTGAGATTTTTATTTTTTATGACCAAAGTTGGCATTTAGTTACAGCTGCTTTAAAATTGTTCTGAGATAAAGATTAAAGTTGTACCTTAAAACAGGGAACTCTGGGACCTCCATTTCCCATCTGTCTGAGTTATAATGGACTCAAAACGACTTTCTGGGGAAGATCTTGGGTTGCCTGGGACTATTCCTAGGCTCATTGCTACACAAAACCACTTCTACTGAAGCGTATCTTATAGTTAAATACCTTTACTTCTACGGACGTGTATTAATTCTACCCCTAGGTTGGCTGAGAAAGCACCTGACTTAGCACTTCCTGAAAAAACAGGGCAGCTGTCCTCACACACTTGTCAAAGAATATAGCCTTAAACTCATTATTGATCCATCAATCTCTTTTAAAAGCTTGATTGAGAGAAGATGTACGTATGGAGGATTTCCCCAAAGCTAGATCCATTTCTCAGAAATAGTGAAAACATTAAGTTCTTTCCTATAATATTTTTATATCCAAAAATATATACAGAATGTACATATAGCCACTCTTCTTTATAAGAATTTCAGGCCCCTCACAGACACCAGGTAAGAAAAAATAATACTGCCTCCACATTCCGTCTGGGGACTGATGGCAGACCATCACAAAGTGACAATCTGGACCATGTTAGGTCGAATCTGATGGAAACATTCTCTTCTTTCACAGAATTGATTTTCAATTAATTTTGCCGTGGCAAACGCCCTGGTCCATATTGAGGAACTGTAGAGGAAAGAGCTGAGAAAGGTTATCACTGTGTTTCTGATGAGGATGTCATTTGTGACATTATATGGTGTCTTTCTAAAAGACATATTGGAGAAATTTATCTCTGGTTTCAGTATCAGGCAGGTGGGACTTCTCCAAGCGACTGGCTTCATTTCACTTATGAACACTATGAATCACACCTGCCTCCTCCCTTGGACTGCTGAAAGGCTCAGCATCAAATGTGTGACCCTTCTCTATAAGAGGTCAGATGTCAGTGACGGGCTGGTCCTGTTCGGACTGCTGAAAGGCTCAGCATCAAATGTGTGACCCTTCTCTATAAGAGGTCAGATGTCAGTGACGGGCTGGTCCTGTTCCTGACTCTTACCACAACCTTAGTTATCATCGCCTTCCTTCGTCTACTTCTTTGTTGTTGTTATATTGAACAAATTTTAGTAACACATTTAAGTAAGATTTTCTGAATAAAAAAGAATAGAAATAAGCCATTATTTTCTTTAGAATTTTCCCCCCTCGTGACTGTTCCAGGGGCTACCACTAAACCCTGTAAGTCATACTCACTCTTACTTCTCCCTCATTTCCACAGTTGATTCTGCCTTGGATGAATTCACTTAGAACGTCACTGCCACTGCCTTGGTCCAGGACAATAGCATTGCTCTCCTGGGCCACAGCAATAACTAAACTGGTCTTACTTCCTCGTGTCTAATTCGTTCCTTTCTTCAACCTGTTCTCTGAGCTTCAGCTACTCTGGAAGCCCTATTGGACATCGCTTTGGCCTTAGGATAGGGTCCAAACTTCCTAGAAGACCTGCCAAGTCCTTGCAAAGCCTGGAATGAGCATTTTTTTGGCTCTAACCCATAGAACATCTGTTATTCCCCAAAATGCTCTCTCTCTGTTTTGGACACGAGCACATGCTGTTCCCTTTGCCTGGAATACTACTATTCCATATTCCTGGCTCACTTTTACTCACTTCTCAACTCAAATGTTCCCCTCTTTGGGCAGGCTTCCTTGACATCTTAGGTTTGGTTATACATTCCTGTTACATGCCTCCAGGAGTATAGATTATTGTATTTGATTGCAGTTACTGATTGGCTAGTCTGTTTTCACTGCTACACTCTATTAAAGAGACTCATTTTTGTTCACTGGTCCAGCCCCAGTACCTGGAACATTATAGGCACTTAATAAATACTGGTTGAATGACTGACTGAATGAGATAAATCATCATTACAGCCCCAGAAATAAGAAATGGTCAATATAAGATTCCCAGCTAGTATATCTTTAGTAGACTCACAAATTTAATGAAATAAATCACAAAGTTGTTCTTATTTATTTTTATGTAAAAAAATATCATTACATTTGCTTACTCTTTGTCTATCTTCTAATATAATTTTCATGTTAAAGTAGAGGAGAATTCACACAAGCATATCATTACTAAGTTGATTCCTTATTCAACTGCAATAAATCACCCACGGTAATGCAGCAATAAAAGACAAAGTTAAACTTCAGAGATTGCTATACTTTTCAAGGGATACTCTGTTGTTTAGGCTTAAAGGTAGGTTTGATTGTCTGCATAAGGGAAAACAGACAAGAGAGGTAATTACCAAGTAATTTAGAGACATCATTTATTTGGCACCATTACTGGTAGCCCCACAGTCCCCTTGCAATGCATAACATCAATAGTTTCTACGTTTTCCTTAAGGTGAGTTGTGCTGTTATCTTTTCTGCACACACTAAAAGGCAAGACCATCATTGACTTTTGTCTTGAGCTGAAAGGATGCAAGTAGACCCAGGATAGACCGATAGGTACTTTTTTGGCTTTATTTTCTTTATTCTTGACTCTTGCTTATTCATAAATTTTAATGAGAGGTTCCTATTTGATATATATGAAAATAAGGTGCTATGAGTTCCATAAAATTCAGACAAATGATTACTCTTACTTATTCTAACACAAACTCAAGGAAACCTATAGAGCATTTCTAAACTAGTTAAAACGCTGAGTTCCTTGTAAATGGAGCGTGGACTTTTGGGCTGCTATAGATCTCAATTTCTCAGAGCCAGTGCCTCTCAGGATTTGTGTTTTGTGGGATGCTCTCTGCTCTTCTCTAGTGACTTTGTTTCTTGCAACCAAAATAATCTGAACTAGTAGTGCAAGTAAAGCCAGTCAATTAGATATCAAACACATGGGTGGTATGAGATACAGGCTCTCACAGAGAAACAGAATTGCTTGTTGAAATTATCTATGTGGGAGAGAATCAGGCCACCCCTTAAATAAAAATAAAATTATTTTCAAAAATAAAAGACTGAAGAATACTAAGCATAATTAGAAATGCTGATTTCTTTGGCATATAAGTTTAGGTCAATTAAGTAATCATCTTTTACACATAAACATGCACACTCACTGATCAAGAATTTACCTGCCCCTTTCTAACCACTGAATTTTATAGACTTAAAATGCTATTAACAGTAAAGCACACTTTTTAAATGCACTACTAAAAACAAAACAAAAGAAAACAAAACACTGCCTATTAAATGGTGACACAAGGCTTTCTTACCACTTTGACTTGAATTTAATTTTATTTTATACTTCTTGAAATGGCTCTTTGATATTTAGGCAAATATTTAGCACATATCATTCTTATGAATAATAAGGGAGATCTGAGCTAAATATATTGGCTAAGGTGCTGACAAAAAATCTTTAAATTCAGAGTCCAACCATTTCAAACCACTTTTCAATTCAGTCTTTGATAACTATACATTTCTTAAAAGAGTGCTCCACCATTGTCTGTTAACTGCCAACTATCATTTGGCAAGTTTTCATTCTAGAGCTTTCTTCTCTAGAATGTGCCAACAGAACATGGCACACAACAGCCTAATCTTTCTTCCTCAAATGGTCCTTAAATGGCTGTCTTAAATGTCAAGATGGTACGGGTGTCTAGTTATGCAACTAGAAATAACAACCTCGTTCATGCATGCAAAGAATGGCAATTATGTCATGGCTGTTGCTAACAACACTTGGGAGATGCCATAAACTGTGAGCTGTGTCTTGATTTTAGAGCTACTGAAATGTGTCTGTGGGAGGAAGTATATCTTAGAATCAATGAAACACACTGTTAGATACTCGCCCCAAAATACAATCTAAAATCCCTATAACATGGCTTTGATCATTTTTACTTTTTTGAAAATAACTATTTTAAATAAAAAAATACTTTTAGAACATTCTCAAACTAGTTAAATCTCTCAGTTGCTTGCAAGTGGGGTAGCTTAGTGGTAGAATAATCAACCCAAAATAACAACTATTCCAACTGACTCGTTTGGGCATATGGTTCTTAAGTAAAAGGAATCTCACCACAAGCTGTCCTGATTCAAAGAAGGCAGACGTTTCATGAAGGGTGACATTTTTCACTTCTCCCAGCTACACAGAAATGGAGTGGATGGAATAGAATAGAACACTATTGGCTTAAACACATTAATGCTCTATCTCATCTCCCCTTCCTTACAAATAATGAAGTTGATGTAAGTTCCTATCATTTGAATTATCCAAGAAACAAACTAGTTAAGTAGGTGTATAGGTTGACAAAATATTTTTTTTATATATTACCTTTGAATCTCTCAAATTTTGTATTAATTCACAAGCTCCCTCAAACACAAACTCTAGGAATGATATGCATAAATTCTAGGAAAATTCTATGGAAAGAACAGAACTTTCTATCCCGACAGGTCTTTTACACATATGCTCTTGGCTTCTGGCTTCCCAGGGAGAAAGGGAGTTGCCAAAAACCCCAAACTTTCCTGTTCTCCAGTCAGTGTCCTTTCTTCCTGTCTTGGTGGTCAAGGCTTGTTGCTGGGGACTTTTTGGCCAGGATTCTACTTACCGCTCTTTAATTCAGATTCTTCCCTTAATACATTGTCTACATTCTAGCTGGGTGGCAAGACTAGGAAACCCTGGATCAGCATCTAGTTGAGAAGTTCCAAGGATCTGAATGTAGCACTTGCTGAAGATGAGCTGAATTTAGTGAAGAAAATGCATGGGGGAATTAAGTGGTAGCTCAGTTATTAGCAGGAAGTTGTACAGAAAAGAATAATAATGCAAGTTATTCTCTTTCTATTAAATAAAACAATTATCTTTTTCTTAACCCTCGTATTTGAAAGATGAGTTTATTTCTCAAGTAAGAAAACAAACATCCCAAAATATTTCCACGTACATTTATTGCTAAATTAAGAAAGGCTTGGTTTTAGGGTTGTCAAAATAAACAGGATATGAAAATTTAGACTTTTAGGAAATTTACAGTGATGCTGAAATGCATTGAGCAGTAATTTAATTTCCTTATCGGTCTCTTCCAAGAGAAACTAGGAACATAATGTGCTCTGTCCAAAAAGAAATTCTGAAGGGAATGCAGAATAGAAGCTCATTGCTAATTGCAACAACTGGTACCAGACGACGTCAGTTCAGATAATAATAACATAAAAGGGAAAAAGGAAGGCAATTTTTTTATGAGAAATAGGAACAAGAAGAAAAAAATCAGAACAAAAATAAATGAAATGACAGATCATCTTATAATGTGATGTGTTTTAAAATAAATGGTAAATCAGGACAAAATCACATGAAAAAACTGGCTCTCAGTGATATTGAATATCAATCAAGAACACCACAAAAATAGGTATTTACTAGATAAAAAGAAAAATATCCTAAGATTCAGAATCTAAGAAAGTATGGAAGACTTTACAGTTCCTATAAATTTATGCGATCAGGCTGATATGACTCTACATAAAAAAATAGTATATTGAATATCAATTTCGTATATAACAGGGGTAGGAAAAAAAACATTAGCTCTTACAAAAATAATGTTATTTTGTACATTTAAAGAAGTTTTTTATTAAAATATAGCTAACATACAATATTATATTAGTTTCAGGTGTATGCCATTGTTATTCAACATTTGCGTCCATAAGAAGTGACTAGCGTAAGTCCAGCAACCATCTGACACCGCACCATGCTATCACAGTATTATCGACAATATTCCCCATGCTATGTATTACATCCCCATGACTGTTTTGTAACTACCAATTTGTACTTTTTAATCCCTTTACCTTTTTCGCCCTGCGCTCCAACCTCTTCCCATGTAGCAATCAGTTTATTCCTAGCACCTATGAGCCAGTTTCTGTTTTATTTCTTTATTTTGTTTTTTAGGTTACACATATAAGTAAAATAATATGGTATTTGTCTTTCTCTCCCTGATTTATTTCACTTAGCCGGTCCATTTGTGTTGCTGCAAATGGTGAGATTTCAATCTTTTTAATCACTGAGAAATACTCCATTGTATATATGTACTACCTCTTCTTTATCCAGTTGTCTATTGATGGACATTCAGGTTGCTTCCATATCTTGGCTATTGTGAATGATGTTGTAATGAACATAGGGATGCATATATCTCTTCAAATTAGTGTTTTTAATTTCTTCAGATAAACACCCAGGAATGAAATTGCTGGGTCATAAGGTAGCTCTAATTTTAATATTTTGAGGAAGCTTCATACTGTTTTTCATAGTGGCTGCACCAATTTGCAATCCCATTGACAGTGCATGAGGGTTCCCTTTTCTCCACATCCTTGGGAACACTTGTTTGCTGGTTTATTGAGATGACCATTCTGACAGGTGTCAAGGTGATACCGCATTACAGTTTTAAATTGCATTCTTTTGATGATTAGTGACTTTGAGCATCTTTCCATATGTCTATTGGCCATCCACATATCCTCTTTGGAGTACTTGTCTATTCAAGCTCTCTGACCATCTTTTAATTGGATTATTAGGTATTTTTTGTTTTAAGTTGCATGAGTTCTTTATAAATTTTGAATATTAACTGCTTATCAGTATATCATTGGTGAATATCTTCTCCCATTTAGTACATTGTTTTTTCATTGCTGATGGTTTCCTTTGCTGTGCAAAAACGTTTTAGTTTGATGTAGTTCCATTTGTTTATTTTTTTTCTTTTGTTTCTCTTGCCTGAATCAACAAATCAGAAAAAAAAAAAGTATTACTAAAAGCAATGTCAGAGAGTTTACTTCCTATGTTTCCTTCAAGGAGTTATATGGTTTCTGGTCTTACATGTAAGTCTTTAATCCATTTTGAGTTTATTGTATGTGGTGTAAGAAGGTGGTCTCCTTTTTGTTTGTTTGTTTGTTTGTTTTGTTTTTGCATGTACCTGTCCAGTTTTCCCAACACCATTTTCTTGAATAGACTGTCTTCATCCTATTGTATATTCTTGCCTCCTTTATCATAGAGTAATTGACCATATAGGCATGGGTTTACATCTAGGCTCTCTTCTGTTTCATTGATCTATGTCTGTTTTTTGCCAGTACTGTGCTCTTTTGATTACTACAGCTTTGTAGTATAGTTTGATATTAGGTATTGTGATACCCTCAGTTTTATTCTTCTTTCTCAGGATTGCTGTCCCTATTCAGGGTCTTTATGGTTCCATATAAATTTTAGAATTATTTGTTCCAGTTCTATGAAAAATATTGTTGGTATTTTGATAGGGATTACTTTGAATCTATAGATTGCTTTGAGCAGTATGGACATATTAATAATGTTAATTCTTCCTATCCATGAGTATGGTATATGCTTCCATTTATTTGTGTCTTCTTCAATTTGTTTCTTTAATGTCATAATTTCCTCAGTACAAGTCTTTTACTTCTTTGGTTAAATTTATTCTTAGGTATTTTATTTTATTTTGTATTTTATTTTATTGATGCAATTGTAAATGGGATTGTTTCCTTAATTTCTATTTTTGATAATTTGTATGCTTCAACTTTACTGAATTCCTTAGTTATTCCTAATAGGTTTTTGGTGGAATCTTCAAAGGTTCTCTTTATACAATATCATGTCTCCTGCAAATAATGACAGTTTTACTTCTTCCTTTACCATTTAGATGCCCTTTATTCCTTTTTCTTGTCTGACTGCTGTAACTAGGACTTCCAAAACTATGTTGAATAAAAGTGGTGAAATTGAGCATCCTTGCTTTGTTCCTGATCATGAAGAAAATCCTTTTAGCTTTTCACTACTTAGTATGATGTTAGCTGTGGGTTTGTCATATATGGCCTTTGTTACATTGAGGTATATTTCCTCTCTTTCTACTATGTTGAGAGTTTTTTATCATAAATAGATGCTGGATTTTGTCAAAAATTTTTCTACATCTGTTGATATGATCATGTGATCTTTAGCCTACATTTTGTTTATATGGTATGTCATGTTAATTGATTTGAAGTTACTGAACCAACCTTGTATCCCAGGAATAAATTCACTTGATCATGGAATAGAATATATTTACTATATTGCTGAATTTCATTTGTTAATATTTGTTTAGGATTTGTGCACTTATGTTTATCAGAGATCAATTTTATTGCTGATTCAATTTTATTAATGATTTTCTGTTTTTTCTTGATTCAGTTTTGGAATAGTGCTTGTTTCTAGAAATTTATTATTTCTTCTAGTTTGTCGAATTTGTTGGCATAATTATTTCTAGTATTTTCTTATATTGTGTGTCACTTCTCCTCTTTCATTTCTGATTTAATGTATTTGGGTCCTCTCTTCTTTTCTTGATGAGTCTGGTTAAAGGTTTATCGACTTCTTTTTATCTTTTGAAAGAACCAACTCTTGGTTTCATTGATCATTTATAATTTTTTATTATAAACTAATTATAATTTTTATAATTAGTTTATTTCTACACTGATCATTATGATTTCCCTTCTATTCACTTTGAGGTTTGTTTGCTGTTTTTAAAAACTTGTTATTTTTAATACTTCCTAATATAATTAGGAAAAGTAACATATAATGCATGAAAAGTGTTTTTTGATATTTACATCAAAATTTTAAAGGAAGATTTAAATTATAAGATTTTGGAAAATGTCATTAGTCCTGTAGCATAATATGAATAGTTCAAGCAGATTATGCTTTATTTTTAATTATTAGTTCTTTAGGTATTTTAAAATGTGGATTATGTTTTAAAATAGGAAGGCCACATTTTGCTCATAGTAGGAAATGATAAATATCATTAAAATGCTTCTAGGCCAATATGCCTCCTATGTCAAACGCTTCTAAAATTTTGCAGTGTATACAAATCACCTGGGGATCATGTAAATGAAGTCTGATTCCAACAGATCTATGAGGCCCAAGAATCTACATTTTTAATAAGTTTTTAGGTGATGCTAAGGTTGCTGTTCTAGTTTTGGGGTCTTTCATTAATGATATGTGAGCCAAAAGTGTGATCAGCTTCTAGCTTAGAATTACATCTTGTCTCAGTCATGGATTTTGGTTTCAGATAACCTATGTCCAAATAACTGATAACTTCTGTAAGAGCTCTTTCTTTTATTTAAAATCATTATCATAATCAAAACACTGAACAGCTGCCTAATATATGTAGAGTGGCAAGTTAGTTTATAAATAGAAATACAGACTCTTGCCTTCTAAAAGTTCATAATTTAAGACAAAAACATTGGTGTTGGTGTGTATGTGACATTCCAAAGAAGAATAACAACTTGAAAATGAATGCATGTCTTCAAATCACTTCTAAATCAAAGGTTTAATTTGTTTTCAGAGTAAAAGAAAAATGAAGATAAAATTTGGTAGAAATTGAGATGATGTAGATTAGAAAACTTAAATTGTAATATATCTATATTATAGAGCTGTCAGTTCTCTTTTGGATAATTCCTATAAGCAGGCATGGCATGTGAGAAACAGTGAAATGAAGCAATTTGCTAGGCTTCAGAGGAGAGAGCGTTTCCACATGCACAATCAGAAACTTGGCCAGAGGTGTCAACAGCATTCTTGGTGGTTAAAACACATACTAATAGTGATCAAAGAAATGCAAATCCAAACCACAATGACATATCACCTCACATGTATTAGGATGGCTATTATCAAAAAAAACAAAAGATAAGTGTTGCCAAGGATGTGGAGAAAAGGGAACTCTTATATGCAGTTAATGGGATGTACATTGGTGTAGGCATTATGGAAAACAGTTTGAAGAATGCTCAAAAAACTAAAAATAGAACTGTCATATGATCCAGCAATTCTTCTGGGTATATATTCAAAGGAAATGAAATCAGAACCTTGAGAAGTATGTATACTCCATCTTCATTGATATTGTTCACAATAGCTAACATATGGAAATAATGTAAGTGTTCATCGATGGATGAAGAGATAAAAGAAGTTGTTCTATATACACTGTTGAAATATTATTCAGCCTTAAAAAAAGAAGATCCTGTCTTTTACAACAATAATAATGAAACTGGAGGACATTAAGTTAAGTAAAATAAGCCAGACACAGAAAGAAAAAAATCTGCATGGTAGAACCTATATGTGGAATCTAAAAAAGTCAAATACATAGAGATAGAAAGTGGAATGGTGGTTACCAAGGGTGGGGAGATGGGGGAAATGGAGAAATGATGGTCAAAAAATGCATAGTTGTAATTAAGTAGGGTGAATAAGTCAAGACATCTAACATACAGCATGATGGTTACAGTTAATAACACTGGTTAATACCAAAACATGGATAAGACTAGATTTCAGATACTCACAACATACACACACATAACTTTGTGAGGAGATGATGTTAATTAGCTTGACTCTAGTCATCATTTTACTATGTATATGTATATCAAATCACCATGTACACCTTACCTATATACAAGTTTTATTTTTTAAAAGTGGTAAAGAACTTAGTAATAGCTTCTAGTAATTAACAAGTAAAATAAAATATAGTTTGACTCTCAAACATAATTGAAGCACTTCCTAAAACTATGCCACTAACTTTTCCTCCAAAAGCTTTATAAAAATATATCTCTCAGTAAATAGAGTCAAAACAGTATTAGCATTGATTACTTGCATCTGAAAAAACAAGATGGATTTGTTATGAAATCCAGACTCCCTTGCTGCCATCGCCATACAAGTGTTTAACTAGTAATGAAAATAATCCTGCCAAGCTTTAGAAAGACTCGAGAGGTTGGAAAGAGAGCCAAGAGGTTGAAAATATCTCCCCAGTCCCACTGTTACCCTCTCTGTCAAACTCATAAAAATGTACATAATCCATACACATTTGTAAAAGCACACTCTATTTATGTCAAAGTAAACTTAAATTTGGAGCTTTATGTGTCTCTCACATAATGCTGCTCATTGTTTCCCTGAGCTGTAAGAATGAGGTATTTTGATACCTGGGGCAATGCTGAGATTATTCAATTTGAGATGGGTAATTAAGAACAGATTCTTACTATTAATGCTTGATCAGCTTAAACTGTTACAATACACAAAATATTCCTTCTTCCTGCGATTTTGAAATTTAATATCTTTTAAAATGGGAAAAGCCAAAAATAATCTCTCTTCCAGAATGAGACATAATTATAGCCTTCAGAAGCTGTAGCTACATGACTAAACTAGCCAATATATTGGATTAGCTTTCACCTTTACCGTGTCAACTGGCGTTTCATTCTCTTATTGTAAGAAGTCCTAATATTTAAAACAAAATTTGCTCTAAATGAAGCAATTGGTGCTTAACATTTCTAAAAGGTGGCTTCAGTGTAGAGGTAAAAGCATTAAATTAAAGTATCTGAATTTGAGCCTTTGGCTCTTCCACTTAATAGTGAGTTCTAACATCGTAGAGGTTGAGTTTCCTCATTTGTAAAGTTCCTCAGAGACATGAAGCAAGGATTAAATAATATAATGCATATGAATGCCCTTTGAAAACTATAGAGTGCTATGTTAGTTTTACATTATTTTAAGTAACAACAGAAACAGCTACCATTAAAACAACCATAAAATAAGACATGTTGACATATCTAGCCTAGAAATGGCTATCAATTTATGAGCATAGCCATTTCCATATCCCATTTTTAAAGATTTGTTTCTAGGACCACTTTTGACACACATTTCTAAATCAGTCAGGAGTCAGAAACAATACCAAGTAGCCCAACAGACAGAATTTAATGTCGAGAATTGTTAACCAAATATTAAAGAACTGAAGGGCAAAGGGGAATGCCAGCATTGTAAGGTAATCATAGCACTAAGCAACTCTCACTAGTAGGGTGAGGAAACAAAAGGAAGAGGTTGAAATTGTCACAATTTAAGGCTCAACAGAGGGCACCACTAGGCAAGTGATGGTGGCTCTGAAGCTGGTTCTGGGAGTTTTGGAAAACCTACAAAGTGGAATAAACTCAAGCTATTGAAGGAAAACTGTTGCTGCCTGGGTGAAGAAGCATGGCCGAGGTAATGCTCACAGGAAGGGAAGCAAACCGCTGCTTCTTCCTTGTCCTACCTCCCAGTTACCCTCTAGTGTCTCTATTGTAGACCAAGAGGCATCCAATTGGAAATGATAAAATGTGGTGGTATGGTTACAGTGCCAGCATCACAAAGCACAGAGTAGCAGGGTGCACTTGAACCCGAGAAACAATATCTTAATAACCAGTATATTCCAACTTTCAAATCTATTTTGCTTTTCAGAAGAGTATTTTAAAAGACATTTTAATTTTTAGTGTTTTTTGTACTGGGCATGCATTCAGTAGTTTAGTTCTACCATTTCCCATTATTACACTTGAGTTTGACCACCCCGCCCCCAGATCATAGTTCCAATTGCTATTGATTCTTCTGAAGATGCTACAGACTATGCTCCAAGTGCTATATTCTTCTCAGCAATAAAGCTGAGAATCACAAGGACCTGTCTTTTATCAGGTGTGTAACTCAAAGGGTGCAAAAGGTTAAGTTGATTAACATCTTCAGTTATATGCCTACTCACAGAAATATCATCAGCATTATGATATTACTAATATACTTATACATATTTATTTAAATATATAAATTACAATTTATATATTATAATATATAAATTACAATACTATCTCAGTAATATATTATTATTAGGTTACGATACCTACCATTTGAATGTTTATCACATGGCAAACACTGAACTAAGTGATTCACACATGTTACATCATTGTTAATTTACTGTCTTTCAGAACTATTATTATTCTCATTTGACAGAAGAAATGCCAACTTCAAAAGGTTAAACATCATATCCAAGACTCTCTCATTGGTGTGGGTGATACAGAGATAAAATTTGATTTGGATGATGCCAAAGCCCACAATCCTCGCTCGATATCCTATATTTTTATATGTAGATTAATTTTGTATGGAGTAGTACACTTGGAAATGGGTAAAGATTTGCATAAATAAATAGATAGTAATATTGCTGACATAGTAAGGCTAATTTTTAAGTAATATCAGTTTTTACAAAGTAAGCTTAAAATGTACCTTAATTGTAAAAAAAAGATTTCAAAGTTCATTCACAGCTTTAATTTTAAAAACTTGTATGATTTGAATACAGTAAATACTGCAGAGAATAAAAAATGGCTTCTGAATTATCAAATGTCACAAAATTTCTATGTTAAAAAATACATATATATTTGTATATTGTAACAGAGACAGATATCTAGCCATCAAAAATCCATTCTTTCTTTTTTTTTTTTTTGCTTTTTGGTATGTGGGTAGCTCCCTGACTGGGAATCGAACCCAGGCCGCAGTGCTGATAGCGCCAGCGCCGAATCCTTAAGCCACTACACCATCAGGGAACTCCCCCAAAATCCATTCTTTCCCTCTTCCTGGGCATTGAATTAGACTACATTACCCAGGCTCCCTTGCAGTTAGGTATGGCCACATTACTGAGTATTATTAGCCAATAAGATTGTGAGTAATGTATGATACTTCCTAACCTGTCGTCATCATCATGCCTTCCTCTCTTTCCTGTCTCTCTGGGTGGATACAGATGACATCAAGATTCTAGGAGATGGAAGAAACTCAAGTCAGAGGATGCATAGATAGAAGATTCATCTTGTGGAAGATAGCTACCTGGTGACCTCCACCCCTATCCTGAACTTTTCTGTATGTGAGAAATAAACTTCTATTAAGACTGAGCCATTTCATGTTTGAGTATATTTGTTTCTACTGCTTAATTTATCCTTAACTAACATACACATGACTTTTAATAATACATTAATAACAATGCTACTACTACTACTAGCTTATATTTATTAAGCTCTCCCTGAAGTGTTAGGAACTGGTCTCAAGGTATTATATATATTCATTTACAAAAGACTTTGTTAGGCCTTAACTCAGAATGTATCTCTACTTTGCACATAGCATAACTGAGCCTAGTTAAATGTTCTTACAGTTCAAATTAGACCAGCAAAAGAAAATTAGAAAACCAAGAGAAAGATTTATCTGTAAACAAGTTCACTGATAAAAGTAAGAACTGACAACTGATACCTTAATGGCAAAGGAAAAGGCAGAAAGAACATATAAACCACGTAAGAGAAAAGAATCTGGGGCAATTTGATACTGAGTCATAGCTCCACCAACCTTAGCCTTTGAGAGAATCGCTCTATATGTGTTCCTTTCAATAACTGATGTTTATAAAGACGACTATGTTATCAAAAAGTTAAGTCACGTTCCCTAAGCTCTGTTTAAGAAAGCAGTTAAGTGTTACAATATGCCTATGAATATTTTCCTACAGACATGGTCAACATTTAAAAAAATTCTGCTGCCTAAGTGATGTGCTTTAGTTAGCTAGGAAATGCACTTACATGGTACGGCAAATGTCTAAATGGTGGTGCATTACTGTGCATTTGTTTATCTGAGAAATCATCCTCTGAAACATCCTTTGAAACCTCATGACTATAAATCCTGCAGAAGACTCACATGGGGTTTAGATTTGATAAAGTGCAGAATATCAGGAGCAGTCTCCATTTTTTAATGTATTCCTATTTACCGGAATACAAACAACCTCTTCTGCTGACACAAGTCACAAGAGCTCATCCTCAGTAGTTGTTGCCTAGGCCCACATTCCGTATTTGTTGGTTATCATGTCACTGTTGTTATTCTGGGGGATACACTGTAAACAGTGTAACTGATCTGTGCTGCTTTCCAGCTGGGATTAGTAATAGTTATTACCACCAAAGATTATTACACAATCGACCTGGGGATTGCATTTAGATTATGTTTGATTTCTATATTTGGGAAATGCATAATTTAAATTTTCTCTTATGTTAAAATTGATACTGCATGAACAAAAGATAGCTGATTATGATCTTAATTTTATAAAGTGGTTATGATTTGCTTTATAATAACAATGCTGTACCATCAAATGTGCATTTATGATATAGGCCAGTTTATGGAAAAAGAGATTGACAAGTGAAAACACTAAAAATGGGAAACAACCCAGACTGCAAGTCAGATAATAGAAGTTGCTTTCCCCTAGAAACTAGGGAAATTTCAGGAGAGTGAAAATTTGGTGGTCATATTCTTCCAATCCTTCGCTCCAAGTTCACTGTGGTCCATAAAGAGCCAAATTCATTATTCACAAGAAAAAGGCTGCAGAAGGAGCTAAGAGTATCATCGCAGGAGCAGTGTAGTCTTACTTGGCAAAACATAAGAGCAATGGCCTTTATGGCACCACAAATCATTTTTTGTTGTGCTTTCATACATGTATACACTAAACAGCTGTCACTTCTTTTTACACCTGGTATGAATTTTTTAAAAGTGCTATCAAAGCACTTGTTTTACTGTCTTTTTACTGTCCTTTTTCTTTTTCATTTTTTTCCCTTTTACAGTAGGTCTCAGAGAAGCCTGGCTGCACATCCTAAAGCTTGTTAGGTAGGGGAGGAGAACGTTCAGCTGTGTGTAGATACTCCATGGGGACTCAGGATATTTGCATGCCATGTGAACCATAGGGAGCCAAGTAAAAATTCTTTAACACTGGAAATAATGTAATTATGACAATATTTTACTTTTAGAGTAAAAATTGCTTCAATTAGAATGATTTTTTCTTTATCAGTAAGAATTTTGAAAATGTTTTAACTTTTTAGTGAACTATACATATTTATGGAAAAGTTCACAAATTCTAAGTAGACAGCTCAATGATTTTTCTCCAAATAGTCATTTGACCACCATTTCAGATTAAAAAATAGAACATGACCAATAAATAGAAGCTACACTTTACAGTCATTACTTCAATTCTTCCAGAAAAATATTCCCATAACTTCTAGTACTGGCTATTAGTTTTGCATATGTGTATCTACACTCTGGAATAAAATGGTATGTACTATTGTATATGTGAACTTCAACATATTATTGTATCTATTGTACTTTGTTCATCTTACTGATGTATGATATTACACTGTTGTGGATATGCCCCAATTTATTTTTTCATTCAAATATTGATAGGCCTTTGGGTATTTTCCAGTTTTGAGCTATTAGGAATAGTTTTAGTATGAATCTTTTGTACATGTGTTTTGGTAAACACATGCTAGTGCTTTTTTATTAGGTTTACATCTAGGCATAGAATCAATAGGTCATAAGATATGCCTATGTCCGAGTTCAGCAGATACTGACAGTTTTCCAAACTAATTGTACTGCTTTATACTCCCACCAGCAATGTACAGGAGTTCTGGTTGTACCATATCCTCACTGAAATTTGGTACTATCTGTTTTTTTTATTTTAGTCATTCAGTTTGGTGTGTGGTATCATCACACTATGATTTTAATTTGCATTTTCCTGCTGACTAATGATGTTAAACACAATGAAACCTTTTGATATACTGTAGACTCTCAGTTAACTGGCACCCCATGTTAAATGAATGTAGTATTTTTTCTTTTTTCTTTTTTGCCAGTTGCTTAAGAGTGCCAGTTGCTTGAGTTCCAGTTAATGGAGTCTACTGTATTTTCAAATAAATGTGTATTTTACAGAATCTTGACAGAGTAAAAGATTTCAAAAATGACCCAGTCCAGAGATAGCAAGGGTATGGCACAGTTGCCCCACCAAATCCCAACACCACCCTGCCTGTACCTTTGGTATACAAAGCTAATGGATCTCTGGGCCTGGATACAATTCACGACATAAGTCATTTCCAAACAAACACAATAAGCTCACAAGAGGAATCTCAACGACTAGACAATGTTTATCAAAAGCAGAAAGGTAGGAAGACAGGAAAATGCTAAGGTAGACTGCTCTGGGTTTAAATTTCAGATCTGCCATTCACCATGGCCAAAAAGACACCAACTTTAACCAAGTAAGTGTGATTTGCTTTGTAGTAGTAATATTCAACTCAGTAAGCTGACAAGTGACTTCATTTCTAGGAAGCATTATAGTGAGGGTTAACTAAAAAGCAGATTTGTATTGTTTTCAGTCCTAATGTCCTTCCCCTTGCTAAAGGACAACTTTTTCCTGGGGACAAATCTGTCATGCTTTCTGTGATTCTACCTGTTCTTTAATTAGTTTGCCTCCTAAAAGTGTAATGAAGATGGCAGGAATTTAGGCAATGACTATTGGTCATCAAGAGAATAAGTAAGGTCTTTCCTTATTTTTTTTATCTAAAGCAAAACAATTACTTTTGGGTCATTTTGGCTTCCCTGGACCACATTGGAAGAATCATTTTGGGCCATACATAAAATACATTAACACTAACAATAGCTGATGAGCTAAAAAACGGTCACAAAAAGAATCTCATAATGTTTTAAGAATTTGCGTTGAGTCATATTCACAGCCGTCCTGGGCCACAGGCTAGACATGCCTGATGTACATGGAGCAGGTAATTTCCCCGACGCTTACAATGGTGCACATCACTTCTGATGTTCTGTGAAGCACTTATTTACTCACCCTCTCCTTGGCAGATAACCTCAAAGTGTTTCATGACCAACAACGAGGTCAACCATTGGCCAATGTTACAAAGTTGCTTCTGCCCAAAGTAAACTGCAAAAATAAAGGAAAACAATCAGACTCTCTTGGCAGCTCCTTTCAGCTACCTTTGCATGGTCCCAATATCCTCAGCCTGTCCTCATAGGTAGGTAGAGGATTCTACTTCTGTGTTGTCCACTCATTCCTTCCTTTTATACAAGCTCACAAATCTTAATTGCAGTTCTGAAATCCAAATGGCTCTGAATCCCAAAATTTCTTTTTCATAACTCATTTGGAAGAAACACCTCATCTGATTCAAGCTTATTTCATGGCAAATGCCTTTCCCAAATTAATATAAGCATATTATCTTCTTCACCTAGCCCACTTTGTGGGCACATTTAAACATTTTGCTGTAGAAGTCTGGGTGTGCTTGCATAGGGAGTGCTCACCCAGATTGGAAGTGGTACCACTCATGGCTTCTAGTCGCATTATCTTTCAAAATATGAAAAGTATTGAATTTTGAAATAACTCTGGCCACAAGAGTTTTCTATAAAGAACTATAAACCTGTACCATGCTTACAACAAACCTTGCTATCAGACTCCATGTCCTATGAGTGCTTACACTTTAATCTGAATTATTTTAAAGAAATGCAAATCAAAACAAGGAAGCACAGACTTTCACCTAATAGAGGAATCAATATATAAAAATGTGGAAGCACCCAGGATGGAAGAGGATATGGGGAAACAAAGAACCTCATATGCTATTTCTTTGAGAACTTAAACTGCATTATGTACTTTGACCTAAAAATCCAGTGCAAAGTATCCTGTGGAAAAAAATCAGATGAGTACATCAAGGATATGCCATATTGAATATAATACAAAAATATAATATTAAGATAGTTTTATCAATAAAAAAACTGGTTAAATAGATTTTGGTATAACTACACAACATAACTACAATGCAGCCTAAAAAATGGAAATAAGGTGGAACCTTATGTAATGATATGGAAAGGTCTTCAAGATAAATCTCTAAGTGAAACAAGTAATTTGAAGAATGACATATAAAAGAGACATGGATATATATACTATGGTGTGGATTTTATAATTTCTACACACATGTTTATATTCTAGACAATTTTTTTTCTTACACATATTTTTGTGGAAAATGACAGGTGGTGATGGTTGGGGATGAGAGCAAGTGAAAGAAGATTTCACCCTCTATTGTATATGATTTTAACTTCTTTTTTCCCCATGTGCGTGTTCTGCTTGCATTATTGGAAGTTCCCACAAAACTTGTGGAATTCTCACTGGCTCAGCTACAGTACATGTCATTGAGCATATATCCTGAGACTAGAAGTGCCATGAAGGGAAGACTCCTGCCACCAAAGATCCCTGTCACTTTCTGGTTAAAGTTGAATATAGACCCAACAAGAAACTCCTTAGATGATAATCATTGAATTCCAGAGACAAAGTTCTGTCAAATAAATCCAATTATCACCTCCAACCGCCCTTAAATGTATGCTATGGAGTCATGTTAACCATATTTTTGCCTTTCTGATCCACTTGCATCATCTGCGCTTCAACTCTGGGTGTGGTACTCAGAACTAACAGGAATCTGTAATTGATGAATGGGATTGAATCTCAACTTGACTATAATGATCCAAGTTCTTCCACTGCCCACGTCTTCACCTTACCCAGTATGAAAGAGTTGGCATGTAATGATGTACACACTGCCCTCTTCAACACTTCCTGAGTGGTGGCCAGAATCTCCTAGTTTAACTGGAAGAGTAATCACAGGATGAGAATCTCTATCGTCCCCTTAAACCCTATTCCAAATCTTTACCTCTGCCGTAAACTTATCTGGTATTGAAATTGGATTAAGAAAGTGATAATAAAGTGCAAAGTCACCTTTTTGTGCCCGACCATACATATTACATTTAACATCACTCCTGTCCAGTAGAATCATAAAAGAAATAATTTGGTTGGTAAAGCTATGGGAGGGTACATGCATTGTTAAGAGTCAGGTGCCTAATTACTCTTTGGGCTTTATTATTCTGAGTTTAAAGTCTTTGGTTTTCCTATCCCATTCATTTCTAAACATATAAAAAATTATCCAAGTACATTCCAGCTTTCAGCTAAATCTATGTAGAAAACACTTCTCTCTGATCTTTGCAAGGCTGATGCCTTCTTGTTATCTAGGTCACAGCTTACATGGCACTTAGATTTGTTCCTCCACCAAGTCTTGTCACATTTAAATTCTCTATTACCGATTGTCATTTATTTCCTTTACTTGCTATTTATTCAAATATTGTTGGTTTATTCCCCACCCTTCAGAGTGTAAATTAAAAACAGCAATGTGGGTTTTGATTTCCAGTATATTCTCTGGCACATGGTAAATATTCTGTAACCATTTGATGGCAGAATAAATGAATGAATGAACACTTTCTGTCACCTAGCTTTCCCAAGTAGGATAGCTGGATGTTTTTTTTTTTTGCTTTTTGGTATGTGGGTAGCTCCCTGACTGGGAATTGAACCCAGGCCGCAGCACTGACAGCGCCAGCACCGAAGCCTTACGCCACTACACCATCAGGGATCTCCCAGCTGGATGTTTTGTTGGTGAAAAAGGCAAGGCAGGTATTGATTTTGTTTAGTAGGGAAAAGGCCAGGTACAACCAGGAAATTATATTTTAAACTGAATAAAGACTGAAGGCCAAGGAGCCAAGGTGGTCCAAAGTGTTCACTAACAACTTCTACTGCAGGGGTGCCCAATCTTTTGTCTGCCCTGCGCCACACTGAAAAAAGAAGAATTCTCTTGGGCCACATATAACATACACTAACACTAATGATAGCTGATGAATTAGTAATAAAAAAAATTGCAAAAAAATCTCATAATGTTTTTTTTATATTCATTTTTATTGTTAGACTTATTGGGGTGACATCTGTTAGCAAGGATTACATAGGTTTCAGGCATACAATTCTACAGTGCATTGTCAACTTGTTGTATAATAAGCTCACCACCTAATGTGACTTCTCTTTCTCATAATGTTTTAAGAAAGTCTACGAATTTGTGTTGAGCCCCATTTAAAACTGTTCTGGGCCACATGCAGCCTGCGGGCCACGGGTTGGACACACTTGCTCTGATGTCTTTCCATGGCTATCCTGCATATCTAAGTCAGAGGTCTATACTCACTAATGGAGGAATTCAATGCAGGGTAGGGATATGTCAAGCTCTCTAGAAATACTTTCGAGATGCACCGTGTTCAGATCTGTCCATGATTACTGAGCACTGGAAATCTGAAAGGCCGAAATGGAGGATGCCAATGGCCTTCCCTGGACAGGCTTGCCTCAATAAAACCTTCACACAAATGTTTGGGTAATATCTACTGCATAAAGAAAGCTCCCCCTCCTTTTATTTTTTCAAATTCTGAAAACAATCATGAGAAAGTTAGAGGAAAATTGACAGTAATGGGAAATGTTGGTAATATAATAAAACTGGAGAAGATAATTTGATTCAATGACACATATGCATCTTAATCTTGGTATTTTTCAGATGAACTTTTTCCCTCGGTAAGTTTTTCTTTTTCTCAGATATTATAAATGAAATGCTTTACTCAGCACATTCATATTCAGTTACATTAATATATTTTTTTGAAAGCTTGTCGCAGCAAGCCAGCCCTCCCGTGTATCCAATGCCACATAAGCAAACCTACTGCCTGCAGCAGGTCCATGTCTCCCCTGGAACAGGCAACGCTGGACTGTGGTCAAGGGTGCAAAAAGAGTGAGCAGGGTCAGGGCAACTTTCCGTGGGGTGCCCGATCACAGAACTGTTTTCTTTAAAGCTGAGGCCTTTGAGGAGTGCCAACCTGTTCTGTTGTCTTTCTTTCTATGCTGACCAGCTCCAAACATAACTACTTAATCACTTCTCCCCATAGTATCATCCTTGCATGTGTCCTCTGTGGTTAGACACACAGTGAGCACTGAGGTGGCAGCAGTAAAGGGACCCGAGCCCTAGCTCTCGTGGGGCTGACATTCTAGCCACTCAAAGCAGAAATGCCGCAGGGTTGAATCATCTTAAATATCTTTGAGGAAAAAATTTTTTTAAATTCCTTAAACAATCAGCCTAGTAAAATGAAGGGTATTTATAATTTAAGTTGGATGCAGGGGTTGGACATTGGCATTGAGGAAAAAGATAAACATTTAAAAATTTAAAAGGAGGCATTACAATTAGATTTATCCAGGGATAACAACAAGAACAATAACAATAATAAACACATGCTAAACATACAGGTCAGTGGTCAGCAAATGTTTTCTGTGAAGGACAAAATAGTAAATATTTTAGGCTTTGTGGTCTAGATAGTCTCTGCTGTAACTACTTAATTTTTCTACTGGGACAAAATTAGTGATAGAGATGTGTATAAACCTGACCATGGCTGTGTTCCAATGAAACTTTATTCAGGAAAACAGTTGGCAGGCTAGACTTCACCCACATGCATAGTTTGCCAATCCTGATCTCGGTCCATCCGTTTCTAACAATCCTTTATGATGAAGAAACTAGGCGTATACTAGGTAGAATCATTTACCCAAGGCTGCACAGGTAGGAATTGCTCTAACTCATCCTGCACCTCTAACTTCTTCTAGCTGGTCAATGAAGAAAACTATGGAGAAAAACATGCCTGTGAAATGCTGTATGTTACTGGTCTCTGACTTCTAAGTAAAGTGCTATAATTTCGGTAACTAGCTGTGATTAAGAGAACCTCTACCTTCATCTCCTGTGAGGTCTCCCCACTGTCCTCAGCCATACTCAAATGCTCCCCTACAATGCTCCCATTGCACATGGTGAAAGCCTACAGCACTGTGTGTGCACTTTTCTGTGTATATATCACACTTGATTAAAAGTAAAATTGACAGTTATTTCTCACATGGCACCATGGACTGGTTATTCCCATGTCTGAATCTCCAAGGACTATAAGTAACTCAAGAATAGGGACTGTTGCTTTACCTTTTCACCTATAGTGTAGCTCAACGTGGGCATGTAGTATATGATGTCAGACAATTAATTTCCTGAACTCATCCTAGAAAAAATGCTACATACCTCATTGCTGAGTATCACTATGATCATGGCTATCAGAGCTGTCATCGTCATGCCCAAAATCTGATAATTAAGTTCGCAAACTTGCCACCTTGAGCTGACATTGGCAGCATGGTACAAACAACTCAGTAAGGTGTCATAACCTTGGCAAGGTTGTTCGTACGGTGCTACCACCATAAACACATAGTGTCAGGTTCACGAACTTAATTGTCAGAATTTGGGTACGATGACAGCTCTGATGGCCATTCCAGAAAAGGAGTTCCAGAACTGCTTTGTACCATACTGATATTTAGTGATTAGATAAATAGCAATTTTTCTAGGATGAGTTCATGAAATTAATAGTCTGACTTCGTATGCTCAGAATTCATAAGTTGAATCCATGAGTAGAGGTAAGATTCAGATGACCATAAAGGGAGGTGAAAAATACATTCCCTAGAAGGGGAATCATCTGTGACTTGAGACAGGGTGTGAAACTGAAGGTAAAAAGGTGAGAGCAGTGAGCAGGTGAGCACAACTGGAGTTAGAACTTGATTGGCAGAATCCCTGGGAGTCTACTGTCACTTAATTGGTGGTACTGCCCTCCAGGAAGTGACTTGTTTTTTCACTACAGAATTGCAAACTATTGATTACAGACATTTTCATAGGCAATTTTTGTGAAATCAATTCTCCTCTCCTGCCTTGATGAAGCCACCTTACTATCTTATAAAAACATTTAAGTAACACCCTAATAATTTTCTTATTAGCATGTATAATGTACTCCCGTGTATAATGCACACCCACGTTTTTGGCCCAAACTTTCAGGAAAAAAATTCCCATTTTAATTCCAATTTTGTTTGTTTATATTTAGGTACTTGTTTTTTGTATTAGAAAGGAATTTTAGCATTTAATTTTTAGCATAACTTATATATGGAATGTGAAACTGAAAGCAACAAAGAAACAAAAACTCATGGACACAGTCAATAGCTTAGTGGTTACCTGAGGGGAAGGCAGGAGGGAGATGGGAGAGGAGGGAGGGGAAGCCAAATATATGGTGATGGAAGACGAACTGACTCTGGGGGGGTGAACACATAACACAACACATAGATGACGCACTGTAGAATTGTACACCTGGGACCTATGCAATTTTTACTAACCAATGTCAACACAATACATTTAATAATAAAAAAAATCTGATGATCATATTCCATAGTATTATTGTGCACCCGGATATCATTGATTTCTAGAGTTACACTTTTAACTCATAAGCATAAATAAAATAATTAAAAACATCTATATAGATATGGAATTAGTACTATCACGTATAATGCACAGCCTTATATTTCCCTCACAAATTTGGGCAAAGTGCGCATTATACGTGGCAAAATATAGTACTTGGGAATATACTTTGGCTAGATTTCTATTCTAACCTATGCTGTATCTTATTCTTTTACTTTTAACTTCTCTTTCAGTTTCTCTGTTTTAAATTGCAGGGTGCAGTCATCAAAGGGTCTGTTTTATCTTCATGAAGAGTCTCAGATCATTGTCTATCAAGCCATGTATTAATGCATCTCTGAGGGCAGAATCTTTACTGAATTGTCACTAATTGTTTGCTCATCTACCTTCCAAATCACTTGCTGCCTATTAGCCAAATCACTACAAAGAACTAGAAACAACAACTCATTAAGAAAGGTAATTAAGATGTGCTGAGATATCTCTTGTATTCTCTGCTGCTAGAAATAAAGGCTTGTCTTTCCTCCTTACTCAATTCCACAGGATGGGGAAGCTTTCACCCAAGAGGGTGCAGGTAACTTGAAATGAGACGTCATTTCATATTCCACAGCCCTGCTTAGCTGATGAAGTAGTTACCAAGTCATTTTCCTACTGAGGGGCTTATTCTCTTTTGACAACATTTAACCTATGAATAGGTTAGTCTTCCCTCAGCTGACAGATAATTAATATGCAGGGACCACCCCCAGATTAATCATCTTGAGATGCTAGGAGGTGAAACGCCCACAGGACCCAGGTAAAAACAGTTAAGCTGCCCTCTTCCGCACCCTTCCTGCATCCTTTCCTCAGTATTTTCACATTTTAAAACAGAGATTCCTCACTACATAATGGAAACAGAAAACGTCAAATAATGTCAAAGTCAAAACTCAAAGTCAGTTCTTGGTTGAAAATGAAACAACTAAAAATAATAAATAATTTACTTAATTATAGGGGACTATTTTGCATATATTATAAAGCATATTAGAATTGGTGACTAACGACTAATGTCAAGCAGATGGAGTTTTTGAATTTGTACAATAAATTTAGATAAGATCTTTCCTGACTCTTTCCACAATCTTTCCAATGGTATCTGGCCTTACATAAATATTTACCTTCCCTTTCCCGACTCAGGGACTTCATATAAGTTCTCAGTTTAAACAACTATATCCCATTAATGTCTCCCCCACCCCAATATGCTGGACTCTTTATTCTTTCACAAACCATTGTCAAAAGAACTAATAAATCTAACCTAAGCATCTAGTGGGTGAAGTCCAGCAGGGAATACTCGAAAATTATAACAAAAGCCAGCCACATGGGATGAACATGCAACCAAAGGCATTAGGGAAATTGGCTAATATACTGATTTACTTAAAATTACAATGTTGAAAAAAAGAATTGCAATAGCAAATGATGCCAATTAGGTAGCGCGGTAATGGGAGAGAGGCAGGGGAGAAATCACTTTGTCATCCATAGCTCAGCCCTTCTCTCCTTCTCAGGCAGTGAATGCCTGCTTCCTGCCATAAGCATGCAACTGTTTGGAAGATGGAGATTTCAACAGCACTGCGACTGTCAGGCGAAAACAAAAGATGGCAGTGAAGAAGACATCACTATGAACTTCAAAGCACAGGAAGGAAGGACCGGAAATGACTTAAAGTGAAGTCAGAGGACAATACTTACTGCTTTTCTTTTTCTCCAGAGGCCTATTTCTTCCTTTCCCTTTCTGGCTTTTTGATGGTGCAGTACTCTGGCCACCCCCAGAAAGATTCCAAAATCCTCCCTCAGTATTTTTTTTTATTCCTGCAGTTGGCAACCTACCCTACCAGGAAATCCATCTTTAATACAAATCTGAATGCCTTGTACTGTCATTTGGGATTAAATGTATTTTCCCTGAGCTCTGGCCTCAGTAAAAACAGCAGACAGCTGGTCACCGTGTTCGCCACCATAAACCTGTTGGGAGCAAGTATGGCCAAGGGGGTTGGCTTGCATAGGAATCTCTTGGAAAGCTTGTTAAAACAGATTTCTGGACCCTACCTCCAGAACTTCTGATATATAGATCCGGTGTGGAATTCAAAAATTTGCATTTCCAATATGTTCCCAAGTGGTACTCACCCTACTGATCCATGGATCACACTTTACAAACCACTGTTCTTCACTGATCTCAAACCTACTATCTCAAAAGTTATGGCAGTGCTTCCTAAATTCTCTGCTTCTCGGAATCACCTGGAGAACTTTGAAAATCCAATGCATCTAACACCAAGTAAATCAGAATATATGTTGGCATATTTTTCAAAGCCAGGCAGCATTAGTTTTCAAAGCTCTCTGGGTGATTACAATATACAGTTGGGTTTGAGAACCACTGAACCTTGGGATGAGACCTGGAGACAAAGGGGAAAAGCATTAGACCAGACGCTAGAAGGAGAAGGAAGAACAGCCCTTACTGTGACCTTGGGACAATCCTTCTATTGATATTTCCCTAGGCTCTCTGTTGTCACCTGTCAAACAAGATGGCTTGTTTTATTTTCCTCTCAAGAATCAGTAGCAACAAATCACAACAAGTAAGTAAAACAGTTTTGAAAACCAGGAAGCAACCTAGACATGTAGGGCATGCTTAGGAACTGTCAAGGGTAAGATGCAAAGGCTTTGACATCAGAAGACCTGGGTCAACACCCTGATTCTGACAAGCTCCATCACCTGAGTAAGTTAATTTAATTTTCTGCAATACAGTGTCCTCCTTTGTAAAAAGAGAAAGACATTACCTTGCTTGTGGGGTTCCTCCAGAGCAATTTAACTGCTGCCCAGCACATAGTGGCTGCTCAAGAAATGACTTAGGGCCTGTATGATGGGCATACATGTATGCATAGTACACATGTTATCATCCCTTGCCCTTGGGAACTATTTCAAACAGAGGTTAATGAAATTCACAGTGCAAAGGCTAGAAAATAGCATCAACTAGACCTCCCGTAAGTAGACAATAAATAATGGTGGGTGAGTGAATATCCAACTTGGTTTAAGTCACTCAGTGGCTGGGTTTTAAGGCACAGGGGCCTGAGAAGTACAGTTTCACCATCTTTTCTCCTGTATCTGGACAATACCCACTTATGAGCTGGTTTACTCCTCAGATACTGTGTGTACATACTGATGATTAGTTTGAACTCAAGGGTACCTTCATATCTTGTATCGTATATTTTCTTTGATGTTTTCTCCTGCATTAGACTGCAGACTCCTTGCATTTCATGAAGTTCATGTTTTCCTAGCATACCCATGGGCTGACATACCTGGGTGCTTGATTGTCATCAATTTCTCATTTATACAGTGCCCTCTTTTAATTTGCGCTTCACACAGCTTCCTTAATCATTTTTCAAAAATCCAAATGCCATCTCTCAAAAGCCTTCCAAGGCTTCACACTACTCAGAGGCCCCAGTTCCACCTCCTTAGAGCAGTTTATCAGGCTCCTTGTGATCTTGCTCCTGCTAACTTCCCCAAGCTTGGCAGAGCACAATAGCAATGGCAATGGTGTCACCTTGATTTGGGCTTCAAATCCAGTCCAGCCTTCGGCAAGCTGTGTACCTGCCAAAGAGTTCCATAAGCTCCCTGAACCTCAGTTTATTTATCTGCAAAAAGGGAAAAAGTCTATGTCCTTTCTGGTTTACTGTGAGACTATGTGCTAATAAATGACATGCCTAGCATGTAAATATTCACCTCTCATGTTCAGCCCCTGGAGGAGGCATTGTGAGCTCCCTCAAACATTCTGTGCTACATTGAGCCTCTTTACTTTGAGTAGGCACTTTCCTACCTCATCAGGTTAGAAACCGCTTACCTTTCAAGACCCCGATGAACAAGGTCACTCTGTAAGGCGTCCCTGATCCATACATGCAAAGTTGCTCCCTGCCCTTGGTACCACTGCCATCTTGGTACAGAGCATTCTCCATCACACTCCAATGCAATTAATGGTTTATTTGCCTATCTCTCAGACAAACTCCAGGGTATCATAAAGATCAGGGACGGTCCCATAATTATTCAGCATAGCATGTGATTTGCACATGATAGGTGATTACAGGTTGTCCTCTAGTTTTGTGCAAGTTCACATTTAACCTGATATGCTATTAAGTTCACAGAGGGTATCCTGGACCCTTGCTTCCCACAGACCAGCTGCACAGACATCACTTGGGAGCTTTACAGGACTGAAGGACTTCAGGTCCTTCCCCAGACCTCCTGCACCAGAATCTGCACTTTACCAAAATCCCCGGGAAATCTGAACACACATTAGAGTTTGAGAAGGGCTATCCTAAACATCTCTGTGCACCCACCAGAGGCACACAGTAGGCATTTTGATAAATGGATGAGAGTATGAAGGATACATTGTGCATTAGCAAGACAGTGCAAGATGCTCTAAAGATATTCCAATCCCAGCACAATGCTGGTCATAGCAAGAGTCCTATATTTTGGCTCATATAACACTGTGGAGGTGATTTACAAGCTCCAGGTATGCAAGAGGTCCTGAGAAGTGTCACTTTCATTGATAAAAATTAAAGTAAAAAGAACACAATCTATCCTAGCCCAATACTGATACAAAAGGAGAAAAATCAGAGCTTAAAATAGTGCTGAACACAGAACTAAAACGAAAACATCTAAAACCTAATCTTCCAGTGGCGAAGGTAGTAAACATCATGAGTATCCACATACTCACTCTGAGTAGGGGATTCCGATTTACCACCTATTTCAGAGCAAGGGATGCCCACACATGAGACTAAGGGCGAGTCACCGCCCTGGTGAGCGGCACCTGCGCGCTGAGGATGGAATGCCGTTGGGTTGTAGTGGAATACGGAATCGAAAATCCCTTTTCTTCCACATCTCTAATGCTATAAAGAGTGCCACGTTGTTGTTCCGAGCTGTAAGCACAGTGCTTTTTATCCTACCTCCTAAATTACCATTACAGACTGCACAAGGGCACAAGGAAAAATGACCTTCGCATCAAACATTATTCAGTGGAATAATGTCCCCATAGCCAAAAGCAATGAGATAGCAAGACCACATACCTGTCAGTGACATATTTGATTGTAAACAAGGTACTCCTAAAACTTCTGCATGACTGTAAATACTGTCTTACATTCTTTTCTGGAAACTAAGGGAGTAAGCACGTTAATTTGAGTCAAAGATGATAATTTCCAGGTATCAGCCTGCTTTTCATGGCCTGGGGAAGGGGCTGGAGTTGAGAGGAATTGCATCCCTTCTTAGCACACTGAGAAAGGTGGTGTTAGAAACAACAACTGTAAAAGCAAGAGACCACTCATTCTTGATCCAATTTTCTGTAAATTCTGGAGACAAGCCTGCCTACAAAGTAGTAGACTAGAGACACTTTATTCAGAGCCTCTAAGGTTTTTTGTTTGTTTTTGTTTTTTAAGTTCTTGGACAAACAAATGAACAAACAAAAAGTCCTAAATGAACACTAAGAGAAAAAGGCATTTGGAGTCTTTGCTTTGCCATCAAACACCACAATAGTTGGCAACGTGTTTGGTTGGGTCCTTTTTTTTCTGTCACTTAACAGATGGGAAAGATTTTGTGAACTTTTCTAAGCAACTGACAGGACCGCCTCCTTGCTCCTAAGTGCCTTGTCAGCAGATTCCTGGAGCCTGGCTGTAAAAGCACTTGTTTCCACTTTTCCGCAATCTCGGAAAGATGCCTCTTAAGCTATAGTGAGGCAGAGCATAGCCATTCAATTATTCAAATACTAGGAGTCTATAAAAGAACACTATGCTGCAATTGGTTTCTTAATTTGAGTGAAACAGCATGCCCAAACACATCCCTAGGTCCTCAAAATACATTGCCACACATCTTGTGATTCAACCACGTTGTCGTAGGATGCATTTTTATCAATTTTGAGATAACTTGCAGAATACGTGGACCACAACAATACAATGACAGCATCACTGAGGGAAAAATAAACCCCGAATTAAACTTTTTTACATGGCTGATAATAGTAGCTAGAACAGATTTTATTTTTTGCTTATTTTTATACAGATGTTCCCATTTCAATTTCCACAATGCTTTTAAATGTAGCCAACTGTTTTCCTGTGACAAATGCATTTTTGTGCCCACTCCACAAATATTCCCGTCATGCTTAGCTGAATGCATTTATATCTACAACCACTTAGAGAGTAAGAAGCGGGGGGAGGGAGGAAAAAAAACCTAACCAAACTAAAACTAAAGTAAAAGATAATTGTGAAGTCTATAAAATTTGCAGCTACCCCATGTGAAACAGATGGTGGATTTTGTCAAAGGCATAAAACAATGAGCTGTCCAGTGTAAGACTGGGTTTGGAAACAGCTATTCCTAGGGAACAGTTCCTGTGCCCTTTTCCTGTTCACCTGTGCTGAGAAAGAGGTCAGTAGCTTGAGAGTTCACTTTCTTAAGGAAATCATAAAATTCCCCTGGACAGTCTGAGTTCAGGTTCTAACCTTTGCCATTAGGAGAAAGCGCACCCTCAAACCTCAGAAAGTCGCCCAGACACCACAGTGCACACGTTCGATTCTCTTGCAAAAATACTACATTTCATTCACTGGTGGGGATCTCTTTATTGGAGTTGACATGGGCTTACCCAGGGGACCGACTTGTTCTGGTAAGATCCTTAAATAGTCACTACTGATGAAACATTTAATCCATGCCTCAGGATCAAATGGCTCCTACTGCCAGGGACAGTGATAGAAAAATCTATTCCCCAATTAAATAATTGCACGTGAAGCTAGGATGGTTCTTTATGTCCTTTAACCCAGTTTAGCTTTTCTGGAACACAGCCAGTAGGCTTCATATTTTATTTTAGGAATAGGTATGTAGTACTTTAGAGCTCATGGATTATTTTAAACATTTCTTGAAGAAAACCATCTCTTTCCCCCACATGAAAAATGGAGTGTGAGCTTGAACAAGAGATGCTTGTTATGATACACCATACGGCAATTATTCATTTAAGTACATATTGGCTGTTTCTGAAATCCTTCTGTTTATGATTAAAATGTCACACTTTATTTGGGGGGGGGTGATTTTTGTCTCCTTAGTACCATGAATATTTTATTTTTTTGCCTAATCTGAACTGTTCATACAGGAAGTAAGAGGAGATTTATTGACTCTATATTAAAGGGCTATATTTCAAAAGTCTAATAAAAAATCTTGTCCCCCAAGGCAGAAACATCCACATTTATATGAAAGCATGAGACAATAGGAAGGTGGTTCAATGAAAAATGTTCAGAATGATAATTTGTTCTGAAGTTTTAACTTCTTAAGAGCACAGGGGATTGTGCGTAAACTGACAGGATTTTTTTAAATTTTTATTTTAAGGGAGGGAAATTACACACAACATCGGTAGTGAAATGGTTCTTGAGATTGAACACTTGTGCAAAACAAGTTAAATATTGGTTTTGAAATGTGAAGCTGTTAGAACTCAGAAAAAAAATGTCAGAAGGGTAGAGAGGCTTAAAAATATCCTATACATACTAGAATCTTTCCTTCACTACTTATTTTTCCAAAACAGAACCAAAAACCAATAATGTGCATGCTTCTCATCTCTACAGGGGGTTTATTTTGAATAAAGTTCTCTCTGATGGCATGAAAAGGTGCCACATTCTTTCCAATGAAAAGCTAGTGCAGAGTTTGTATCTCAAGACACAGATTCTTAATTTTTCAAAGTTGTCCTATGTCTCTGTTATTTTGTGCTTTCATTCCAAGTAACTATGGATTTTAATTACTGCTTTCTGTCATTTGGTTAATGAACATTTTTCTGATAAGTTACATCTGTAGACTGGATAGAAATGCTTCCCACATTAGGTTAATGCTAAGAAATTGTTCTCCAAGTTTCATTGATTCTTGTGTCATTAAATGGAACTCTTAGTGCTAATCTACCAACATCTGGGAACTGTCTTTCTCCTAATATCAAAAGGTTCTGATTTAACAAGGAATACAACCTACAGAAAGCACTCTTTCCGTTCTGACTTTAGCATCATTCATATGGGAACTGTTTGTCAGTTCAAACTTCTTTAAAGAGGAGGAAATGAATTGAAAATGTTCTTGGTTTCTCTTCCAAGAAGAGGCTTGTTATTGCTGAATCTCTCAGAGATAAAGCAATGTGAAATAAAACAAATAACTTAAAATAATGCCTATATCAATATGTGCTTGAAAAAAATGAATACAGCATGCTTGCCTCAGACCACTTTAAGTGCCACTTGGATGTTAAGAGCTGTTTACATAGTAAATAGAGTTAACTGATATTAAGCGTTATTTCAACATAGCTCTTGTCAATTTGAGATATTTTTGTGGGATACGATCCAGTCCCCATCAGTGCTTACAACTCTTTGATTTCTTTGTTACTTCCTTTATTTATTTCTGCTGAATCCATATTCTCAATCTCTAAAATACTTTGTGTAAATAAACCACCTAAAATCTACTCTATATAAGTGATACATCATCTAATAGGCATTATCATTTATTTGCAAGTATACATATTTATTTTTCTGAGGAGGCCATTGAAATATCATTAAATATATTTATCTGACAGGATAATTTTGTGGAGAAAAACCAAAGTAAACCAAAAATAAATTATAAAGTCTGACCTCTTCGCAATGAATATTAAAGAAAAAAATAATTGGCTCACTCTACTCTTTCCAATCCTTGAGAAGAATCTCTAATTACTTTCAGAAACTTAGTATCAGTCTTTGCATCCTAAAGAAATGTGCGAGTGAGAAAGTTTAACTGGCTCTTTTTGAACTATTGACACCCAAAGGAGGCGGGATGAGGAGAGAACACGGCTTGAAATCCAGCAAACATTAACTAGAATGACAGGTTCCACAAGCTACACAGCAATGAAGCTGCGCCCCCCCCCCCAAAATATCTGTATTTTCTTTCTTCTTTCATGATTAGAAAAAAGAGATTTGTGCCATTTAAAAAGAACTTTCAACTGCTCCCCAGTCAATGACTAAGCAACTTGTCAGGGACGTTGGAGTGGCTTTTCAAGATTAATAATTTGAAGGACTAACGTCAAATTTTGTTTTTGGAGTAGCAAGTATATCTGTTTCACCAAATAGCTCAGCTTTTCTTTATAAATGCCCCACAATGAATACATTAGCTTTAACATCTATTCTTTTGATAAGCCATCTTGAGGTGGTCTGACTTTTGTTTTCTTTACTTTCACAAACACGCTCCTCACCATGATTAATGGCCTCCCATTGGGTATATGGAAAATTTCCCAGCCTGGTTCCCTTGAGAATGCTCCACTACATGGATTTCTAGGCAAAGCTAGATTAAAAGAGGAGGAGCATGAGCTATCGTCCCCCTACCCCACAGCCATCAATTATATACAGTTATAAATCAAAGTTTTCAGCCGAAACAAAGACCAGTGTGGCAAGCAAACAAGGGCGTTCACGGCAAATTGTTTTGAAGCCGAATAAAACTCTTCACAAAAAACAATGGAGTCAGCAAAGCCACTGTCAATATCACTCTAAAGTTTAGCTGATTTATGAACAATTAGACATGGTGTATCAAATCACTGGAGGACTGATTGAGAAAACTGCAAGAAGTGTGAATAATATAAAACCAAATGAAGCTTTTCCTTGATCACAAAAAGTTTAGCCAAATAATGTTTTCATCCGTATAAATCTGACCCATGCTTAGATCCCTACTGTGAAATCTCTAATTATCAAACAAACTCTCCCAGTCTCTCTCTCCCTCTTCCTGCCTACCTATTTTTAATGTTTTTCCAGCAAAATTACTGGCCTTATAACCTTCCTGTGAACTGTGGTTTCAGGCTCATACCTTCCTTTACATTTTGATCCTACACTTGAGAGAATTTAATTTCACTTGTTTCAGATACTGTTTACATGCCCCACATAAAAATCTATTTTAAAAGGAGAAACAGAAACGTATTGACTTTCATGAAAACAAATACAATTACCATCAGGAGGCAAAAGAAGCATTGAAGGCATGGAATTAAATAAATTATACTATAGTTTTCTAGGTGCTTTTTATACTTAAGGTACAGCATTTGTCAAGAACTTTCTCTTTCAGAGCCTGTAAAATATGTTTATATTTGGTAGGAGAATAAATAATAATTCTAATAACAATTATCATTACTATTATAAACTTATTTTGAGCATTGACTATGTGCTGAGCATTTGTCAAAGTAATTTATGTGTATTATTTATTAGAACAAACTTATGAAGTTTTTACTACTATCCTTTCCATTTTATGGTAGAAGTTGCATAGTTAAGAAGTTACACAGGTAAGACATAGTGGATCCTGGCTTTGAACCAAAAGTATGTATGACTTCGTGACTGCATGATCTTAACCACTACACTCAACCTCACATTTTGAATAAAAATTAAATACACACACACACACACACACACACACACACACACACACACCAGTATATCTTCCTTAAATCACTCAAAATTTATTCAAAATCTTTATGAGATAAACAATTTTCCTGAGAAAAGATGTCCGCAGTTACCCTACTCATTTTGTTACCTGAACAAGTTGTGAGGATCAAATCAAATATAGTATACAAATATGGAAAGGAAATCTTTTAAGATGTATGGAATATCTACAATTACCCTGCCTTAATGACAGAAGGGTTCTTTCCTATGGATAGCCCATTCCATGTTCTTCTCGTAGGAAGTGGACAAGAGATGGGCGTATGATATGGTCTGATTTAGAATTCATCACTCTTGCAGCTGGAGTTAAAAATGTGACTGAGTATAATGTGGGCCATTTCTGGGTCCAGATCATTAAGAGGTGAGTGACCATATGTTATGTTTTCTTTATACTTCTAGCAAGACACTTGAACGTGGTAAACCCATCTTGACCATGCTGACTCATAAAAGGTGTAGGGAATGGCAAAGCCATGATGGACAGAGCCTGAGTCCTCAATTACTACATGGAGCAGGACCGCCTCCAACATAAACACCCACATTGAATTATTACACAGGGCTGTCTGGAAAATACCCAGCCACTTATATCTCTATTTTTTATGCTACACAGCTGGGTACTTCCTGGATAGCCCTTGTATAATCAAAAAATAAAGTTCCATCAGTTTTAAGCATTATATAGGTTGGTCTATTTGTTATAGCAGTTTAGCCAACCCGGAATCATGTAATAACAATGTGAAGGAATATCAGCTACACTTTAAGTTTAGATTATTTCATAAGGCAGAATGAAGATTATGGAAATGGAAATGGAAAAAATATGATAACAATGGAGAGGCTGGGTCAGGAACAAGTAAGATAGAAAGAAGATGAAGAAGCCAAGAGTTTCTAATTTCATCATTTGGGAGGAAGTGTGCTATAATCAAGATTGAAAAACTAGAGTTTTTAAAAACTGGCAATGTTTATGTTCAGTTTTGAGTTCTGGAAATAACAAAGGAAATAAATGTGTAAAAGAAAATTCTCTACATAAGAGGCTAGAATAAGAAAAATCTATAGATAAAAACATGACAAGGAGAAAAGACAGAAATGTGAGAGAGGTTAAACAAAATTAAACCAATAATCCCCCAAAGCATAGTTCTTACCAAAATCTTATAAAGTCCTGGAAGAATGATTTATTCAAAATTTTCTCATTCCATGACATGATGGATAAAAACAGATCTGTTATTTAAAAAGAAGAAAACTTGAAAATAAGTTAACCTGAGAATGAGTACCTCATGCATTTTGATAAGATGCCTAATCATTATTTTCTATGGCTTTTACTACATTTGTTAAAGAAATTCTTATTTATTTTCTTTCAAATAAATTGCACTGTTGCTTGCCAGAAAATAAATCTCAATTGATAAAATAATCCAGTATTTCAGAACTTCAGGTGGCACAATTATAGTAATTGCCTCTTGGTATTCTGCTTTTGAAATAAGGTATGCTTCATGCTATCTTCAAAATAATGTAATCTATTAATCTGTAGCGTATTCAATAGAAAGGGCTGCAAAATCTCACATAATTTTATAATAAAAGGATAGTACACAAATTATTTCTTATTTGTCACGATTCTTACATAAAATGTAGTATCAGTGAAGTGGTGGCAAAAATGCTGATAATTAGAAGGTTAAATTGATTTATGGTGGGGTCTATATAAGTTTAAAATCACTCTTTTAAAAGGTACTCAAGATAAATCAACTTTAAAATGTAGTTAAAAGTCAGATTAAAATACATATTAAAAATAGAAATAAAATCCAAAGATCTAGAAACAAAATTTCAAAACCCCACATGGAATATAAGAATGAAAAAATACAAAAGCAATATAATTAAAGTCAGAGAAATAATAGGAATATATTCTTTGTCATCTTCTGATGAATCCTAAAAGAACAAAAACAGCTTACACATTTTCTTCCATCTTTAAGAACTGGAAAAAGAGGAACAGAAAAAACCCAAAGTCGGCAGAAGGAAAGAAATAATAAAAATTAGAGCAGAGCTAAATGAAATTGGAAACAGAAAGACTGTTGCCTTACAGCTGCTGACCTGTCTGTCCTCACCAAACATTCCCCATGACATCCTAAGGCAGGAGCTGAGCATGGAAGCCTCAGGGGCATAGACTATCTAGGAGACAGAAGTGATCCTCTCTTGGAGGTACTGCTCCTCCCTCACTCGCATACCTCACATCACCTTGTATGGCCCCAGAGGATGGTTGATTAGTCAATGACGGGTAAGAGTCCTCAAGGAAGGAACAACTTAAGACAGACACAGTCGCATAGGGGCCATCAGGAGATAGCTTGGGCTCAACAGAGGTGAGGAATAGACCCTTAACCCTCCTAAGGTTAATCTCTTGCTCCCTGGTTGCCTTGCTTCCCACGTACAGCTCAGGCTGAGATCTGATGGAACGATATTGATAAAAGCTTCTTTGAGGGGGTGTCTCAGCAGACTGAGATCCATAGAATGATATCAGCTACTTCCTTTTAATGGATGTTTTTGTAATAACAATAACTCCATTCTCTGGGGTTAAGCATTGGTGTGTGAATGCACAGTAAGTGCTGGAGCACAATGGGGACTTTCGGGAAAAGCAGGTTCAAGGCACGCAACTCACAGACCTTGGAAAAAATCAGTTTCACTTCCTTGTATGCCCACTCATAAAAGCTATGCATTGGTTTGATTCAAGATGCCCAGTCCTTGAGGCTGGGGTCCCTTGGCCCCGCTTGTAATATAGTCTTGGCTACTGTGTTTCTTAACTTTGCATCACTCTACCTGTTCTCCCACCACTTGTGTCATGCTGGATGTGACAAAAGACAAAAGGAAAAATTAATGCAATAAAGAGCTGATTCTTTGAAAAAAATCAATATAATTGAAAAACCTCTGGCTAGGCTAACCAAAGGATGAAAAGAAAGGACATGAATAAGCAAAATTAGAAATAAAAGGAGAGGGAAGAAATGATAACTGATACCACAGAAATACAAAAGATCCTAAGAAAATATTATGAAGGGCTTTATGCCACCAAATTTAACAACTTAGAAGAGATCGATAATTTTCGAGAAACATATAGGCTACCTAAAATGAACCAAAAAGAACTAGATAATTGAGATAGACAAGTCAATAGTAAAGAAATTGAAACAATTATCCAAAATCTTCCCAAAGTCAAAAGCCCTGGACTAGATGGTCTCACCAATGAAGTTTACCAAACATTCAAAGAGGAATTAACACCTATTCTCCTTAGACTCTTCCAAAACTTGAAGATGAGGCAATACTTCCCAACTCATTCTATGAAGCCAACATTACCCTAATACCAAAGCCTGGTAAAGACAATGCAAAAAAGGAAATTATAGACCAATATCTCTGATGAACACAGATGCAAAGGTCCTAAACAAAATATTAGCAAATAGAATACAACAATACGTCAAAAAGATTATATATCATTATCAAGTGGGATTCATCCAAGGAGCATGAGGATAGTTCAACATATGTAAATCAATCAGTGTGATACACCACATAAACAAAATAAAAGAAAAAAACCATATGATTATATCAATTGATGAAGAAAAAGCATTTGACAAGATACGACATCAATTTATGATTTAAAAAACTGAATGGAAGGGTATAGAAGGAAAGTATCTCAAGATAATAAAGGCCATATATGACATACCCTCAGCTAATAATACACTGAATTGCCAAAAGCTGAAGCTCATTTCCCTAAAATCAGGAACAAAACAGGGATGACCCCTGTTGCTACTGCTATTCAATATAGCACTGGAAGTTCTAGCCACAGCCATCAGGCAAGAGAAAGAAATAAAAGGTATCCAAATTGGGAAAGAAGAGATCAAATTGTCACTATTTGCAGATTACATGCTCTTTGATATAGAAAATTCCAAAGACTCCACCAGAAAACCACTAGAAACTAAAAGAGAATACAGTAAAGTTGCAGGATACAAAATCAATGTATAAAAATCAAATGCATTTCTATATACAAACAACCAATCTTCAGAAAAAGAAATGAGAGAATCAATACCTTTTGTGATTGCAACAAAAAGAATAATGTGGCAAACTTACACATGGAAAACTGTAAGACATTATTAAAAGAAACTGAAGAGAACACAAAGAAATAGAAAGATATTCCATGTTCATGGATAGGAAGACTTAATATTGTTAAAATGGCCATATTACTCAAAGCAATATACAGATTTAATGCAATTCCCATCAAAATCCCACTAACATATTTTCACAAAATAGATTTTAAATAGTATTTAATATGCTCTTCCATAAGTACCAATAATTTTCTAGTCATAAAAAATCTGAGAACATTTTGTTCTATATAGAAAAATTAATTATTTAATCATTAACTGAATACTATTTTAATAAAAAGGGTGAAACTCACTGAGATCTGGCAAAGAATACCTACTGGCAATGAGGAAATGAATGAAGATTTCAAAGGTCACACAGCACTGAAAGAAATTTCAGTTTTGTTCAAAGTGGACAGACTTTGTTGAGTATCCAGATCATCCAGGTGAGACTTTATAAAGGTCATGACTTAGAAGTATGGAAACCCTGTCTTATAATGGAGAGCTACTTTAAATTTATCCCAATAAAGCCAAAACCAACCTGAAACTCCAGCTACTTAAAAGCTTACTAGAACAAAAATTAGCCACTTTTAAAGGATGATATTAAAACTCATACTTCCAAAAACATAGCATTTTTCATTTCTAGAATACATTCAGTAATTAACAGACAATAACAGAAGCAGAAAAAAATAACCAGGAGAGATAAAATAGAATACAGAAACACAGACATGACACAGATGTTAGAATTAGCAAATAAGAATTTTTATAATTATTATAAATATTTCAATGATTTAAATAAAAGATGAATATAATGATTGAAAAAGTGCAAATTCCAACAGATATATACAAACTATGAGAGAACCAAATGAAAATCCAGAATTGAAAGGTGCAATGTCTGATAGGAAAAATTCACTGTATAAAATTAATAGCAGATTGAAAATGACACAACAAACAATAAACTTGAAGAAAGATTCAGCACCAAGGGATGTGCATTATAATTAATGTCATAGAAATTTCTTAACTGATTATCTCCCTAGGGTTCAGTACAGATGAAGCAAACAGAAATGCACACCTCCCAGTGTTTCTGTGAAAGAGGTATATATACTGTGGAAGCTGTCGTTAGCTTCCAATCAGGCTGAATCTAGATGCTGATTGAGAGCCTCTCCTTTGGGACACTGACAGGTCTTGGCACACCCTTAACTACCAGGAGCCACTAAGAGCAAAGAAAACTTCCTGGACAATCACAAAGGTTTGAGAGAAAACCAAGACTCAGGGCAGGGTTGAACTATAAATTTCATTTCTTACATGACACTACTCCTTTAAGGCTTGGACAGATGGCTGTTCTATTTACTTCATGAAAGCCAACACAGAAAGTCAAGAAAAATGAAAAATGAAAAAAAAACAAAACAAAAACAAAACAAAGGAATACATTCCAAACAATAGAAGAGGATAAAAACCTCAAAAAAAGAAGTTAGTGAAATGGAGAGAAGTGATTAGATGTTAAACGATGTCTGGAGAACAACGCATGAACAAAGTGAGAATTTCAATGAAGAGAAAGAAAAGATAAGAAAGCACCAAACAGAAATAATAGAGCTTAGCAATACAATTACTCAACTGAGATATTCAATAAAAGGGTTCAATAGCAGGCTAGATTAAAAAAAGAAAGAAAGAAAGAAAGAAAGAAAGAAAGTACCAGTCAATTTAAAGACAGGGCAATGGAATTCATCCAAAAAGAGAACCAAACAACAACAAAAGAGTGGAGATAGCTTAAGAGACTTATGGAAATAACATTATGCAGACCAATATTCACATTATAAGGGTCCTTGAAAGAGAAAGAGGAAGAAATCTTATACAAAGTAATAATGGTTGGAAACTTCCCTAAGCTGGGAGAAGGAAACAGACATCCAAATTTGGGAATCCCATAGAGTTCTAAATTAAATGAATCCACAAAGACCCACACCAAGACACATTATAATTAGCACCATGCTCTAGCCAACTGAGCTAACCGGCCTCCCTGACACATTATAATTAAATTGGCCTAAGTTAAAGATATGAAGAAAATCTCAAAAGAAGTAAGAGTAAAAAAACAAAAACAAAAACAAACAAAAAAACTTGTTATTTACGAGGGAACCCCAGTAAGACTATAAGCAGATTATTTTTTTTTCAGCAGAAACTGTGCAGGCCAGAAAGGAGTGACACCATACACTCAAAAACAATAAAAGAAAAGACTTCTGTCAAGAATACTCTACTCAGCAAAGTTGTCCTTCAGAATTGAAGGAGATAGAGAGAGCTTTCCCAAATAAGGAAAAACAAGGAATTCAGCACCAGTAGACCAGCCTTATAAGAAATGTTAAAGGAACTTCTTTAAGATAAAATAAAAGGTTGCTATTTAGTAACATGAAAGTATAAACCTCATTGGTAAAGATAAATATATACTTGAATTCAGTATAATCTAATATTCTAATGGTGGCAGATTAATAATTTATATATCTAGTATAAAGGTTAAAAGAGTAGTAAAAATAACTAAGTACAATAATATTTTAGTGGATACACAATATAAAAAGATAAATTGTTACATAAAACCAAAACATGGGTGAGGAGAGTAAATTGTAGAGACTTAGAATGTGTTCAAACTTAAGTTGTTATCAAGTTAAAATAGACTGTTATAAATAAAATGTGTCACATAAGCTTCATCGTAACCACAAAGCAAAAACTAATAGTAGACAAACAAAAGATAAAGAAAAATAAATTTAAGCATACCGCTAAAGTCATCAAATTGCAAAGGAAGAAAGCAAGAGAAGAAACAAATAAAAGAAACCAATTTACAAAATGGGAATGAGTCCATACATGTTAATAATTACATATAAGTGGACTAATTCTCCAAAAGACAAAGTAGCTAAACGAATAAAAATCAAGACACACAGTGCATATTGGAGAATCATTTCAGCTTTAAGGACAGAGATCAGAAAGGAAGGGATAGAAAAAGATATTCCATGCAAATGGAAACCGAAAGAAATCTGGGATAGCTATATTTATATAAGACAAAATAGACTTTAAGAAAAGACTGTAATATGAAACAAAGAAGGTCACTACATCATGATAAAGGGATCAATCCAACATGAGGATATAACATTTGTAAATGTGTATATACTCAACATATAAGCACCTAAACATAGGAAGCAAATATTAACAGATCCAAAGGGAGAAACAGACAGCTATACAAGAATAGTAGTTCACTTCAATACTTAACTTTCAAGATAAATCATTCAGGCAGAAAATTAAATAAAATATTAGATTTAAATGACATGTTAGTCCAGATGAACTTAACAAACATTTACTGAACATTCTTCCAAAAGCAAGAGAATAAACATTCTTCTCCAGTGTACATGAAACATTTTCCAGGATAGATCATGTTAGGCCACAAGACAAACCTTAATAAACTTAAGAAAATTGAAATCAGATTAAGCATTCTTTCTGACCACAATAGTGTGAAACTAGAAATCAATTATAATGAATAAACTGAAAAAATCAGTAGATTGAACATGCCATTGAACAAATCAATGGGTTGAAGAAATTGAAAGAAAAATAAAAAATATTGTGAGCCAAATGAAAATGAAAAGAAAACAAACAATACTTATGGGACTCAGAAAAGCAGTCTAAGAGGAAAGTTCATATCAATAAACAGCTACATTAAGAAAAAATAAGTTAATACAAGAAACAAATATCAGAGTAGAAATAAATGAAATAGAAACTAAATGACAATAGAAAAGGACAATTAAATTAAGAGCTTTCATACTGAAAAGAAACAAAACAAACTTTTAGAAAGACTCACCAAAGAAATAAGAGGACTCAAATAAATAAAATCAGAAATGAAAAAGGAAGTGTTATGGCTGATAACCACAGAAACATAAAAAATTATGAGACTTTCAGAAAGAATTATATGACAAAATACTGGGCAAACTAGAAGAAATTAATAAATTCCTAAAGCCATACAACCTACCAATTTCTTCATGAAGAAATAGGAAGTGTAAATAGACCATTTACTGGTAAGAAGATTAAATTAGTAATAAAAAATTCCCCAACAAAAGAAAGTCCAGAATCAGGTGGTTTCACTGGAGAATTTTACCACCAAATATTTAAAATTAATATTTAAAATTAAAATTAATAACAATCCTTCACAAACGCTTCCAAAAAATATAAAGAAAAGCTTCCAAACTCATGTCATAAGGCCAGCTTTACCCGATATCAACAACAGACAAGAATACCACAAGAAAAGAAAATTATAGGCCAATATCCCTAATGAACATAGTTGTAAAAATCCTCAACAAAATATTAGCGAACCACATTCAACAATACATTAGAAAGATACACATTCTTGTCCAAAACACAGAGTGGCTGAATGGATAAAAATCAGGACTAAACTATAATAATCTCAATAGATGCAGGAAAAAAAATTGACAAAATATAACAAAATAATAACTTAAAATATTTAATTTATTGCACTCAACACACTTTAACATAAAAATTTTGTCCCAGTACACGTCATTTGTTGCACCTTTTGGAACCAATTAACAGAGAGTACTGAGGGACCACTGCATTATTCCTTATGGGAAAAATTTGTTTGGTGCTCATCATTTCTGGTACTTGTCACACCTCCTGGAACCAATTAACAACAAGTACCAAGGTACCATTGTATATTGAAAAAACTTTTCAAATCTACTTGAGCATAGTCATTTATTCACTAAAATCTCAGCAATGAGGGGTTCCATGGGAAATACATTGAGGACATTTTTAGGATAGGATAAAGTTTGGTGCCCACTTGAGCCTTCAAAGGAAAAAAACTAAATGTGGGCAAATTCAGGTCTAAAATAAATGCAGAACTCTAGTTTAATAATTGGCTATACATATACACACACACACACACACACACATACATATATGTACAAATACACACACACATATATACATATATGTACACACACATACATATATACATATATGTACACACACACACACACATATGGCATATACAAGGCTCCCAAATTTAATTAATGGCTTACGTGGATACTACTGAGTTCTTAATTTATGGGCTTGTTAATTTAATTGGGGGCTTAAATTCTTGAATATAGTATTGATTTATCTTAATAAAGTTTGTTGAGAGTACAAAGCAATAAACTATACCTGAATAAATTTTTTAAAATTTGCTTTGATGACGATGGGTCATCATATAGATGTTGACAGTGGGTTTTCCAGCACTCTCTTTCAGACAGTTAATGTCACAATCAAATAGTTTGTTCATCTACAGAGGTAATTTATCAATTTGTTGATTGCTCATGGACATCAGTCAGTGGATTGACCTGGAATTATTATTATTTTGCATACCAGTTTTTCTATAGGAAGTTCCTAAGTTCACACTTTCTCCTGCCCAATAATTCCTAAACAGTGTGTTGATATTATATCATATCAGGGGATGCTGCGACAGATGTCATAGTCATTTGCTTTCCTAGTTGTTTGTCATTTGAGGTCAATTCTATCACAAAACGATCTCCACCCTTTATTCCTATCCTCTGTATGGATAATAAGAGGGCTTGTAGCAATTAGCAGAGTTCCAGTAAAAATATTTTTCCCTACCTATAGTGCAGTAATGGCCGAGAGAAATTGGGGAAACACTTTTTCTATCTACTTTAATAAGTGCACATCCAAGTAGGGACATGCAGGGCACATGCTCAGGCATGCCCTGGGCTCAGCATCCATCTTTCTCCAGCTTTACCACTTCCAGACTGACAGCTAAATTACTGCACAGTAAAGGTTTCTGTGAGCTGTAACCATAATGCTGCCACTGAAACTAGTTTGTTGGCTACAGGATGAACAGAGATTAAAGGGCAAGTCTCATTTACAGAGAAAGATGGAGTATAGGAAAGGAGAGCTAGATATACATGGGGAAACAAGCTTAGCAAACTTGAGGACAAAAACATGAGTAGACACATTCTAATTGAGTCATCTCATCGAGTGGCAGGCACTTGCTGAATTCTTGGAAAAAGCCCACCTCTACATCTCAGACTGTGGTGTACACACACATTGTTTTGTGTCTGATGGTAAGAACAGAGGAGGTTTTTACCTAAATGTAATTGAAATTGGAGCAACAGAGGAAGTCACCAGTGTTTCAAAATATAATGGTCATATTATTTTCAGGAACATGAACCTTGTTTGCTAAAGCATTATCAGACTACAGGACTGAAACTAAGATTGGGAAATGTGGGGAGAATCAAGCCCATATTTAGTAAGCTATTTGGCAAATACGTACAATCCAGTGTACCCATATATGTGAGATAACATCCTACAGCTTAAAATAAGCAGAGAAAATATTAAAATATATCCTTGGTTATAAGTGTCAGGCTGACAAGTATCATATTTACCTTGGTGTCTACTTCATCTCCAGTTGTCAAGAGGTCCTTAACATGCACTTACTGAATAATTATTTTTTTTTTTTACCACTTATGACATTTTATTGGCATATGACAATTGACATTATACATCACACTAAGTAAGAATCGTTGAGACATCTACATTCATTCTTATTGGATAATACTTTTTCTCAAATTTAATTTCTCCTTGATTTTAACTGTGACAAAAAAAATAGTAACTCTTAAAAAGTAGGATGTAATTGGAAAAACATATTTTGCTTTTTATATTAAAATTGTATGATGGTGAAAGGTATACACACCTAAAGACTTGAGTCATGGCCTTCTTAAACTGAATAAATTATTGAATTAATTCTTCTATATAAAGGAGAAAGTAGTAATTGTCACAAGGAAGTTACAGATACAAATGGTGGGCTTCTAAGGGTGAATGAAGCATTTACTTCTGGTTGGAAGTGATGTGGGCCAAACAAAGGAGCCTTTCCCCCACCTCACTATAAACTCATATTTTTAGTTCTTTAGCTCTGTTTCACCTTTTTCCTAGTCCAAAGTCTTAATCTTTCTTGTTAAATTTTCCCTGGCTCCTGAGCAACGGACTGTGCCCCATAGATAATTACTCCAAAACTTGTAACTCATGTCTCCAGATTGCTGATTACAATCACTACAGGCAGGCATCCCTTCCAGGCCTTTCTAGACTGAGCCAGGTGATAACACCTGAATGACCAGCTAGGCCAGAAGTCAACAGGTCACAGGTTCAATGGACTTTCCACTTCAAAACCACCCAGTGACAATGGCTTTGAGGACTATTTCTTAGGCCAAGGCTTTTTAAACTACTAATTGAATTAATTTCTCCTCATCTAGGGACCATCAAGATACAAGTGATACCCTAACAAGGCTTCCAGCTCATCTCAACCAAAGAAGTCAATATGGTGGATCTCGGGACCCCTTCCCCTTTTAGATCAGACATGGTAAGAGCTCCATGGATCCCCAGTAGGTAGGGACAACAACTATCTTCAGCAGGAAGCAGATACAGAAGATGAGACCTCCAGCCCCTCATCTTCCCATAGAGATTTGTGGGGATCACGTCTCTCAAGAGAATGTAAGGAAGGCAGATAGAATAGGGGGATCTTGGGACCCCTCCCATGAGACTCGCCTGGCTGGAATAGTCACTGCCTTGGTACCACTCTATCATTGGTAGTCCCCACCCCAAGTTGAGTAACCACAGGAAAATTCCAGGCAAAAAGTTAGCTGATACAAGGAAGTTAGAGGGCACAAAATAGCCCACCAGTTTGAGCTGATTCCCAATGCCTGTGCAATAAGAGTTACAATGACCTTCAACTTGGCTGAGCCTCATTATACCATCATTGTAATATCATACATATGCCCGGACGTTCATTAATATCGTTATAATAGACTGAACTCTGGGAAAGGGCATGCACAGTCAGAAGGTGTTATGTAATCGGCCCCATGTCAATCAAACTTCTCAATCAAGAGACCCCATGCCCAGAGGTGAATCCCCTGAAGACATGGAAGAAAATAAAAGTACCAACGCCCCGTCCATTGGGGCTCCTGAGTCATTCTCTTGCTCGAGCCCGCTCTACCTCTTTGGAGTGTACTTTCTCTTCAATAAACTATCTCTTTGTTTCACCTTCACTTTTTGATGTGTATCTCATTCAGTTCTTTGCTTGCGATACCAAGAACCTGGACACCATGAAGATGAAGACTCCCCATTTTCCGGTAACAGAAGGGTCAAAGGTGACTTTACAGAGATGTGGAGTATGATTTGGGCTTCAATATCTATCAACATTTGAAGGTTCAGAATGACAGAGAGGAAGAAAAAGAACAGTATAAGCAGAGAAGAAGAGAATTCCTAGGGGTTAACAGGAAATAGCAGTGGTATTCTTAATTCTCAATAACAATTATCTAAACTTATGAACACACTGCTATCATTCTGATTCTTAGCATTTGATGAGGAAACAAATGCTATTTGTAGCTACCAATGTAACTAAAAACAAATTCAGCTCACATTATGATCTGGTAAATGGTTCAGGACCAAGTTATTCTTTTTTTAATGTCAGAAAAAAACTGAAAAGAAAGCCATATTCCTTTTTGTTGTTGTTGAACACAGTCTTCTATTGTGATAAATTATAAATTGAAATCACACATTTTAATTTGATCCCTGAGTTTAGGTTAGAACTGGCGTTAGCTATAGCAGTGATTTAATTCCTGACTCTATTCAGTGCCTGGCATATTGCTTGGCACATAGTAGGTGCATGAAAAATATTGGTTGAATGAATGATTATCAGAAATCAAGATTTTGTCACACATGCTGAGGGACAGACTATTTTATAGAATAGGTTTACCTTGTCATCTCTAGTCTGTCTTTCAATTTAAAACTTGAACATTCAAACACTCCATGAATTACAAGAAAGTCTACTTCACACTGTAGCTGATAGAAGAAAAAAAATCACAATCGTTTCCCACATCTACTCCATATACAGAAATCATGGTTTTTAGCTTGTCAAGGTCACTTACAGGCACTCTTATTTTAGCCAGGCTACTTGTTTTCAGCATCTACTGTTCCCCTTGGATTTTCACTTACAGGAATTACACTCACATTATTTACTGCAAAGTGAATTACTGCATGGTCTTCCAAAGTACTTTGATAAAATATCCACAGAAAGGGGGCCAAGGGTCAGATGAGTTTGAGAAATGCTTCCTACCCTGAGCTTACTCTTGGAAATTTACTTTGTAAGAAACACGTTTAAGGTTCTGAGAATTCATGCAATAAAGCAACCCAATTATCTCTGTTTAACTCATGGTTTTTCAAACTGTTATGACTATGGACCCTAATTTGAATGGCTTTTACTCTTTCAGGACTAGTGTTCTGAGCTGCAACCTTGCAACAACAACCTAAAGTAAAAATTAGAAATTGATGTGATAAATGGTATTTTAACCTTGAGTGATCACACACATTGAGAGAGAGAAGGGAGAGAAATGTCAGCATATTCTGGCAACGCTGTCCCTGCATTCTCACCTGGCATCAGTCCCCCTACCCCTTTATAATACGCGTACTTTCTCTGCTTCATTATGGTTCTGGCATTCCCTTTATATTACTCCAAGATCATTTCAGGTATGCAGATTATTTGCCTGGTTCTTGTAGGTACTTGGCTGTGGAATTCTTGACCTGGACCTGGAACATCTTTAATTTCAGTTGTCTCTATTACTCTTTTAGAAGAAAGAAATGCCAGTATTCAAATGGCAGGAAAAAGAAAGGTCAGTACAGTACAGTAGCCCCCCTTATCCACAGGGGATACATTCCAAGACCCCAGTGGTTGCCTGAAACCGTGGACAGTACTGAACCTTATATTAATATATATATTTTTTTCTATACATACATACTTGATAAAATTTAATTTATAAATGAGGCACAGTAAGAGATTAAGAATAACTAATACTAAAATAGTACAATTATAACAATATACTATAATAAAAGTTATATGAGTGTGGTCTCTCTCTTTCAAAGTATCTTAGTGTACTGTACTCACCCTTCTTGTAATGATGTGAAATGATACAATGCCTACATCGTAAAATGGAGTGAGGTGAATGACATAGGCATTAGGAGACTGATCACCTTTCGATAATATGTCAAAAGGAGGATCAAAACTAGCATGAATTTCTTTTTTCTTCTTCACAATTTCAAGACTAGAAGGTTCATTCTTACCATAGAACTTAACAACCTCAAAATACATTTTCTTTTCCTTATTAAGTCAAGAAATTCTACCTTTTCAATTCAAGGAAGAACATTTCGACTTCTCATTGGCATATCCAAATTGCCAGCACTAGTTTGCTTTGGGGCCATCGTTAAGTAAAGTAAGAGTTACTTGAACAGAAGCACTGCGACACTGTGACAGTCAATCAGATTAAATAGAGAGGACCACTTAGTGACTAATGGGTGGTGGGTGGTGTACACAGCATGAATACACTGGATAAAAGAGCAGTTCACATCCCGTCGGGAAGGAGCAAAAACAACGTGAGATTTCATCATGCTACGCAAAATGGAGCACAATTTTAAATTTATGAATTGTTCAATACTGGAATATTCCATTTAATATTTTGGGACCATGTTTGATCACAGGAAACTTAAACCACAGAAAGCAACACCACAGATAAGCGGGGGACTACTGTATAAAATAAAACTTTACTTTGTAGCTACTAGAAGTAATTTCTGTGTCTGGTGAACTTCAAAGAAACAGTAAGAAATTGCCTATATTAGCATCTTAGCTTCCAAAAGGTATTTTTTTTGCCCCCTTTTTTTTTTTGCATTTGCAAATCCATAATCTTCTTAAAATAATATGGGAATCTTGAGATGTTATGAAACATTATCACTATGAAGTAGTTCAAGTGTGCTCCCAGGAAATGGATCCTTATTTCTAAACGGGATCTTCCTTATTTTATATTTCAGATCTTTTTAGGCTCACCATCCAATGACTGGCTGTTCTGCTGCTCCAGACTAAACTCTGTCATTTACTAACAAACAGCACTGGGTCTTCACAGCAGACTGCTTTCACAAGCAAGCACTTGGCTCTCCAGAATGGGTCCTCATGTACGGGTGACATTGTATTCCGTATTTTTAGGATCTAACACCCTAGGTTTAGTTTCATTCAACAATGTAATTTAACTTAAAACCTTTTTAAAACCTTTTTATTTTGTTTCCTTTTTTAATGCAGCTTCAATGATTCAGTTTACTCTGCTATGTCTACCAGTTTCTGTTTAATATACATACCAGTTTCAATGACTCTGTATACATTGACACGGAAGAAGTCTTTTTAATATTTGCATAAGACCCACCCTAATTCCTGAAACCACTGGCAATAGCCTTCTATTCTTTTTCAAATCACCCACTTTTCTTTATTCTGCCTCTTTACTTACAGAGTCTGTAAAATATTTTGACCCTGTGGAAACCAGGAAGATGGGTTTGCGGTGCTCCCCGAATGCCAGCATTTTAAATAAACCTACTTTTCTTTCCACCAATCTTGTCTCTTAATTCTTGGAGTGACAAACAGCACCTGAACCCAGTAACACTTATGCCCCCTTCTTCAAAAATAGCATGCTTACTCTTCTGAGGTGATATGCTAAACTTCCCAATTGTGCGATTAAAAATTTGTTAGTTAACTAAAAATAAGTTTTTAAAATGTTATAATTAAATATATTTTAGTTTGCAAATTCTTGAGGCAATGGGGGCATTGGAAAGAGCAGAAAACTACAAGAGACATTTGGCACATAACCATAATATATATAGCCTTCTCACAGAACAGGCCAACACAGAAAGAAGCATTTTTCAAGAGGATCCATAGGGCAAAGGTAACAAAGAGACTGGTCTGTTTGTGCTCATCTTGTATTCTTTAAATAATGTATGTTACCCATGGCATGATTGGTCTCAAAACAGCAGATTCCAAAAGCAGTTGAGACATCATCTTGATGGCTCTCAAGTGTCTTTGGGAAATTTTTGTTTTTTTTCTTTTACCAAAATATTCACCATTTACTTCATTCTTCATCACTTTTGGCTAAAAAGTGAACATTGGCCATGCCTCTCCTTATACTATAATGACCAAGTTCAGATACTCTCCTCTAAATATTTTTCAATTTGAAACTTTGACTTTTTAAATCATGTCAAACATTAGCATTTCATAACTCCTATTATTACTATCCCTCTAAGTCAACTGATTATGTTATCACCAAAAAGAATATAACCTTACAGTCTGAAAGGGAAGTAAAGTAAGCAAGGTTGGAAAGAAGAAGCTGCCCATTTATGTGTTCATTCTTGGGCATGAAGGAGTTTAAAGCAGGAATGCCTTACACACAAACCAACCACTCGTGTCAGGCAAGGCACTTGGATTAGTAACTGTTGCTTCAGGTGTGGAGGGAAAGCCATGACTTTCTAGTGTTATTTTGCCTCATCAAAGTATCAAATTATATATCCAAATTAGCATGATACAGATTTTTAATTTTATAGCCAAAATAAACTGTTGGTGACTACCAAAAGCCAGTAATACCTTCCGTTTTCCCTGGCATGATTCAAGCTTTGGGTTGGAATTGCCTGCTAATTACTGCAATCCATTCATTCTATAAATATTTATTATCTCCTAGTGAGTTGACTATTCTTTCAGGTACTACAGAAAGGGCAGTGAACAGATAAAAATTCTAGCCGGTCATTAAGTCTTAAATTTCAGTAACTCCATTTTGCACTCATGTTTTGTCAGTGGCATTCAATATTTTGAACAAACATGGTGGACTCAGTCTCGTAAATGCCAACCCAGAAGCCTAGGGCAAAGGAAGATCTTGAGTGAAATTCATTCCACCTGTGTTTTAAATGCTAAAACCCTCTGGTGGCTGCATTTTCTCAAAACTACAGCAGCAAGGCAACAGAAACAACAGTACTTGTACATTGGACATGTTAGATTAGGAAACAACATGAAGTTCATTTAATCTGATTCTACAGATGAAATGACTCAGGCCCACAGGAACTAAAACACAAACCCCAAGGATATAAGTTCTAGAAGAAAAGGGCTTGACCTGTCTGTACCTGCCACATAAGTTAAATGAATATAAAGTACTTAGAATCGTGCCTGGCAAATATTTGTGCTATATAAATATGAAATACTATTATTATTAATCACAACTGTATCCTCTGTCTTCTGTATATTATAAGCATTAAAATTTTTATATAACTGTATCTCTATCTGAAAGATCTTTAATGATGCGATATTGCTGTATTCATATGTCTGGAGGTAGTTGGAGGGTTTTGTTTTGGGGAGAAGGTCTTACTTAGTCTGATCATCTCATATAATTTAAACAGCACCCAGTACAGTCTTTGATACCAATGATTTCTAGTTAAGTGTGTATTATATTAAGTTAGAAATAGTTCTTTAAGACTATTCAATGAAGACTTCAGACAAGTATCTCTTGCATTTATTGTTATGGGTTAAATTGTTTCCTTACCCTTCAAAAAAAAAAAAAAAAGAGTATCTTGAAGTTCTAATCCCCAAATGTGACCTTATTTGGAACTAAGGTTTATTGCAGATGTAATTAGTTAAGTTGGGAGCATACTGGAGTGGAGCGGTCCCTTTTTCCAATATGACTAGTATCTTATAAGAAGACAGTCATGTGAAAACAGAGACACAAAGAAGAAATGGGGGTTATGTGGCTACAAGTCAGCAAATGCCAAAAATTGCCAGCAAACAAGCAGAAGCTAGGAAGAGGCAAGAAAGCATTTGCCTCTTTGTCTCGGCTTGGCCCTACTGACAACTTAATTCAGATCTGTAGCTTCCAGAACTGTGAGATGATAAATTTCTGGCATTTTAAGTCACCCACTGTGTGAAACTTTGTTTCAGTAGCTCTAGGAAACAATGGTCACAACTCTGCCTCATGGAGTCATATCAGTAGTTGGATGGTACAGGCTTCCTATATGGAGGCCACAGCACAAAATATTTCACTCATTTTGTGAATCACCATTTATGTATGGAATATTGCCTTTAAAGGATCAAAACAGTTGCCTAGCAAAACGATGCTTCATCATTTATCTAACTTTCCCTTCTTAGACCTTTTTTCCAAATATTTCAGATGTTCTTGAAATCTACCAGATAAAATATTATGACAGTGTATATACACAGGGAGCCACAGGGGACAGATCTAGGGTGTCACGGAACAGTCACCCTAGATTCAGAATACCCTCACCATTTTATGTCCGGGCAGGTAGGCAGTGAGACGGGGGTGGGGCTGGGGTAGGGGGTGGGGGATCTGAGGCAGATGGGCAGACTTCAGAAGCTAGATCACTCTGGTATGTGTCCAGAGTTCTCCTGGTGCCTAAGAACTCTATTCAATATAAAATCATTCGTTGCTTGGGTGAAAAGATGCAGCAGATAAATTTGGTACAATATATGTCAGTTAATTCAACAAAATGTCAAACTGTCTGGGAAAGCCCTTAGAAAAGGTTTACTTTCTGTGTCACCAGGGAACTGAGTGATAGGAAGGAAAGCTCATGAAAATGAGATTTTCTCTAACTTCTGCCTACAGTGAATAAATCAATAGGATTTTTCAAGTCCCCTCAATGTCAATGAGTTTATCTCATAAGCAGGCAAGTATTTACAGACTCCAGAAAAATCTTGCTCCAGCAGTCTTCTTCCTTTTCCCTTCCCCATTTCAGCCTAATTTTCCTTTCTTTTTCTACCATTTCTTTCTTTTCTTCCTTGTCCTTCCTACTACGCTTTTCTTTGCATAGCTACAGAAGGAAAATTTTGTCTGACAACTGCCCATATCTTAGATTCTAAAAGCCATGATAAGTATGGAAGACTTCACTTTTTTTTTTTTTTTTTTAAAGAAGATTTAGTCTCCCTGCCCTGAACTGAGTTTAGGGTAATTGTGTATCTGCTTGAGGGCTAAATGCAATCTCTAGCCTTTTTCATAAAGTTTATGGCCCTGATGCCCCTTTAAAAGTCTCATGTGGCTGATTGATAGGCTCATTTCTGAAACTAACCATAAAGAATTGGCCATCCTGAAGATAAGCCGCTCCTCCCCCGAGCATTACAGGAGGTAAAGGTGCACCGCCATTATAGATGAGAACTCCATTATAGATGGCGTTTCTTGCCTCAATCAGATTCACCCTTCAGCAGCCCAGGCAGTGCTCTGTGCTGAGGGACTGTACCACAGGACATATAAACTCAGTGGAGTCCTTTTAGTTAATGAGCATCTAAGGATTAAAATATTACCATGGACAAAATGAAGAAAGCAATAGTTAATACCCCATTTCCTAACTTCTGTTAATTTTTTCTTGATGTCATTAACCAAAAGAGAAGTTGGCCAACTCATAGAATCCTCATCATTCAGTAATCAGAAGCTTTTTATTTACTCTTAAGTATTCCTCAGATTTTAACTCTTTAATATGTATTCTTACTCAATTTATGTTTTTCTCCTCAAGCTACCCTTCAAATACATCTTCAGGGAACAAGTGTGGTGATTAGTGACTTTTTCATACTTATACAACTTGTATGTTCTGGGTCAACATGGCATTTGAATTTTTAGAGAAAGGCAGAGATGGGAAAGCAGTGGAGAGGAAGGAAGGAGAGTTAAGGGGGAGGGAGTGGGTAGAGTGCAAGGGAAGGCACATGCGCTTACACAGAGGGAGGGGGGAAGGGAGGAGGGATTTCGTAAGTGTTAAACTGCAGTTTTTAACTGAGGGTTTAATTTCCTGAAGGAAAGAGAGTTACCTAGCCCAAAACTGACATAAAGAGATGTTACAGAAAAATAGAATCACCTGACAGCCTATCGAATGCAGATAGCCAGGAGAAGGAAGGAATCAAAGACCAGAAGGAAATGGCTGTGGAAGTATAAAAGAAGTAGGTTTATGAAAGAAGATTTATTCATCATTCAAATATTAATTGAACACTTTTTCTAGAATCAGTATTTTACTATGACTTCTGTTAGCAGAGGTAAGACACAGTCAATGCACCTGAAGAAACCCCATTTGAAATAATGGAAAGATCAGAGCTGTTCATCAAATAGTTACATCAAATGTAAAAATGTGACATAAGCATCTAGAGACTGCCAATACTGCTGCATCCACTTCTGTCTGGTTTCTTACTTACATCACAACCTAAAACGGATCTCATCAGTGTCATCATAACATCTATGATGCCAAACGCAATGGGCATCTTACAGACCTTATTATTAATGAATAGCATTTGACCCAATGGACAACTTCTTCCATCTTGAAACATGCTCTTCTTCAGCCTACTACATACCACAGACTCTGCTTTTCCAACAACTTCTCCAATTATTCCTTTTCAATCTTTTTTGCAAGCTCATCTCCTCTCGCAATCCATTAAATGTTACGATTTCTTACAGGTTTGGTACTTTTCTTACTTATTTTCTCCAAACTCTATTGGTGCTGTCATTCAACCTCTGACGTCAACTACCTTTAAAATACCAAGAACATTCAAATTTTTTCCCCAGGCAGACTTCTTCCTCTACAATCCACGTGGAATGCTTGCCTCTCCCAGCTGCCCATTCAGGACTAACCACACCCTTGCTGGAACACTTATTCAATGAGTACATTTCTGTCTATACTGGTCAGTTGGAACCTGTGCATTATGCAGCTGTGTGTCCTCAGTGTTCACCATGGTATCTGGCATGTGATAGGGGTTCACCATTCGCTCAGCTGTTGACTGGAATTGGAGCAGGGATTGGGGGAGGAAGCACAGCAACGTTGCATATACACCTGCTGGGCCACTCTGCCTCGGTATGGTGAATACATTATGGAACAGTGAGATAAAGTAGTTAATTAATAGATGATAATCTTTTAATGATGAGAGATTTAAATAAGATGAGAAAAAAGAAGTATACATGGGATTTAACATAGATAATTTAAAAAATTTTTATTATCAGAATTTTCTACATTGTATACATACTACTTTTATAATTGGAAATTTTTAAAATTAAAGTGCTTTTCAGATTTGCTTTATGTATTGATAGGGTGAAAGAGAAAGATACGTGTCAGGGTAGTAAAATGAAAATGAAGAACCTGAACTCCTAGCAGGAATTACAGGGGTTAGAACAGTTTTCTTCAATATAAAGAGTATTGCTTAAATTCTTCAATAAACACTTGCCCAAATTGCTTTTGTTTCCAAGTGGCTTTCAGGGAAGAAGAGGGGAAAGAGAAACGAATCAAATGACCTGTCACTCCTGATTTTCAAGAATTAAGCACAGAAAATTATTTGTAGATAATAAATTTGATAGTAGCATACAGTCTCCTAAATTATAACTCAGACTACAATCTTTATTGGTGATAGACACTGACATCCTAGTCAACCAATTCAAGCTATTAAAATAAACAACTCTTTATGAAAATGAAAATTGAATATTACATTGAAGAAATGAAAAGCATGTTGTATTAAAGGTAATTTGTCTATTATATGACAGCCTTGAAAAACAACAGGAAAATTACATCTCTCACGTTAAAATGAAAAGGCAGGAGCTGTTTTTTTCTATATGCAGACACTGTTTGATTTCCTCTCCTTTGCATTGTGCTGGGGATTGTGGGAGGGCCATTTCTATGCTATTTAATGAACCATAGAAGAAGTCATACCAAATATTTTCCCTTTAAAAATTCTTCCTCTATTGGTGAAAAAGAGTGGTTCTGCAGAGCAATCTCAAGAGCCATCATTGTTAAAACTATGAGATATACCAGAAAACAGTGGCTTCCTCCTTCCCCAGGGTCAGAGTCAATGGCCACCAGTGACTTCCAGCCATGAGGCAGCCCATTGGTGTTATTCTTCATGTGTTTGCCTGGGTTGTAAAGAGCATTCACATCCTACATTCTCAGATATGGTACCAAATATCATCTATCTGCACATTTATTTAAGGGACTTCACCTCTGTCCAGTGTGATAAGGAAAAGTAGCCATGAATTCTGGCCATGGCTTTGGGTGGAACAATTATGGTTATGTCTTTATCTTTGTTATGGTTGTTAAATGATCATGAGTAGAGCAACTGAAAACTTTACTAGAATATGTGGTACATCTAGTGAAAATACTTCTATAATGACTAAATCAGTATAACACTATCAACACTATTTATATCTAGTGTTGCTTGTGCACTTCAGAGATTCATTTATTTTATCACAGTAGTTTAACATCATCCTCTGAATATCAAAATATATTCTGCTTTCTTTTTAAATCGACTAGCTAGAGAAAAAGCATAATTATTAATCCAATAAATAGTTCCATAATGTCAATATTTCAAAGAGCTGAAGTTCACAAAAGCACTATTAGATGTAGAAATTATATGCAAACCATGTGAATCTAAAATTCTTTAGAAGAGGTTTTAATAACTAAAATAATTAAAGTGACTTCATGGTAATGGAGTAACTTGAGAAAAAGAAAAGCTTTATAACTGTATTTAAAATCTTGTGTACTTAGTCAATTAATGCTTTTTTTATGTTCTTCAACTAAATGAACCTCATCGATCATGACATTTCATCATTACCTTTTTAGCTAACAGCCTACAGTAAACAACTATTTTGGAACACCCCCCCCCCACTCACCTGATCTGACCCCCAGTGACTTTTTTCTTTACCTGAAGATAAAGGAAATATTAAAAGGAAGACATTTTGATGACATTCAGGACATCAAGGGTCATAAACCAACAGCTCTGATGGCCATTACAGAAAAAGAGTTCCAAAACTGCTTTACAGGGTGGATTTTGTGCCAGCATCGGTGCATAGCTGCCCAAGGGGACTACTTTGAAGGTGACCATAGTGATATTCAGCAATGAGGTACCTAGTACTTTTTCTAAGATGACTTTACGAACTTAATTGTCAGAATTAACTGTGGTCTCCAAACCTTAATTTCCTAAAATATAATTTAGGAAAACACTTTCCTCTAGTTACACAGTGGTTCTCAACCCTCCTAAAGCCACCACCCTTTAATACAGTTCCTCATGTTATGGTGGCTCCCATAAAATTATTTTTGTTGCTACTTCATAACTGTCATTTTGCTGTTATGAATCATAATGTAAATATCTGATCTGTGTTTTCCGATGGCCTTAGGTGACCCCTGTGAAAGGGTCATTCGACCCTCAAAAGAGTCATGATCCACAGGTTGAGAACCACTGCTCTAGTACAAGAAATACTAACACATAAACAGGTTAGTTTCCTTCCCATGTGCCTTACATACATTTTAGAATAGCACTAGGTAAAGTTGCCTCCTTTCATGATCCTATTTTTTCCCCTCTTGGTATAATTAACTACATGAGACCTAAGCACCCCTTGATACCATGTAACAATGTTTCAGCGAGCAGAAGCCCCCCTTTTTTGATAGCCTACAACTACATGTAAGAAAAGAACCCTAAAAATAATGCTGTTTTCTATTGCTGATGTCATTGACATTGGCAAGAATATTGAAGCTGTACATCAAAAATATATTTTGAAGATAAGTCAGCATAAGTATAAAATAGAGCTCTTGAGCTCATGAAATTGAGAGATCTCTTTTGTATTTAAACACAGTTATAAGGATATTTCAACAGAAATAAAGAAAAAATGCAAACCCATTGCCATTATATTATGATTTTCTTGAAATGGCAATCTTATAATGAAATATAAAATTCCAGCTCTCATATCCTAAAGTGGATGTCTGCTTGCTTTAATCTTGGTTATTGTTATATCACTAAAGCAATAATTGAAATTAGCTTTGGCATTTTACAAAAAGGCAAGATAGGTCTACTCTTCCTTCCCCCCCTGACTTTTCATAACCTAGCTCTCTACTCTAAGGCCACCCTTGACAACAAAAGTTCAAAAACACTCCTGCGATTGAAAATGGGGAGACTGTAATTTGGTATTTGGTAATTACAGTCTTTCCTAATTGAGTCTCACTAAATCACAGAGGAGTTGTTAATTCTAGTTTAGTTCACCTAAACCACACCTTCTGAGACGTCTTCTTAGTGAAGTCGGGTAACAAGAATTTCCAATGCAATTCTTACCTTGAAGCTGAGTTTGAAAATGTGACTGTGGGCACAGCTTCAAACTTCTAGGGTCCATGCTTCCTCATTTGTAAAACAAATGTCTTGAATCGAATGGTCTACAAATCCCTTTAGTGCTAAGATTTTATGACTGCTATAGTCTTTAAACTTCTGTTATTCAGATTCCACCAGCATGAATTTTGCCTAAGAATGCAAACAACTTCCATTTTTATTTTTTAAATTTGGATCAGCACACATTTTGTGTGTGTTTTACTTGAATAAATGTATTTAAGATGGGTGAGTTATAACTCTCAAAGTGATAAGTCAGCTTCATTTAATTCAAATAGAATATATTAATAAATTATAAAAATTAAAAGGATGGGAGCACAACTAGGTAATTAAGTCCTGATTAGATGGTGTGGCCTAAGGATAGCTCTGAGTTTCAGGTTTAAAAAAAAGAGAAAAGAAGAAACTGAAAAGAAAACTACAGAAGATGGAATACCATCAAATAGCTTCTCTTACCAAGAGAATCCAAAGTTTTGGAGGATAACTGACAGGGGAATAAAATAATTTTCTCATAATATGATTTAAATCATTGCTGGTACCACCACTTGTATAGATACCATTTGCTGGGAAAACTTTTGTGACTATTAAAAGGGTGTGTTACATTTTCAACTCCAGACTACTGAAGCCCTGATAATCTTTATTATGCCTTATCTCAAAGAGGCAACCTCAGAGATTTTCCTAATTTATAGAGCCGTTTTGTAAAAATGCAAAATGTTCCATCAATTCTATGAGTTGCATGTTCTGAGTCTCCTCATTTCTGGTTTTGAAAGCATGTATTTTAAAAAATCTTTATTGAGATACAACTCATATACCATAAAGTTCATCTATTTAAGTATACAATTCAATGGTTCTAGTTTATTCACATAGTTGTGCAACAACCACCCTGACCTAACTTTTGACCATTTTCACTTCCCAAAAAGAAATCCCATGCCCAATAGTAGTAACTCCTTATCTTACCCTTCCCAGCCCCAGTCCCAGGGAACCAATAATCTATTTTGTCTCTATACTTAAATACCTTAAACATTTCATATACATGGAATCACATGTGCTCCTTTGTGACTGGCTTCTTTCATTTAGCATAGTGTTTACAAGTTTTATCCAAGTTATAATGTGCACTGGTACTTCATTTCTTCTTATTACAGTTTTATTTTATTATATGAATATGCAACATTTTATTTATCAATTCATCAGTTGGTATAAATCTGGGTTGTTTCCACATTTGGGCTGTTCGGAATAATGCTGCTATGAAAATGTGCATACAAGTTCTCTGCAAACATATATTTTCATTTTTCTTGAGTAAATACCTATGAGTGGAATTTCTTGAGGATATACATTTTTGGTGAATACTTTATTTTAAAGTTATATATCAAAACATAATTTTGTAGTCTGGTAGCATACGAGTAAAGTAGATCCTGTGTCGATTATTTTTATTGTTTTACTTTTACTCTTCTGTTACTTTCCTTGTTTTAATGCTAATTATGTATTTCATTTGAAAAATATGTAAAAGTAAAAGGCACTTATAACCACAACACATGTTAAAAATAATAGAGGACAAAATAGGTACTGTGCCCACTCCTCCAATTCTATACCCAGAGACAAGTATTTTTAAACTGTAGTGTTATTTCTAACAGAACAAGATTATGCTATACACATAACTTGTATTTCTCAATTATCATTGACATACTTCTATGTCATCTGACATTGATTTATTGCATTTTTATAAAAACTGAGATTTTATTACATTGAGGTACCATGATTTATTTACCAGACTTATGATTTTTCTTTTCAATTCAAACCAAGAACAGTCATGAACATCTTGAACATATGCCTTATAAACTTGAATAATCTCATAGAATATTATCTGAGAAGTTAGGCAGCTGGGTCATATGGTGCCTATAATTGAAACTTTAATAGATATTGGCTAATTTCACTCCAAAAAAATTATTTACTTTACACCCCTACCTATAATGAAAGAGAGTGCAGATGTCTCCATGGTCTCACCATTTGCCTGATGTTATCAAGCTTACATTTTGCCTGTCTAAAGCACAAAATACACTTTTTATATGTAGTTAAGTATTAGTATACATGAACATTTTTTTCATTTTATTTACTGGCCAATGACATTTCTTTTGAGAATATCCAATTAATATCACTTGTCTTTTTTGGTTTTTTTTACTAAATTATTTATATTATTCTTATGGATGTTCTAAATGTGTATGTTCCATATTTGTTGACAAAAAATGCTTTGTCTTTTGTCATACAAATATTTTATATTTTTATGTTGTTTTTTTTTCTCTCACTACTTCTTGACTCCACCATTATTTTCCTATTACGTTGAAATGTCACTTTTATCCTATATTAAATCTCTTTATTTAGATTTCTTTCTAAACTCTATTCTGTTCCGCTGGCCTGCTTATTCCTAATCCAGTAAAGAAAAGTTTTAGTTACTTAATGAAATGCTTTATTAAAGTATGTACCGCCCTATCAGATTGGACAAGCTGTTCATATTCAAAAAATCTCTTGACTGTATTCACATACTTATTCTCACAAATGAACATTATATCAACTTGAATTACTTAATTTTTTTCTTTAAATTGTATGCCATAGTCATTATTGATAATATTTAATTAGTATAAAATGCCTTGCTCTCTGGAATGTAAAATTAAAAGGGTCGATATATTGGTGTTAAACTATAACAATAAATTATTTCAGTTTACATTTAGATTTGGATGAAAGCAGCTAGCTCCTAATTAAGAAAAAGCAACAATAAAACAAAACAGAATGAAGTTGTGTTCAAATTTTAAAGTATTCAACTGATTATATTACTATACCAAGTAGAGAAGAAAATATTGGTGAAATCATTTAAAAATCCACTAATTTCCAAATGAATTAGAGAAAGCAAAAAGCTATTTAAAACTGCTATAGAAATTTCATTTTAAAATAACTAATTAAACTTATCCAATAGGTTCACCTGAAGATTAAATTAAAATGTGATTATATATGAGAAGTATATAGTTAAGTAGCATTACATTAATTCCTTATTTTTTCCTAGTACACTTTAATATGTTTGTCTTTGCTATTCTTTGCATCTACTTCTCCTCCCAATAAAAATATAATAAATAATGGAGGTAATGATGGGTAAATGAAATTTTATTTTCACTATAATTACATTTCCCATCTCGAAAATCTTCCATCTTCTTAAATCACTATGAATTAAACTATAGTGTTTTTTTTATTGCAAAATTTCCATGCCAAGCATGTGAATCTTTTCTTAGGGAATTCTCGGGACCATTTTGGAATAGTCATGTCTACCCAGTCTTTGCCAACAGTTTGAAACCATAACTTTAAAGGGGATCTACATAAATTTTTGTCTTGTTGAGGTAATAATGAGTTTGGTCATTTTTTTTTCTTGCCCAAATGAATCATCTATGCAAGCACAAAAATTCTGCATTTGCACCCACAATAATAATGGAAACTCAAACTCAGTTCTTTTCTATCTATACCCAGGATATTCATTTATTATTCTAATTTCTTCTTTCTTTACTCACCAGATATGGATCCTTAGAAAAATCACTTCATTTTTGTAGTTTTCTTTTTTCCCTGTAAAATGAGGAACTGGGTTAGACAATCTGTCAAATCCCTTTGGTTCTAACGTTCTATCATTGTATTTAATTCGACCACTCAATTTTCTTACTATTATTTAAGTATGATAATTACCACTCATAGGGAAAAATGTTTACAGGGGAACCTACAATTTAAAATTTTCCATTCACCATTTCCATTAGAATGTAGTCTTCACAGACAAATCACTTTTCTCAGATAGTCTCACTATAATCTCTTTTCAGATAATAGTCACAGGAATTCTAACATACCACCATAGTTCCATAACTCAATCTAAAAATACATTTCTCATCAGCAGTTACAGTGAATTCTGATTCTTGAGGACAAAGAGTCTCTACCCTGATTTTAAGTTTGTTTGTCCCTAAGAATCAGAGTTTGCTGTAATCTCTGATGAGAAATGTATTTTTAGATAAATTCCACTGTGTTAATTGACTTCAAGTTTTTTTTCAAAATGTGTCAAAAAGACACAAAAATAAAATGTTGATATTTTGACTATCTTATGCATTTAATAACATTTTGAGCTGCTTTGTATATAAAAGACATTATGTTTATTTAAAAGTTTTGTTATGTGATAATAAATTTACCATTATGTTAAATTTTAGCAAAAAATACTCAAAACATACTAAGTGGCATTAATCAGATTTAAGTATACAAAATTAGAATCTAATGTCATAAAAGAAATTAAATTATTGACTATGTCCATGACTTTTAATAATTTAATTTCTTTTAATACAAATAGCAAATCAGCAATTGATTATGGTATAGATCAAAATTATTTACTTAGATTCAATTAAATAATATGAGGGCTGTCCAGAAAGTATCCAGCCATGGAATATTAAAAATGGAGGCATTTATGGCTGGAGATTTTTCCAAACAGCCTTTGTATACTAACTGAATCATCGAAATCATTGATTTCATAAAGGTCTGATTATACTGGTAGACATAATCTAGACACTTAAGTCATTTTTAGAGCTATAATTTACTGCTCCTAAGTAATTCTTATGATATTATATGATCAATGCAGAAATCTTGAAAAGAGGGGTGGGTGGGAGAGAAGGAACAGGATGGTGATGGAAAGAGAACTGACTGGGTGATGAACACATAATACAACACATAGATGAAGTATTGTAGACTTGTACACCTAGAACCTATGTAGTTTTTACTAATCAATGTCACCCCAATAAATTTAACAATAAAAAAATTAACATTTGTGATAATAAGCAATAAAGAAAATAAGATCATCTATGCCTTCACAACCTTCTCATTCTCTGTCTTAGGATACTAGGTCTTTAATTTCCAAGCGTATTTTTAAATAAATTGTAATAGTTTTATTTATTTGCTTTTTACTTGCTTTTGATATGCCTACCCACTTAACTGCAAGCTCCATGAGGGCAGGAGTTTTTATCTTTTTGCTTCGTTTAGCATAGATTATGTTATATAGCTCAATGGAGTAGATAAAAGAAAAAAAATAATTTTTATAACATTTTAAAATCAAAAGTCATTAGATTGGTCAGTTTGTTCCTATAATCTACAATGACCCAAGGTTGGCAAAATATTCCCTGAACCTAACCACTTGGAGTTTATATAACCTAACCAACACATAAGCAAAGGGTACTATATCAACAGCATATTTATGCAAAACAAGAAAATCAATCTTAATGATTTAGAGAAAGTTAATCTTCTTTACCAGGATTGCCCATTATTTAATTTTATGTCTTTAAAAAATTCCATCTGATAAATCAGCCACAATTGAAAATTTCAACTCCAAATATAATTAACCAAATGGCATCCCAATGTCATTTAGGTGAATGTTAATTGTCAGGAAGTTCATGCTGTAAAGACAATTTTACAACCTGAGCAAAGTTGAGGTGCATAATTAAACATTAGGTTGTACGGTTGACAAGAGAGGAATAGTTTAACCCAGAAAAAAAATATATATATATAATGCTAACTGTTCAGAAGTATATCTTTCTATCACCTATAAAGACAGACAGACTTCCAAAGCAAATTAATAATGTAAGAAAAACATATTTTAAACAACTCTATATAAATCATTCTTATCTAAGTAATCATTCAATTTCTCTAAGAACTCTTCTAAAAGGACTTCATTAGTCTAGCTTTATAGTAAAAATATCTTCCCTAATGAAATATTTTTTGTAGTAAAACTTTTCTATTTCTTTAAAAATAATTGATAGCTTAGCTTTTTCCATCATTTGGACTAGCCTTCTTCCAGTGAGACTGAATGAACAAAAGTTTATCATCTTCTTAAATTATAAAAGCACAAGTACAATTCCAAGGTCAAGAAACTGAAACAAAAAGAAGTCCTTCTCCTTTTTTCCTTTGAAGTCACTCTCATCCCATAGGGTCTACTAATGAGTAAGTCCTTCCTACGCCAAGTCTTCAAAGCAAAAAATCAAGTGGAAAGTTAGTTGTCTGGCAAACGCAGTCAGTGAAGTAAGCCAGCCTAAATCAAATGAGGTTTTATTTTGTACCTATTTTTGCTTATGATTCTTCTAAGAGATTGAGTATTTAAAATTCAATCTCTAGGTAAGTATTTTTGTTTTAAACTTTAAGAGGGGAAAAATAAGCAGAATATCAAAATCCAACTCCCATTCTCAAATGTAATTTGAAAAATTATGGAGACAACCATAAATTTCTTAACAATGGAACATCTTAAATCATAATTCGTACACAAGAGTGCTTATTGCAAAAGATTCCTAAAAATGTCTATTCCCTACTGGTTTATAACTGCCAATAGAATCTGGTTTGCGTGTTGAATGCAAAAAGCATGAAAGTTTCTGACAGAAACATTTATAATAAATGTAGCAGTGGGACCATTCAGACTCAGCCCATAAGACTGAAGGTCAGAAGCTAACATTTTGATGATCTGCCTGATCATCCATGGTGAATCATTGTGGAAACCCCAAAGATGTCCTGGTACGAGGATGGGCTGATAAATTTTGCTTCCACTGCAATATTTTTTGTTATATTAGACATATATGGATATAACAGTTTCTTTGTAATCACATAGTATCTCCCCTCCATCATTCTTGAACTTGAACACACAGATGCTTATCTTTTTTACCCAGTGCACCTTGAAATGCAAGTGTTCAGATGTTTTGTTCGAATAGCATGCTGTTATTGAATCTTAACAGCAAAGAAATTTCCTCTGATGTTTTTGAAATTTTTGAAAAAGAAGGTGAGGACTTCTTTAAGAAGATCATAACAGGTGATGAAACTTGGGTCCATCATTATGACCCTGAGAACAAAAGGCAGTCCATGGAATATCACCATAAAGGATCATCTCAGCCGAAAAAATTCAAAACTCAGGCCTTGGCTGGGAAGGTGATCCTTTATGGAGGTGTTCCATGGACTGTCTTGTTCTCAGGGTCATAACGATACACTTAAGTTTCATCACCTCTAATGACCTTCTTCAAAATGTCCTCACCTTCTTTTCCAAAAATTTCAAAAAAAATTGAAGGAAATTTCTTCGCTGTGAATAATTCAGTGTATGTTGTTTGAACTGAATATCTGAACACTCTTACATTTCAAGGTGTATTGCTGTGTTCAAGGTCAAGAACGATGGAGGGGAGATACCATGTGACTACACAGAACTGGCTATATGGAGGTATGTCTAATATAACCAAAAAATTACAGTGGAGGCAATATTTATCAGCCCACTTGCACACATGCGATAAATACTGGAGTGTGCCACTATAAAATGCAACTTAGTAAAGATCTCACAATGAAGGCTCATATACTAACAATATGGTTTACTTCAAGCCTTACTAATTAGTGCCACATTCAATCAATTTACATGGACTTTAGTGGGGAATTGGTCATTAAGGAAATTTTTTTCCCTAATGATTCAGAGGAGGAGCAACAGAAGGATTGCACTGAGACCATATTTTTTTCATATGTAAAGACAAGCAACATTATATTTTGTTCAAGAGCTGAAAGAATTCTATTCTTCCAAAATGCTTATGTCAATACTCTCAGCCAAAATACGAGTTTAATTTATCTTCCCTGAGACACGTACAGGTATTAAACAAATCAATAGATGTTGGTTATAAACTGAAGATGTCTGTACAATAGAATCTGCTCCTAAGAGCATCTATTGCTTTGAGACAGAATCCCAACTTTTAAATAGGTGGCAAGAATGTAGTGAATTCAACATTCTTCTGCATTTACACCTGGTTTTTATATTCTGGAAAGGTTTTGATTAATGACCAAACCATACCTATGCACATATTAAGGTAATTTATTTGGGACATTCAATGTGACAAACTGGTGGGCTACAGGTCAAATTGTGCACTCAACTATATTTTTGACCTACTGCTTTTTAAGACTGAATTTCGGTGCGTTTAGGTAGGGGTATCTCTGGTTTTGAGCCTTCCTCTTTCCTCCTATCTTCTACCTAGCTACTTGGAAGCTTTCTCACAGTGAGATTACCTAACTCACTTGTCCTGGTTTGTTGTCCTAACTTAATAGAGTACCAAGCATGTGTTAGTCCTTTGCCACCAGCCTGGTAGCAGCAGGAAATTGATCTCTTGGCCCCTTTGACACTGCTCCCCTCATGTCAAGCTCTGAATCAAGAAGACTGCTGAGAGTTGGGTATGTTTTGCAGGATGATGATAGTGAATTCTTTACTGTTGCCACAGAATGCTAAGATTAAACTCTCTTCCCACAACATTTAATGATAATTATGGAATATTTGACACTGCTACTGTGTGACAGACATTGTCAGGGCAGTGCCCACATTCCCTCAGCCCTTGCTCGTCTCACCACACACCAGTTCCCAATGTGCTTTCACTCCCAACAGCCGTCCCTGTGTATGGTGGATCATCTGTTGTCGCAGGTATAAATATACCAGTCCCGTCCCTTCCCAACTCTTCCTAATTACTATTCCCCCAACCCTCATGATAATAAGCTCTGCATTGGGGAAACCTACTTAAAAACAGCTCATTTCCAAAATCAAAAGGAATAGGGATAATGGTTGACCAAGTCTTCCAGAGACCCAGTATTCCCATAAACAAAATGACTCAAGTTGGGACTCGTGTGAGTTAATAATTAATGTACCATCCACGTACATATATTGTACTTTCAATTCTTAACAGCTTCCGGCACATAAATCAGTTATCCAAGGATGCTTGAAGTCCACAGCAGAAATCACTCATCCAATGCAAGCACGGTACTGGGCAACAGGTACTCCAAGACAATGTCAAATTTGCAACAATATGTGAAATTCCTGTTATTATCAATGAACTATGGGATACAAGTTCAGCTTTTTTCTTAATTCTACCAAATGATTGCATTAATTTACAAACTGAAATTCCAAACCTCAACATGCTTATGAATTTTGAATTTTGAATAGTATTTCTGAAACTTTGGCTTTTAATTTGTTACTCTTGAGAATCTTCTTCGGATAAAAGCAGAATGAATAAATGCTAATAATGTAGTAGACCCTGGATCAGAGACTGGTATTACAATGTTCTAATACATAAAGTATTTAAAGACGGATGAGACAGCACATTATATCTGCATGGTAATTTAGTTCAGAAGTTCACAATTATTTTATTTTCCATATTAATTGCTTTTGTCTCTCAATAAATGACTCTGGAGGAAGTGGAATTCAATTTCATTCATTTTCAATAATCGAGATTGCTTTGAACTAGCTCAATAACTCTCAGCTCCTCTTGGCCTCCGATACATTGCCGGTGGTAACACATAAATAATCTGTTTTCTTTCCAGGTTCCTAAGCAGAGCTAGCCTTTGGTAAAAAGGCTAAGTAGACACAGCCACTCCTTCTACTCCCTGCCCTTTGCCTCTTCAGCCTCCACAGTCCCCTACTTCTCAAATTTCTCCTGCTGTCATCACCCCTGGCCCCTTCTCCCCACAGGGGCAAGTGATAAGGAGAAAGTTATTCACACACCTGGGATTTCTAGCCTCCTTGCCTTTGCTCACCCTGTGCCCTCTGTCTGAAGTAGCCTTTTGTCTACATATCCAAATGCACCTGCACTCTTCTCCCATTCTCCTTCATCTCCTCATGCTGACTTAGAAGTAGTCATATGCCTCTCTCCCTTAGACAATCAGCTTCTCAAGGTTATGGCTAACAAGCCATTCATCTATACATTTCATGTAACGCTTAGCTGGTCCAAAAAGTCCACATAAATAAATAAATCAATAGGTAAATTAATGGATGAGCATTAGGGTTAAGAGAGGCTTGTCTGGATTTTAGCCCCATGAAACTACTTTAGTTCCTCTAATACAGGTTTCACCATCTCACCTGAGAGCCTTTGTGTATCCATAGATTCTAGCTCTGATCAACTTGTACTCATACTGGGTCCAAGTGAACTTCTACCCAGCCCCCACCGGACTGAAACTACCTCAAGGACAAGGACAATGGTATGTCCCAGGCCCAGAGTAGGAGCTCAGGCCTTTGCTGTTGAGTGAACAGGGTCATGGCACTCCATGATTTCATTTTCCTTTCCATGTTTACATTTCAAAATGATTATAGGCTGGCTGCTTCATGGACTACTGTGTTAGAGACCACCTTGCAAGGTTAGTGAGGGAAACAGATAGGAGGAGCCTTACCCACAAACTCTAAGCATGCCCCAGTGCCCCACTTGATGTAGGTGCTCTACAAAAGCTTTGAAAGTTGTCACCTAACATCCAAAGCAAAATGACTTCCAAACTCACCTATCAGCACTCCATCAACATTTATGGAACACGTGGTCTGTATCTGTGGGCAGTGGATTTCTTTTTTATCTGTTTTTAAGTCATTTTCAAGAGTGTGGTCATTGTTTTCCTATAGAGATTGCAGGATCCTAAAGGAAAGTATCCCTGAGTTTTTTAAAGCTAGATCCCAGCAGGAATATCAGCAAAATGCTCTTCATTGAATCTTAGGGACTATGGCCAGGGATTCAACGCAATTCAGAAAGCATTTACTGTGGACTTACTAAACAAAGGAAGCTGGATTTGAATTAGAAAAAAGGTAAATATGAATAAAGTTCCATCCTTACCCTCAGAAAGCTCACAATCTTGTTGGGGGAAAGAAAGATGAATAACTATGCTTGAAGCAAGGGTAGTTGTAGCAGATTTTCTTAAGAACAAGATGCTCTATGTGACAGTGTAAAGGGATTGAGTTTAATTTCATCATTTATTATATATTTAGGAAAGAGTTTTGATAGGGGTCTGGTCTGTCCCTATAACCAATGGAATGTCCAGGGACCAGACCTAAAAGTATGTTATCTGACCTGATCCTGCAGTCTGAGTGTGTACGTGCATGTGTGTGTGTGGTCCATGTCTACCCACTAGGTTTCTCACCATCATTTCCTGTCCTAAGTGACATTCTCATGTGGCTCAGGGGTGATCTGGTTTACTTTACATGTGCCTTCATTTGCTTAAAAACTGTAATATCTTTCTTTTGCCTGCTTCAGTTTTTTTTTCTTTTTCTTATTAGAAATACTTCCCGATTTTAATTAATTTTAATGTTCTGCTTCAAACTTACAGTCCAAATAAGTAGAAATTCTTCCAAACTACCAAGGTGCCAAAAAATGTATACATGTTTTAAGAGATGTTATCTATGTATTACTTTACAAAGTTGAATTGAATCACAGTTAACAATAAATCACAGTAAAAGTATGTAGTATGACGTTCATTCAAAAGATAGCATTAATCAAATGAATGCTAGCATCAACATGTGACAGGCAGGACAGTCAAAGAAAATGGTGGAAGCACGGTTGTTCAAGGAGTGCAAGACCATTTTGAAGTGGTATTTGAAATTCGAGAACTCTGTTTGAGTTTCCCCCATGTTCTTCTGAATAAGACCCCTTAACTTCTACCCATGGGGGACCTTAAAGGATGTGGCATACCATAGATAACCAGCTACACTGAAAGAAATTGAAACAGCATGCACAGTGATATGAGTGGACTCTTGCATCAATGTTGCTCAAGCAGTAGTTCTCCATAATCGGAAGTGTCTGGACGCTGATAGTAACCACTTTGAGCACCTCTTGTATTTGCAGAAGTCAAATGTGACTTGTATTCATCTTTTGTAATTGGTATATATTGAGTATTATCATTTTAATACAGTTTTTTCCTTTCTTAAAATGTGTATACATTTTTTGGCAATGCTGCATAAATAATAAACAAGCTAAAAGAAGTTTACTCCAGGTCACCTAGAGAGAGGGCAATCTCATTGATTCTGCCCAGTTGTCCCCTCAGTATCTCCAAGTCCTACAATCTTTTCTATATTTCATTAAAAAAATACTGTATCACATCTCACTTATGGCCCCATCCTTACTACCCCTGGCTTCTCTTTTCTTGTCATACCCCAAAAGCCACTGATACACTTTTTTTTTTCTATAATATCTGGAGAGTGTGAAATTACCTGGGGTGTAAGGGAAAGATGTTTTAGGGTAAAAAGAGAGAATTGTTATGATGCAATCATTTCATTTTTTTTTCTCTAAAGGAATTTCCTGCTAACCTTCAGGAAAATACTTGCAAGTATAATCTAACCAACTTCTCTCTACTCTTGTACGGTTGTCCATCCAAAAGAGTTAAGATATTTCCTTCTGTATTTTAGATCTGTAAGGCTCTTCTATGAGGAAGGACATTCAGTTAAATTTGAATGCCAGATAAATAACAAGTAAATCGGTGTTATATATCCCAAATATGGCATGGAATATATTTATACAAAAAAGTATAGGTTTTTATTTTCTAACTCTGGCAACTGTATTTCTGTTCTAGGCTCATTAAAATTGAGTTTTAATGAACCTATAACAGAATTTGGGAGGAAGTTTAGTATGATGGTCAAGAGGGACAGTTCTGGAATCATGCATAAAATAGTTTGCAACCTGTGTTTGTTCCATCCTGTGATGACAACTGGGAATTTTTACAAACGTTCTGTATTCTTCTTAGGACATAGGTACCAATCCATTTTCTGTGTCCAGTTTAAGTTAGATGTGGCCAATTAGCTCTGGCCATTGAAATGGGTATGAAAGTCTCTTCCATGTTTTCTCCCTTAGTGATCATGGAGACATATACTAAGGTGGAGAGCCTCCATTAGTTTGTATCCTAAGTATCTACAATAAGCAGGGTAGCTTACAAGGGGCAGGTGCAATGATTGGGGGGGTGGTAAATTAGTGACATTTGTAGGATGATCTAGCTTTGATGGGAAAGCACTGAATTTGAAATCACAAGACCCACACTTAAATCTTAGCTTTCTACTTATTCACTTGGTGATGTTTGGCAAATTGCTCCACAGATCCAGGCATCAGTAGAAAAACGGTGTCGATGATTCTCTGTCAACCTACAATTCATTATAGTGAACCCTTACTGAGTATTTGTTGCATGTCAAAGTTGAGACTGGGAGGAATATAAGAATCAGAGAGATACATCACCTCATCAATGACACAAGTAAAACAAAATCACAATAAGAGCCCTAACACCTTTTCTGGACTTAACCACATGTCAGATACAGTTCTAAGGACTTTGCAAATATTAACTCACCTAGTTCAACTACACTTTGAAATAGGTGCTATCACTATTCCCATTTTATTCATGAGAGAACAGGCACAAAGAAATTAAGTGGCTTACCTCGATTAATTGATAGTCCCCATGATAAATGTTTGATAATGGTATCAGATATACTAAAAGGGATAAGTGATGATGAGATAAGAAGCATCAACCACTATATAAATCAACACATCCCTTCTTCCATTGATACACAATAGACTTGGATTAACTGGCACCTATGAGGATTGGTAGATGTCAGATACATGAAGGTAGACTCTTCGTTAACCAGAACTCAAGCAAGTGGCATTTTCAAACAACCAGCAATATCTCAAGCAACCAGCAAAAACATTTTGAGAGTGCCAGTTGCTTGAGTTCTGGCTAATGGAGAGTTCACTGTAGTTCTAATTTTTTTGGTGGGGGAGGGGCAGTCAGTTGCGTTAAATAGGTGGCCTCGTGATTTATTGGTGCTCCTTCCTTTCATTCCAGAACCTTTCTCTTTTAACCCTGATGTTCTTTCTTAAATTAAATCCATATTTCCAATACTTTCTTGGATATGTCCCTGTGGTTTGGTAACTCAAATTTATTATGTCCACAAACAACTCATTTCCTCTCTAGTTTCTCCTTCTAATAACTTCCCATTTTTATGAATGGAATCATCATTCATGTAGTTAGCCAAATCTGAATGACTAAACTTTGAGTCTACCTGCTCCCCCTTCAAACTGTTTCAGAGAGCTTTTTAAAAAAATTTTCAATTACATATCTTAGTCTCAGGTGTACAACATAGTGATTACACATTTATATAGCTTATGAAGTGATCATCTCAATAAACTAGTCCCCATCTGACACCACACATAGTTATTAGCAATATTATTTACTATATTCTCTAAGCTGTATTTTCATCTCTGTGACTGCCAATTTGTATAGTGTTTCTCTACCTCTTTCCTCACATTTGCCCCATTTTTCCACAGCCACTGTCAATAAGCTGCTTTATATTTTTTCTTTCTTTTATTTCTATTCCTGCAATCACAGCTACCCACCTTCTCACCATGCCTCTATTATCATCCTGTTCTAAATATATTTTACCTATACCTTCCTGATGTTTCTTCCTAAAAGTTAGCTCTACGCTAGCATCCTACTCCAAAGGGTTACAAGTTGATTTTTGCAAAAATACCTTTATCCTCCTCTCATGCTTCTCATATTTTTATGCACTTAAGATTCAAAGAGGCTGGAATCAACTTTGGTTTTTAGGCATGACATTTTTAGACAGTCCTTTGAAAGTATTTGCAAGCTTCCTTTTTTTCTTCCCTTATAATCTTCAAGCCAAGACCTGTCTTATTGCTGCGAACACTCCTTCTCTTCTACATTTACAATTAGAATGTTCACCATGACAGTTATATCTTTCTATTCCTTCTCCAAACTTGAACTTTATCTGTGTTTCTTACTGTCTCTGATAAGTAGTTTAAACTCTGCTCTGTCTCAACACCTACTTTTCTTCTGAGAATATGAAACATTTTCACTTAAAATTCTACTCCCTTCTTGTCTGCAGCCCCACATACAAAACTCTATGTTCTTAAACATGTCATATCAAAAACACACATTTATCTCTATCTCCTCCCAAAAGGCATAAATCCACAAGGTTAAAGAAAATGGGAGAGGAGACAACAGCAGATGAAAGATGTCGACAAAGTTTTAGTAGCTGGAAAGCATATGGAAAACTTAGCAGACAGAGAAAATTAAAACATTAAATTGTGGGTTGTGTCAAAGACGAGTGGATGGTCAACAAGAACCAGGCCAAATTACATTAAAAAAGGAAATGTAATCATAATAAACAGCATCTTCATCTATAAGCAGTATTTATACCATCATATGTATAATACTGAATACTGATTAAATTAAAATTATGATTTAACTATATTGAAAGTTGGGGGTTGGGAACTGAGCACGTGAATGTAATATCAAAGAGTTAAATCTTTATCTTTTATAAGTGGATGTCAGTAAATGATTTCTACAATTGAACAAAAAGAAGGTGTGAACAAGTAAATTAGAAATATTAGAATAGAATAAGAGAAAACTTCTAAAAAGTTGAAAATCACTACCTCAAGAGACCAGGAATAATTGCTGAAAAATGAAGGAGCATGGAATTTCTGTGTTTTGTTATGGTTTGTAGAACCACCTGCCTTCTCAAACTGAATACTTGTAATACTTTTTCTCTAAAACAAAAGCACTTTACTCAAGTATGATAGAACATATTTTTAGTATTCCTGAAATCAGGAGGCTTTCGAGAAGAACATTTAAAAAGTATTGGTTTGTAGGTTTCATCTTCAGGGTTAAATCTTATATAAAATATTAACCATTGTATGATGATTTTGGTTGTAAGGTAATGAAATGCGTCTCATGTGCTCAAAGAAGGCTCACCTGTGAACACACTGTCTTTTGGACCCCTTTCCACGGCCACAGTTTGGGAATGGGTGTGGGTAGAGCTACCTAGTCTCAATTCTTTCAAGTCATTCCATGGCACCATCTAAATGCTGCTACATGAAACTCTGTGAGTCGAGAAACTTGCCATACTTGCTCGGCACATGCTTTTCCACGTCTCTGAAATGCTGTTCCTCACTTGTCTAGCAAACTCTTACTCAGTCTTTAAAATCTGGAGTAAATGCTCCTTTCTTCTGTGAAGTTTTTCCCTCCTCCATTGATAGTAAATGGCGTCCTCTTTTCATTTGCTTGATTGTAGTACTCATGATGCCACTCACAACTAATTATCTCTCTACATGCCTTCCCCTGCATTAGACTTTGAGGTCTTTCAGAGAGGGAATATATCTTATTTATTTTCTCCTCAAAGTGTTAAAAATATGAGTCAAATAAACAGATTTGGGAAATTAGGCAGCTCCTATCAATTAGGTAAGATGCTCATTAATTTTACAGGAAATCACCCACAGCCTACCACTTGCTTGTATCTAAAAGTCCAACAAATATGGATACGCTGAGCTGAAATAATATGTTTTAATTCTTCACACTTCGTAAGAGCCATCTACAGATACATCTATAAAAGCTGAAACATTCAAAGGATACACTTTGCCTTTATGAATTTCTCGGCCTGTCCTAGAAAGTCTTCCAACTTTAATGACAAATATCGCAACTGGAAAAAGAAGGGTCAGAGTGGTGGAAATAAGCTTGCATAAATGACTAGTCCAAACCATACATATTCCATCAAATTCAACCCTACAATTCTTAAAGCTCTCAATTAATATTTGGTGAAACTTCAACAATTCTGAATCAAATCACATGAATGCTAGAGTCTGTGGTAGAAGAAGACACATTTGTCTAGAATTGGCAGATGGACATGTCTCCTAATGAGCCTTATCCTGCCCTTCCAAACCTATTTCCTTTTTTTTCAGTTTCTGGCATCTCAGTTCTTTCGCAGTCACCCCTAAGAAATATCAGTGCTTATTTGCTTCTGTTTCAACCTGGCTTGGCTCACAAGATCTCTCCAAGTTAGATGAAAACGATGCCTGGTTGTATTTCCATATCAGAAACCATATCATCGCTGAACTAAAGAGAGAAGAAATGGCCTTAATTTATTTCTCTGAAGATGTATCTTTTTCACCATTGAAACTAAAATGCATGACTGGATGAAACACAACTATCAGACAAAGAGTAAAGAAAACTGAGAGTGTCTTTGGCCAGTTAATCTGTCAGTTTTCTGACACCACAAAGATTAATCAACACATACAGAATATCTCAGAACTGTAGACACAATTATAAACATTTCTTAATAACTTGAGTGAATATGTATAAGCAAAATTTGCTCGATGAAATAAGCCCTTTGACATCATAAAAATAATTTCTTTAAAATATCAACATTATGCTTTTACTGATGTGTTAGCATAGAAAGGTTTGAATGCATTTAAGTGGAATATTATATATTGGGTAGGGGGAGTTGGAGCTAGTTTGTATAAAATATTCTGTAAGATACAGCTAGTAAGATCAACTATGTAGGAAATCCATACAGATACTTTAAATGGTCTAAATCACCAAGTTAACTATTTTCAACCCTGTGTTTTTCCTGTATAGAAAACATCTGTACAAAGTGAAGAGATGAAATAAATAATGATCCTGCTAATCTATCCAAGCAGAAAACCCTCCATAATTCAGTCCATAAATGCTAGTAGGCATCATGGCGCAGTGGGAAGACATTGGAAACCAAAGGACCTGGGTTCAATTATTTGAGCCTCTCAGCTTATCTGCAGAAATAGGGCAAACATAACAATAAGCTCTATATTCAGTGTTTGGAAGAGAACACCTAGTGTAAGTTAATCAATAGTGCTGATTACTCTAAAATATACCGCAGTCCTTCATTGTATTTTACCCATGTACACACAGTCACCAGGCAACTCCATGCTCCTTACTGTTTGCTGCATCTTACATAGTACGTGTGGAGATACGGTGAATCTTTTAAAAACTCCTTTTTTATTTCCTCTAGGTTCTTTTACATAAACATTTTTAAAAATGAATCCTGCCCCACCCCAGCCTTTCCTTATGGATTGTGCCCCCGACCTAATTACATAAGTACCTGATGGGCTGGAACGCTTCCAAAAGGGCCTCTTAGGAAAAACAATCTGAAGGGTTTTCTTCCCTTCTTTTGTAATTACATAATTACTCAGCTGACTAATATGAGTCACTGTGTGCCATTCTAATCTCCCAGGCACAGAATAGTTTTATTATTTTCCTTGGAACTACCTAATGACCCAATGGATAGCAATAACTCCCGGGCTCTTTTCAGTAAGTAATCTGTAAAGCTCAAGGCTGGAACTCCTCCAGCAGTCTTTGAAAATACAGGAGGACTTAGAATAATATTATCATTTGCCACATGAGACACTGGAGTTCCTGGTGACAAGAGTGGCCCAAGGAGACACCACAAATAAATCTGGAGAAAATAGTTAAGACACTGAGCACAAGATAAGTTAATGAGTCAAATTCTCCCTGCTGGGTCCCAGGAAATCTGTTCTTGATCCAGAACAACAGTGGTTAAGTGTATGTCTCATCAGTTAAAAATAATAATAATTAGCAAGCATCAACATATGTTTATTAATATAAATTATATGCATCAACTATGGTTGACCCATATATTAACTAGTAGCAAAGCTTAATTCATATTTTGATAAAACCTAAGTACTAGTAGAATTTATGGTATATTTTCGTATCCCAATGGAAGTCTGCTATACTCTGTTTTGAAGAATGTTGCCTTCCAGAATACCAAAATCTCCAATATGTTCTAAAATGCACCTATGACTGACCTACAGTTGCTCAGTGTCTATCCACTTAGGGAATAAATTAGGACACTATCTATTTTGAGTCTTCTCTTTTTTTTTTTTAAGGGATGTTCAGGAAAGTCACACAAGCCTGTGAACAAATCAGTCTACCCCAGGATACTTTCTAGGGAATGCTCAGAAACCAGCAGGCACAACAGTCTTCTCCCCATGCCTTTCCTGACTTTCTTCTTCCCCTAATTTCTCATCCAGCCCAGGAATGGTGGATTTATGAAAGCCTCTTTCTGACCTAGAGTCTAAAATGTTAGGCAGACTACATGAATTACAAAGTCATCATGTTGGCCTATGCCCTGGGTATGATGGATTTCTAATAAAAAGAAACACATATTTATCCAAGTTATTGAACAGCTAAGTCTAATCGATATTAAATTTGATCAAGCCATTTTCCAATGTATAATCAACTACTAAGTCATGTTTATAAATTCAACTGTATTTAGAACTGTCCTCTATAGTTCTATAATCATTAAAACATTTTAAGAGGCTATGTTAAATTTCATTTTAGAACTAATAAAATATTGAAACTAAAAACTTCTGAAGATGTGGATGAATATAGTAGTATGCTTGATTCAAGTCCATAACAATGAATTTTATATTTCAGTGATTCACAGATTACATTTTTTATAAATTTCATAGGTGTTATAAAAAATTAATCTGAAAATTGTTCGGTCAATTCTGATTCTTATGGTGCATAAACCAAATCACTCACTGGAGTAGAAGTCACAACACTGAAGTCGTTTTGACAGTTCAACACAAACAGAGCCTTCAAACAATGAACACACAGAAACAGTACACTCCTCTGTAGGAAAGTAGCTCTATCTTTGAAGGTCTGGAAGAGAACCAACAGGCTGTCCATTAACTTAGACCTCTCAGGTAACAGCAGTTCCCTCACTTTTTCCCTTGGAAGGGTCTCCTGATCAGCATCCTCCTGCCCCATCTTAGACCTTCAATTTTCCACAACTGTGTTCATGTGGAGAGAGAAGAATAGGAGAGGAAAGCCAGGGAGTTTATTAATGTATCTATAAGTGTAGAACATCTCTCTCTTTCTAGCTTAGAAGTATAAAACTCTCCTCTCTCCATTCAATGGTTGGGCAAGTTGTTTTTGCAAGAAGGTACTCTACCTAGGCTTACCCCAACTTTTAGACCAATGATTTCCTAGAAACAGACTTCACATCTTTATTCCTCTCTTCTGAGACCTCTTGGTATTAACAAATTGTACTTCATCGATTTTTGAACTTTGTCTTTCAGAAGTCATTAGTTATATATCCCATTCCTCCAATTAGAAGAGAAAAGCCTGAAGGACTTTGATTATCTGATTGATGACTCTCTTTCAAGCTATAAACTATTAGGTGCAAACAGAGAATTAATGGAGAATAATAGAGATGAATAAAGAGAGACAGGACTGCTATATGGGGGAAAGAGAGGTTCAAAGATTCCTGGATTGGCTTTATATCACTGGTTGACTATTGCTTCTTACAGATTCCATCGTTAGTAGGAAGAAATTTTATATCACAGAGTTGTAGAATATTTCAGCAACATTAGAAAGACACTTTCAATTTACTATTCATTCAGTCTACAAAAAGTGGAGTACTGTTTTCCAGACACTATTTACAGGGAACTGGAGATACACAATTCATTCACTTATCCAAATATATTCTGAGCATTCATCATAAGCCAGGCATGTGCTAGTCACACACCATGGTCTGCACATGAACCCTTGATGTGCCAATTCTAGGTTCTGATTACTATAGTATGGCCTGATAAGGGAGAACTCAAAGATTTAGAGCTTTAGAATCTGTAAAAATAACATTTCTTCCTTCATCATTCTCATATGTTTCAATGAAGGGTCTATATAAGTTTGGTGGACCACTGGGCACTGAGGACACAGCAGTGGGCAAATCCAGGTATGACTCCTGCCTGACACTTACACAAATTGACGCAGGTCCAATTTCTTATGTTTTGCCCAACTGGGAGAGAAGATATTAATGTGAGAATCACACAAGCATCTAAAATTACAGCTGTCATTTGTCCTTAGTTTATCTTTTTTTCCTCAGTTTTACTGGAGTATAATTGACAAATAAAAGTTGCATATATTTGTTTGTATGGTGTGATTTTTAAAGAAGTATAAGGTGATGATTTAATATACATAAATACTGTGACATGATTATCACAATCAAGTTATTCTATCAGTGTGTGTATGGTAAGAACATTTAAGATCTATTCTCTTAGCCAATTTCATAGTATAAAAAACAGTATTATTAAGTATAGTCACCAGGCTGTACATTACATCTCCAGAACTTACTCATAACAGAAAGTTTGAACCCTTTGACCAACATCTCCATTCGCACCTCCCCTCACCCCCCACACCTGGCAAACACTGTTCTACTCTCTGGTTCTATGAGTTCAATTTGTTAAATTCCTCATATAAGTGAGATCATAACTGTCATTAGTCCTAGAAGATGAGGTAGAAATGCCTGTGAGACTTCGGTAAAGAAAAAGGTGGGGGTTGAGGAGAAAGACTCTTTTAAGAACACACTGAAAAGGTTTTACTGCTTAAAATTCTTTCCTAAACTTGTTTACCTTCTGTTGATTCATTCTCATTTACTTTAGAGGATTTCATTGGGCTAAAATTGTAATTTTAAAAAAAGAAAGAAAGAAAGAAGTGGGGGAGCCTGCAAGGTCTGCAGACCACCAGCTCCCCAGCCCGACGGCCGCTCCAGCTCCTCACACTTGCACATGTTTTCTATTAAAACCAGTGAGAGGTACCTCTGAGCTGCATCACCCACATATTTCCTTAGTGAGCCACAAAATAAAGTGCTATTAATTCTCACCAATATTCATGAAATGAATGTCTTTTACTGCATACGTCTAACCTCCTACCATGGTTTTGTGGTTTCCGGTGCTTTGTGACCCATGGGCGCACCTCTGCATCTTAGGGAGCATCTGTGTGGTCATAAAAACATTCAAAGCTGCCTTCAGTTATGAAGCCTAATATGCTATTCAGACAGAAGTCATCTTGAGGTAATTATAAATAGTCTCTTTTAAAGAGAGATCTGTGACACCTACTTTTCCTTCCCTCTCCCTGAACTTCACAGTGCGAATACGCAAGACATTCCTCTTGAATCTATTAATACATCACTCCAAATTTTCCTTCTCTCTCTCTCATTCACTTCCAAGTCCTGTTGAAAGCATTTTTTTAAAATGTTATTAAAATAACACATTACCTTTTATATCTACCGTGACCACTCTCACGTTACAAGCCTCTGAAGTGTGCTTGGCATGTTGCCGGGTGTATTTATTACCATTAATAAATGAGTTGCTGGTGTAAGAATGCAAATTTTATGTGGCCCAAGTATAAATGAGCCTGTTAAAAATGGCCAGATACACATTTTATGTGACTGCTAAATAATTATATCATACAAGTACAGCTTGTGAATTCAACATTAAAGAAAGAAATGGATTGGAGTAATGTTAGAATGAGCATTTGTGAAAACATGGTTTGGGTGAGTTAAGGCCAAAAAAAAAAAAAAAAGGACAAAAGAATATGATCAGGCTTTAGGAAGAGAAATGTGGAAGCTTCAGCTTATCACAGGAACCTCTCACCCCAGTGGCCTCTGATGGCCACTCCCCTATCATCACATTGTTATATTAAGAAAGTTCATCCAATTCATAAAACTGCTTTATTTTTTTTAACATTTTCACCTGTGAAGACAAGTATTGGATGATGGACATCTGAAACTGTGACTATACAAGCAACTAAACTTGACATCAGAATTGAGCAAACGGTGTTAGGTAAGAGGGACACGGTCATTAAGAAGATAGATGTGATCTTGGAGCTCACATGCTAGAGAGCATGGGCATTTAGTAACTAATCATATAGGGGATTATATTTTTATAACTATTTAAGTATAATAGGGTGTCTGTCAAGTGACACAAGCCAGAGTGCCCTAAAGTGACATTTCTGTATCAAGGTGTCTCATTAATCAGAAGCCTGGATGCTAATTTAATATCATTTCTCTAGACTGAGCATGAAGTGACATCTTCAAACACTAAGGAAGGGCTCAGACCAGCTGGTCAAGAGCAGACACTGTGGCATTCTGCAAAGCAGAGGACTGTGGAGCTTGGTTGTGGTCTGAACACACTTTCAATACTTAATCCACATTCCCAAAGCCTTCACTAGATATTGCAGTATAATATCTCTTTAGTTAGTCAATCAGTTGGTAAACAAGCAGGACTTGGGGGGGGGGGGTCACTTTGACCGTGCAATATTTTAAAAATATTCGCAATCACTGCCAAAGCTTAAACATCAGATTTTACATTAACAACTATCTTTTACAGCCTTTCTTGTTTTTTAACAAATAGGAAGGCCTAGGAATATTCCCAAATTCACCTCGATTGGGAGATACACAGTGGCATTCAGCTTCCCCTTAAAATGAGAGTGTGCCGCCGTCCACTCTACCACAGTCTCTTCCGCTCCTGATATTATTACATCTAGAGGTAGGGGAGGTGGACTCTACTCACTGACTTTATATGCCCTACATTTGGAAGCTGCTGCTCTATAGATGTCAAGTTTTATTGTGTCATTGATTCAGACAGTCCAGAGTTTTCAGTATTATGCCTTCCTTTGTTCCATTGATACTGTATTACCTCTACTTTACTTAACATCTTTATTCAGTAATCCATGCATCTGTGCAGCAGTCCCACTACACCCTCAACTATTTAAACATTTATTTATTCAACAGATATTTACCTGTTATTTTATCTTAATTGGGTGTTAGGGTGGACAAATAGATGAATGTGGCACAATCTCTGTCCTCAAGAACTCCACAATCTAAAAGAGAAATCTAGAGTTGAGGAGAGTAGCAGGGATTCAAAAAGTTCTTAGCTGGAGAGCCATGTGTCAGATCATAAATTCTCATCTTCTACATTTTGTAGGAGGACAAGGCCAAGACCTTTTATTTTGTCATGTCCTCCCTCTCGTACCCATCCCCTTTAAGGATGTGAGGCAAATTATTTGAGCTAAGTGGAAAATAACAGAATATACATTTGAAAACCAGACCCATGGACCTGGCTCTACAAACCTTTCAAATGCAAGCACTTAATGATGGTGTTAAGAAACTTAAATATTTAAATTTAAACTGCAATCCAAAAAAAAAAAAAAACCAACAAAAATCTTGTGGAGAAAATATATCAATAGAAAAATTAACCCAGCCTAGAACGTTGAGCCAGAAGTGACATTCGTATTTCACAGGTGGGGAACTTAGAAGTGGGTAAGTGACATCACTTAGGCCTTAGAGACAATTAGTAACAGGCAGAACTCAGTCTCAGATTTAAGCATCTCCAGATATTTTTGTTTGTTTTTAAACATCGAATAGCCATACAGACCTTTCGATGATCCCATGCCCCCCACCCCATTCTTTTAAAATTTTTAATGGTCAAGCAAAATTCATAGCAAGATTTTAATTGTTTAATAAATTCAACAGATACTTACTGCATTCCTTCTCTATGCCAGGCACTGTTCTGGGTGCTGGTGATACAGCATGAACCAAACAGCCAAACATTCCTGCCCTCGAAGAGATCACATTCTAGTGATAGTTTGAACCCAATCCAGGAATACAGGCCTCTAGACAGACTTTAGACCCACAGCCCATTCATCTACTTGGATTATTGTAACTATCTCATGAAACAATGGCCAGGTAAAATGCTTTGTAACATCAAAGGGTTCTACAAACTTTCGTTGCAAATTCTAACACGTCAATGCCCGATTTGGATCATTTCACCAGTCATGATGTAAAAGAAAGCATATGAGCCACGAAGTATTTCCATTGACTTCACATTAATACAAACTTACTGCAAGGCTGTTGAAAGAACAGTGACTCCAGTGACTATATAAAAGAAGGCCAGCAGAGACCTGAATACGATGTCTCAATTCCATCACCACAGAAATATCCAAACGGAATAATTAGCTCCCCAAAGAGCTTCACTTTTTTCCACTTCATTTTGTCTCTGTTGACAGAATTTTTTTACACTGCTTCTACAACATTTCAGACCAGAAAATAAAAATGCACCAGCAACCCACATTACCATAAATGCCCCTGGCCTGGCCTGTAGGGTTTACCTTCAGGACATCAGGAGAATGTCATCATTAAGTTGACTTTCTCCAGTTAATATCTATTTCTCTGTTATGAGCCAAGTAAAACCCTTCTGTGAGCAATTGCCTCTCTACTTTCTATTCCAACCTACAAGATGGTTTTTGTCTTCTATCCAGCTAAAAATGATGTATAATTAACTCACCCAGAGGCCACATCTAATTTTCTGCAAAAGTCTGCAAGGATTCTCCACTTTCTTTAGTTCTCTCCAAAAACATCTCTACCTCCATACTTGACATTACTTCACAATGGGGAACTTCTAACAGGGACAAGACTCAGGAAGCCAAATTATCTACAGTGCCCAAATTTCTACCTGCAACTTAACCAAAATGAAGGAAGCAAAGAAAACAGCCTCTTGTCCTTTAGGTCTGAGCTTTCATCCCCACATGGTTTCTTAGGTTTTCATAACTTTCAGTAATGCATAATACAATGATAACAATAGTATCACTCTGTGCTTTGTAATTTAATGTCCACATTCACCTAGAATGTGAGTTGGAAGATCTTATCTGTTTTCTCACTACTGCATCCCCATTCCCTGATATAATTCTTGCCACACTTGAGGCACTTAATAAATATTTGTTGAATTAAAACAATTAATAAGTTAGAAAATGAATCATTTGGACCACGAACTCCCTCTCTTCAGTTTTACACAGAACAACATAGCTAGCATCAACACAATAAAACGGCTTTCTGATCTGCCCCATTACTATTTTGTTTAGTTTTTAGCCCATTTTCCACTGAGATTTGGTCTCAGCTCCAACCATGTCCTGCTACTACAACAGGACTCAACATTCTTGGTTTCTCACTTTTTCCCTGCCTCACACTGCTTTGTCTCAAATGTATCACTCTAATCCTGTGCTTCCCAACCTTCTCCCACTTGTTTACCCCTTTTAAACCCATTTCTATAAATTGTACCTCTTGTTTTGAAAACATCTCTTTTTAAATACTGACACATTCTTAGTGCGTACCTTAATGTAAAATAATGGAAATTAGGTAATAAGATAAGAAAGAAAAATTACTACACTAAAAGTGCAAACCATAGATTTAATTTTATAATATTTGTAACATAGTTATACATGTATAATGATGAACAAGTATTTAACAAACTTTTTTCCTTTTGAGGGGGTAGTTCCCTGACTGGGAATCGAACCCAGGCCTCAATGTTGAGAGCGCCAAAGCCTAGCCACTACTCCACCAAGGAACCCTCAAACTTTTAATTTATTATTAATATTTATTCGTGTTATTTAAAATATCCGTAATAATTGTTATGCAGATAACTAGCCAATTGAACATTTTTTGTGAGATCATTGAGCTTGCTCTGATGCACTTAGTTTCTTGAAATCAGGTTCAAAAAATGCAAGATACAGTCTTAAATCCAGACTTGCATTAAGCTTGTGGTGGTACTTATGTTTCATGAAGGTGTGAGAAGAAAAACTCTCTCTACTAGTTCAGTATTAGTAAAAGGCAAGAGGTATTTGAGTGCCTTCTCACTGAGCTGTTCGTATTTCACACTGACATCTACTCGGAAGGTAATAAGATGCTGTCTGTTAAAATCAGAATTTAAAGAAGAATCAGTTGAAAGTTCGATTAACTGCTCTTTTTCATTGATTGGTAGTTTAGCTTCTTTGAAGAATTCTTCATTGAAGGAATCTGAAGTCCAGTTGTTTTCTTTTCCATGTTGAGGGAAGTACGTATGAAGGGACATTTTAAGACCTTCCAAGTGACTTACAATATTCTCTTTCACGTTTTGGAATAGCTGCAAGTGACTCTCAGGTAAGAAGTTATGCAGAGTTTCAAACACTTCAGGCTGATCTCTTTCAATACACGTTTTCCGAAAGTCCAGTTTATCATTGACTCCATTTTGTTCGTTACTTTGAATACAGGATTGAGCTGTTTTGAAGTCGCAAGTTGAGTTTGTTTATTTCTAGAAAAAATGCCTGATAAATATGCAAGACTTTGAAGCCAATCACCGTCCTGAAACTTGGGAGCAAGAGAGAAACGATGGTCTTCAAAACAATACCTGGATTTCATGTCTAAGTTCAAACATCCGTGTAAGTACTTTGAGATGAGATAGCCACCTTCCCTCAGTATGCAAAAGTAATGGGCTGTGAATGCTATTCATTTCTTCACCTAGTGCTTTAACCAGTCTAGAGTTTCATGGTTGTGACTTAATAAAATTTACAACTTTTACAGTCTCATCAAGAACAACTTTCAGTTCACTAAGAAGAAGCTTGGATGAAAGACTGTCTATGAATGCAGCAGTGACTCCAAGGTATGTGGGCAGCTATTTCTTTAACTTGGTTGCATAGGCCTATAAAACAACCTGACATAGGCTTGCCTCCATAAGTGCACACACCACAATAATTCAACAAACTAATGCCCTTTTCAACGAAATAACCATTGATTGCATTAAAAATATCTTCGCCTGTGGTACGTCTGTCAGTAGGTAACAAAGTAACAGATATTATGCAATTTCATTTCCTACCAAGTACCTCCCAATGATAAGCAAAATAGATAAACCAGCAACATCGACACTTTCATCGACCTGGATGGAATAAAATTTACTTTTTCTAATTCTATCTACTACTACAGCTTTAACATTGTCAGACATTTCCTGAATTTGTTGAGACATTGTATTTTTTGAAGAAGAGATAGTATTGATTTTGTGGACGTGTTCTTCCCCAAACATTAAAAACAAAACAAAAACAAAAAATAAACCAACAAAAAAATGGTATCCTTAATACAAGGAGAAATTAAATCTTCAATATGGTATGGTTTTCACCACATTTAGCTATGCAATAAGCAATACAATATGAAGCCTCAACTGCATTCTCATTGTCTTTCTTTCCTGACATCATGTATGAAGTAACAGTTGGATGCTTTCTTTTCTAAGCATCGAAAATAATGTATTTCTTTGTTTTTATACACAGGATGTTTAGTTTCTATATGTTGCATGAGTAGAAAAGTTTTCATGCAACCCGTGGATAATATTTCCCCACACACAACACACAGAGGCTTAGGACAGTCATCATCCCCCACAAACGAAAACCCATGTTTTGTATACTCTTCAGAGCATTTCTTTCTTCTGTATAGTATCTGAGGCTTGCACCTTTTTTCTATCTCCCAATGTGAGTGTACTCATAGTTGCAAACACGTGCTGAGAAGTACTTGGTGACGGGTTATAATCCACATCAAGTTTTGGTTTTTTAACTGTTCTTGTTTTCAACCACTGATCCATAACTGACATGCTTAAAAATCACTGACAATAACAACTGAAAATATGTTAAACATTAGATTAAGAAAACTACTTAAAAAGAATCATGATTAAAGACGATGCACTTAATTTTATTCAGTTAATAACTAGACTCACCAAACAGTCTGGCTACAGATGTATTTATGTTTGAGGAAGTTCTAGAAACAAAACAAATGGATTGCTCTGAAACTGTGTGTAATGGCTGATAGAACAGTGGTTTGGGGGAAGGGTTCATAGCCATGTCCTCACCAATCATCATTCGCTAATGTGATCGACTTTTGAAGTATCTCCATTAACAGTAATTCAAAGTTAACATTTATTGTTCCATAACTAACCTTTTGCATTTTTTCACTTTACTTGGTTTTTTTTGCCATTACTGACTATTTTTCACGTACCCTTGAATGGCCCAGCACATACTCCAGTGGGTATGTGTACCACCACTTGGGAACTGATGCTCTAATCAAATACAGAAAGCATGAAATATGATATGTGACCACATCAGCACAGATTTATTTTTATGTATTTTTGTCAAGCCTCTACAGACAAGTAGAAAGAGAACTGAAACAGAAGCTGCAAAAATACTACCAGAAATTTTATCAACAAGTAACTTCAGAGTTTACCCTCCTGTTTGTTCTAAACCTTTTAAGGAAAGTAGCTGCTCCTTTGTCTATTGGTCAAAGCCTGAACCTGAATTAGGGAGGAAAAGGCAAAGCAAATCCCTAATAGAACATTTTTCATCCTATGGTCTCAGAGATTAGATTTCTTTCTATTTTTGCTTAAAACAACAGAGGTTTATGCCTCCTTGTCTCCCCAAATCATACCCAGAGGTTGGCAATAAGGCTCCAGTTGGTAGTTAATAAATCTCCAGTAATGTATGGACTACTCTTCATGCTTTTTTCTATTGTTCTTAAAACATAAGAACTGTCTCATTATGTTAAGAAAAAAAGGACAAGTTTCCACACTTAAATGCCAACCAAGGAAAGAAGTCCCTGGGAAGCTAATAATGAAACAAAGGTGGTTCTCTTCAGCAGAACTGTGTGTGCTAAATTGCACTTTTATGTGATTTTTAGGGCAATTTGCCACTTTCCTGGCACCACTTCATCACTTCCCTTCAGCAACAAAAAGAAAAAGAAGGACCACAATGACCTGTATATATTATAGCTTAACAATGTGTGGGCGTTGGTCTCTCCGAGTGTATGAGTCAGATTTAATAACAGATATTTCATTTTCTAATCTAAGTTAGAGAAACTTGAGGGTACATTCTCATTCCCCTCCCCTCACCAAAATTTGACTGTTCCTCCTAGTTTGTCCATCAGAGAATTTTCCTCTATAAATGTTGTGAATGGCAGTGTTTCCATTTTATTTCCTATGTGCAGAGGGTGCCAAAAAATGTATACACGTCCTAAGAAAGGAAAAATCTGTATTAAATTGTAATACTCAATATATACCAATAACCAAAGAAGAATACAAGTCACACTTGACTTCTGCAATTACAAAATGGTGACCATCAGTGTGCAGACACTTCTGATTACGGCAAACTGCTGCTTAAGCAACAGTGACCAAAGTGTCCACTTGTGTCACTGCGCATGCCGTTTCAATTTCTTCCTAAAGTCCTGCTCTGCCAGTGCAGCCAGTGTTCTATGGTCCATCACGTCCTTTAAGGTCCCCCATAGTTAGAAGTCAAGAGGTGTTAAGTCAGGAGAACCTGGGGGACACTAAACAACTTTTTCAAATTTCAAATACTTCTTCAAAACGGCCTTGTGCTCCTCCAACGACAACCGTGCTTCTGTCATTTTCTTTGGCTGTCCTGCCTGTCACATGGTGATGCCAACGTTCATTTGATTAATGCCACCTTTTGATTGAATGTCCTACTATACATTGCTACTGTAATTCAATTCGACTTTGAAAAGTAATACATAGATAACATCTCTTAAAATGTGTATACATTTTTTGGTACCCCGTATTATGATTTATGTTATACACACCTTCACTTTTACATAGATGCCCTAATTTTCAGGGATTTCAACTCATAGAGCATCTATCAAATCTCCTCATCAAAGAAATGTGGAAACTGAGGCCCAGAGATCTAATGTGACTTATCTTCACTGGTGCAGACCACAGTACTAAAGGATCAAATGGATCTTATGGTAGATTATGCTTTAAAGTGGGGAGGACAGTTAATAGCTGAGTGAAACTGGACAGATTTGTAACTAATGTGTACCTCATTTTCCCCATGTGTAAATGGGAAATGCCGGGTTGTTCCTTCCCATCTCTTGGGGTTTAAAAATGAAAATGCCTCCCTGCCTGTAATAGTATCCATTTTCTCTCCCTCAACTCAACTTGCTTCTCCAGTTAAGTACTACCCTTTCCTGTCTTTTGTCAAAATTTGTGTCTTTTCTGGAAGGCTTCCATGATCTTCCATTTCAACTAGGTCCTTCCACAGGCACTCAGGACACCAGGTACTTCTCCACTACAATTCAACCACAAAGGTAATTACATCCTAAGGGGGATTTACTCTGCAACGCCTTTCTGCTTCACTACAGCGAGCCTGTCTCCATCCCTGCTTGTTCTCACATGTGCTCATGTGCTCTCCCTCGCCTAGCCGTAGTAGGTGCTCTGTAGTGAGCACCACAGTATGTACATATTCAAAAAATGAAAGTCAGTGTTCATGTTTCTTCTCAGCCCTTCTGGGTGTTGAGCCAAATGACACATACTTAGCTCTTTTGACTTTTCCTAGGTCAGTTCACTGCTCTCTTTAAAAATGACTCCGTTCATGGTTTCTGTGTAGTGATAGCAGCTTCCCGGTGTCTGACATTTTCTCTCATTTCAGTGTGAACGAAACAATCGAGGAATACTCACTTCGGTGTTTAGCTTTTTTGGCAAAACAAACTTCCCTCCTCCCTTCTCTCCCCACCCTCCATTTGCCCTGAATTTGACTTCACCACAGTCTACATTAAGAACAGCAGCTAAACCTTCTTTGAAACTTTATTCACCATGGCCAACAGGAAAAAAAAAAGAGCTGGTGAAATTCCTTTAAAATGCGCTTTAATCTAGCTGGAATGCCATAAATTGCTTCCAGATGTGCACGATACAAAAGTCAATCAAAGCTATTTATACTGACACTCTACAGTCCAAACAATCTGAAGCCAAATGCCATGTCTCCACTTCAACGAAGCTATAAATGTCAGTTTTGTTGAATTTGGAGAGGTGTTGAAGAGTTCATGCAAGTTTGAGTTCTTGACTCTTTTAGAGCCAGCAGTCATTTTGAAAGAGGGAAATAAAATCATGACACACATAAACTTTTGTAAATCCCCATTTTCATGGAGCGTACCTGACACTTCTCACAGTTGACCTTGAAGGTATCATGAGTTTGAGGACAATACTCATTTTTATGAGACAGAGAATGCAGCTCTTGGACAAGATACCAAAGAAGGCCCCAAGAATCTGACCAGATCTCCCCCAAACCCCACTCTGAACACAGACAAACACACTGGGAATCAGTTTGCTGTGTGACTTGTAGTGACGCCTTGTTGACATGCTAGCAATCCCAGGGCTCTCCAAATCAGCTCTCCACACACACACAGTTCCTGCTGTTGGCACCACCATCAGGCATGAGGGCCTGAGGTCCCGGAGGCTGAGTGTAGCGTTTTGTCAGTTAGAGATGTTTGCTGTCTCTCTCCACTACAGTGTGATCTCCAGATTTGCGTTTCCACCTTATTTAGCATCACTTCACAATTCCTGGCACACAATGGGCCCTAATAAATAATGTTGAAAAAATGCATATTTAAGGAAGAAGATGACCTGTGGGGTTAGTTGTTTCTTTCCAAGGATATAGATGAATTCAGAATAGGTACTCCAGATATTCACACAGTAAAATGGAGACAGCTTGGGCTCTGGGGCTGGAGACACACACTTTGATGTCTACCTTGTGAGCTGATGAGAGGTGTGACTTTCTACGTGTTTCATAATGTTTGTGAACCTCAGTTGTCTCCACGTACAGGGAACTAATAATGTCTGTCTCATGCAACTGCTACAACAATGCTGTTCTTATTTCATTGTAGCAGGCTTTGGTGTTTGTTCCCTTCTTTTTGTCCCCATGGTGGGCATGTCAAGTGTTTGAAAACCAAAAGGAGCCAGAAACAACTCAAATTTGGAACCAGAAATAATAAAGAATTTCAAAGTAAACATTCGTCGATTTTCATCCACAGATTGGCACAGCACTTAGGTTGAACTCTGTACATTTTCCAGTTTTTGCAAACAGCCATTTCACATGGTTGCACATACTGTGAGGATCACGTGAAAAACCAAGGCACAACTTCCACTGCCCCCGTGGCAGGTCACCATTCAGTTCCTGAGTGTACAACCACCTCAGTTGTTGCGGTTACTGAGGCTCCCGGGCTCTGGGGGTAGACCAGTAAGTAGTTCACGAGCTGCATCCTCTAGGCCAAATCCAGCCACTGTGTGTTTCGGTAAATAAAATTTTACTGGAAAGCAGCCACACTCGCTCCTTTACATATTGTGTGTGGCTGCTTTCACTCCACAAAGGCAGAGCTGAGTCCTTGCGATAGAAACTGTGAGACCCAACAAGTGAAAATCCAATTATTTACTATTTGACCCTTTACAGAAAAAACCTGCTGACCCTGTTTAGGAACTTAGGTTCTCGAGTTAGATTCCGTTTCGCCATACCAACTGCTGACTACATCACTTCCTCTGTTTAGCTCAGGAGTCTTGACGTTTAATTCAGTTTTTTACCCATGAAATGGAAATAATAACTACCTTGTAAGACAGAGAAAATTAGATTAAAAGAAAAAGGTGTTAAAGTACTTAGCACAGTGCCTGGTACATGACAAAGGTTAAATAAATTGGAGCGGCATTATTACTATGAACTGTCAACATTTCTTTACTTCTAAGACATATCATGTCACGTTAGGAATGATAAATGGCAAAGGGTGTGCCGCTGTAGGTCAAGGACCAATTCAGACTGGTGGGGACTGTGGCCATCAGGAGGAGGAGTACTTGGTCTAGAGGGGCAGCCCCCACTGAGCTCCAGCCACAGTTGTCACGTGAGGATGCCAGACAACTGTTCCAGATCTTCTGGGTTATCAAGAAACACTGGAGATTTGGATACTTATGCAAAATCTCCCATTTGTAAATGTTGGTAACTGATGAAACACGTTTAGAATCACCCTGTCAGTCAAAAACAGCGTATGTCGTCTGGTTTTTACTATTGATGTTTGGCTGGGTGAAAGAATGGGAGGAGGAAAGGGGAGGACTTTCTGTACCTGGCATGGAAGATGGCAATTCTACGTTTGTGTTGGACTTGACCTAGAATACTTTCGTTCAGCCATAAAACAAAATAAAACAAAAACAAACACACAACACCTGTTTTGATGAAGAGTTTCTCTTTGCATGTCTATTTTTAGTGATAATGAACCAAAACTTGTATTCATCCTCCTCTCCCAAGAGAAACCATTGTCCATACATGTTTTCATTTCCCCACACCAGTTCAGGCATTTATTATGCACCTACTCCATGAAAGACACTGTACTTTTAAGCCAGGTTTCAAAACATTCTCCAAACCACAATGCTTCTGTCCTCCTGACACATACCCAGGGACCTAAGCTATGTCCTTGGTCCCCACAGTAAGCAAGGAGAGGCTCAAACACACCCTCAGAGCAAGACAAGTTCTGCTGAGGGTGACTGCATCTCATTCCTCAGCACAACACGAAGATCGTAAAAATTCGTAATCTAGAGACGTAGATTCAGCAACATTTAAATGGTCTACTCTTCACTTCCTCATGAGGTGAGGTCTGGGAGATACCTTCATGTACTTTTTTTGAACCTAAGTTTCTCAGTAATATGAGGTAGAAGGCTTAAGTGAACAAATACCTACTGTGTATTTGGTATTGAAATTTGTTTCCCAGAAGCCCCCAATGCTGTTATATATATCATCAATCTTTTCTACCTCTGTCAATCTGGGAGGGGATTCATGGCATATCATCATTGTCTAAAGCGAACATTGCTTTTGAAGACTCAATCGTGCCTGAAGTTCTCACCTCTGCTTCACTTCAGATCCACATAATCAGTCAACAAACCAGTCTCATCCTGGGATGGGATTAACTTTATAAACCAACAAGGGACACTTAGCATTTATGTAGCACTTCAACTAATGACTGGAACTGGCTTTGAGAAAAAAGTGTTGCTACTAATTATCATAGCCCACAGGGACATTAGCTTTTACTGTCTTTGTTTTACCATTATTGTGGTAAGTGGAAGGTGTGGAAAGGCAGACTCCATTATGCAGACCATGGGTTAATTAAAATAAGTAAGACAGTTCACTGATTGCGGATGTCTTTTACAATGCAATCTCACTGGTGGCTATTGTTGCTAACATTGGGCAGTGTGAGTAGCAGAGAAAACAATTAGCAAACTTGTGAATTATAGCTCCTTTCTTAGTTTTTTTTTTTTTTGGGGGGGGGGATAATTTTAGTTTAATTGATATTCTGCCTTGATTACCAGATTAGTAGATGGGTGTGGATTTTTTTGAGAAAAAAATCATTCTAATGGCTTTAATCAGGACAAAAATCTCCCCGGAATAATAAATTATTAACTATAACAATAGAACGTTAAGAAAAGTCAAATTTATTCACTGTATCATTGCATTTTTTTTTCTGATGAGAATTCTATTCAGGCCAGCCTTAGGTTGCTTGGTTTATTTTCAGTTTTTTAGTACTGACATTAATCCTCTAAAACTGGAATAAGAACTTGGAAGAGTATCTAAAGACATGGAATTATTTACAGCTGCCATTTTTAGTTGTTCCTCCTTCGTGCGGTAGTAAAACACAAAGGTTAATATTCTCAGGTGTGACTGATGGAAACAACTATGTACACTGAGGGACAGTTCCCTCCCAAGTCACTACCCCAAGGGCTTGCTACCTAGTGAGGGCAGGTAGGAGAGCATCCACTAGGTAAGAGAAAGCCAGAGGGAAACAGAGTGAGGGAAACTATTTACTCTTCACTGCATTCTCTTGGCCACCGCATCTTCTCCCTGCACCCACCTTCTCTTCTCACCCCAAATTCCCTACTCCAGGTATCAGCAAGATGTCTGTACTCTCACGGTTGGTGCGGGGGGTGGGGGTGCTTGTGACACAGCTCTTCATTAAACAACCTGCTTCCTTTTCTTGGGAATTTGTGGGAAAGGCTTACGGGCTAGGAAGAGGACAACGAAACTAGCTGAGGCCCTGCCTGTGTTGTCTGTTTCCTCACAGTTTCATTGTGTGAAAACTGACCTGTGTGTGAAGTAGCATTGTGCTAGCCCAGTGTTTCTGTGAGTTGGAGGGGGAGGAGGAAGGAGAAGCAATTCTGGCTCCCCAGGGAACACCTGGCACATTTTGTTGTCCCAGCTTGGCAGGAGGGGATGTTACTGGCACCTAGTGAGTAGAGGTCAGGATTGCTGCTTAACATCCTGTAATATGCAGGACAGCCCTTCCCAACAGAATGATCATGCTCAAACTGTCCATAGCGCTGAGTCAAGAAACTCTACTATAATCCTTGAAAACAAAGGTTTAATATTCCTGTGATAGAAGGTGACTGGAAGAAGCCTCCAGAATAAAAATCTTAAGAATATTCAGAAGCTGATTTTTCTGCTGCATATTCCTATTGAAGACAGAAATAGGACTTTTTGTTCATTAGTTTTAAAGTTAACCAACATATATTTTAATATCTAAAATTTACTGAGGAAAAACAAACAAACAAAATACCCCGAGGCCCTAGTATGTTGAAGAACTTACGTTTAAGGTTATAGGAACCAGACAGACACATGTAGTAAATCCAGGAGAGCTCCAAAAAATGACACAAATAAACCCCAGCTCTTCAGCAGAGCCTGACATTCTCCACAGCTTTTCCAGGACCTGCAGGTTATGTGACAAAATACAGACTGTCCCCTTAGGCACTCCAACTGTAAAAGAGCAGAATTTTCTAGGCCCCAATTTATTTATTTTGATAGTTACAAGGAGGGAGCATAACATAACAGAATACAAATTGTAAACTTTTACTAAATTAAACCCGAAGGCTGTTTTTCTCGCTCAAAACTTTGTTAAATGTCTTTGCAATTAAAAGCTGATAGATACCAACTTTTTAACAAAAGCCAAATATGTGGAAGAATATGGAATTAAATATTGATAGGTTAAGTACTCTTTCTTTGATTATGTATTTCAGAATCACATTCTCAACCTAGCTGAATGGTAATAGAAAAAGATGGAAGAAATTACTCCAGGGTGATGATTTTAAAAATAATACAAAGTAATCTTCATCTAGCATTGCTGGCTTTCACGTGCGTAGGGGCCGAATATAAAATACACGTTGAATAATGCAGCATTTTTCCTGTCCCCTGATCTTTCTCAATCTCACACAGGCTCAAGAAGATAATAATTATTTTCCAGTAACATAATAATAGAAAAGATATTGACCAGCAATCTACTTGATCACCCTGCAGGACTCCATTCTTAGCACTGAAAGCTCAATGTGATGGCAGGAGATATTTGTCTCTCAGAGGAATAAAGGGCTTTCTAACTGCACTATAACTGAAGGACGTGATTTGTCTCACCTGACACCGTGGTCCATGAATCCCCAAATTCAGTAGCCCTGCCTCATACATCATCAAGCAGATATTTTCACTCTGGTATGGTTTCTTAGACCTAGTGTTCTGTGGCAGCTAAATGCAACTGAAGGATTTCTGCCTCCTACTGTGTCCCATGTTAATTTCCTTTTCCCATTTGGATGAAATAGTAGCATGACCCTTATTGCCCATTCCTGAGATTAAAAGCAACATCGCTGTGCCACGTGTGACTTATTCACTGGTTTATGGACCCTGATCTCTCAGAGGATTATCTTTAATACACAAGGTCTCCTGGAGTGCTAAATGGTGCTTCAGGGTGTCGGTGGAGTGGGTGAGAAATGGGTCAGAATCACATGGAGAAAAGGAAGCTCCCCACTGGCCACACATTTTAAAAAGCTAAGAAGGATCATCAGTGAAGACCAAGGAAAAGGCTCCCATGGGCCGATGAGCCATAAACAGAACTTGGAAATACTTTCCACTTGGAATTTATTCCCAGGTAACCAGATTTAAAGCAGTTATGCAAATCAGTTGGGCCAAACTTAACACCAATTCGTTTCATTTATTTCTTACCTTCAGAGTTAATTTATTTATTTATTGCTAGCGGCTTTTGCTTTCTAAGAAGAGGAAACATATCAGTGTTTTGACGTTTGGGGTCTTCAACACTGACTTATAGTTTTAGGAGAAGCAGAAAGATATCAGTGGGAAAAGTCCTGGGGGAGAGAAGGCTTGCATTTTAGATGTACCTTTCAGATTGTGAGGTCTTCCCCAAGATACTTTCCTGTTCTGTAAAATGCCCTCTTTATAAGTATAGAAGCTGTCAATGCCCATCCAGCTTCATCCAATTAAAAAAAGTCCTAAAGTGAAGTTGTTTGTTCAGTGCTGCCAACGTAAGTGCACAGTGGCAAGTTCGCGAACTTCATTGTCAGATTTTGGGTACGATGACAGCTCTGATGGCCATCTCAGAAAAAGAGCTCCAGAATTGCTTCGAAGGGTGGACTAAGCACTGGCATCGGTGCACAGCTTCCCCAAGGGGAGTCCTTCGAAGGTGACCATAGTGTACTTAGCAGTGAGGTGTGTAGCACTTTTTCTAGGATGAGTTTGTGAAATTTATTGTCCCACCTCGTATACTTGAAACTGCAGGCTCATTCTTTCTCATTGCTCCTCCTTCCTTTCCGAGGAGGGCTGTCCAGAAAAAATCCAGCCACGAATGCTTCTATATTTCACATTACATGACTGGATACTCTCTGAACAGCCCACATAAATCTACTGGGTCTCCAAAGCTGATGTATTTTTTCACTAAGCTAATGTTTTCCTCTCCCCAATTCCAATGGAACTACACAAGTCCATTATTTTTGACTAAACTTTGGCCATAAATCTCCCTCTTGCTAAACCTTGAGTGAGGTCCAGGAATTTGCATTTCTAGCAAGTTCTCAAGTGATGTTGATACTGCTAGTTCTGGGACCTCACTTTAAGAATCACTGGCCTAAAAAGACAAAAATATGTGCTGAAGAAATGATGCCTGACTGCCTGCCGTTCCCCATAGCAGAGCATCCCATCTGCTGAGCCTGCACCAGAGTCAAGGAGGGGGCTTATTACAACACAAATGCTGGGCTCCATTCTCAGAGTTTTCAGAGTTTGCACTTATCAGGTCTGAAAGAGGGCCAGGGAATTTGCATTTCTAACAAACTCCTGGGTGATGCTAATGCTGCTGGACCAGGGTACACATTTTGGGAAGCAGTGGGTTAAGGATCCTATCACAAAATAAAGTAGGGTGATCAACCATTAGAAGCAGATTATTTTCAATTCTAGTTAACATGTAGCTACTTACGAGACACTTTTGATATGGTTATAAAGGTTTCATATTTACAAAAGCGTCTGAAAAATCCAGGAGCCAAATGAAGACCTCTGTTTTTTCAGAGAGGGTCTTAAGTGCACAAAACCCTCATTTTTCTTTTAAAACAACCTTTTCAAGAGTACAGCAATGAGGCTCCCTGCTGTGATGCAGTCAAAACATAAAGCATACTCTGAGGTTTAACTACCAAACTGAAAGTAGAATTCCTCTGGAGTCTCCTGAATTTCTGATATAGTTCACATGCCGGTTCTTGGAAGCCAGACGCACATGTAAGTAGGTCACCTGTAATTGCTTCCGAGGGTCATAAGAGAAAAAAATGTGTTTTAAAAAAATATCTTTAATAAAAATCTTGCTAGCTATTAGAGACAACAGAATTGTGGTTTTTTTTCTTTCCATTAAATGTATCTTGTGGGGTGACTATAAACTATGTAAGGGACAGACACACACTTGACCTTTGAGTTGTTTTTGAAAGCTGACTTGGAGAGTCAGAAATGAAAAGGATTTAGCAATTGTACAGTAAGAGACAGGATGCCAGAATTTTAGAGTTGAGAGACTTCTGAGAAATCATACAGAGGATGTGTTTTAGAGAGTGGAGAACTGAGGCTCAGAGAGGCTGTTCTTCCCCAAATCACCCAGCTTGGTGGGTAAAACTCGGATAGGAATTCAGGCCACCTGATGCCAGGGCTCGCTTTTCCCATCATGCTCCACTAATTCACAGCTCCATTTCAACTAGCTCTCCTGGCCAAACTCTTTTTATTTCTCACATGTTCATTTGTCAGTCCTCATGTCCAATAGATTCTCTCTTTATAATTTCAGAAGAAGTTGCCCTCCTTTTCCATTTCTAATGACAGAATTCTGTTTGAGAGTTACATGACTCAGTGGTGTGATGGAAGTGGTTTGCACTGTCTCTTGAGAACCGCTTGTTAAATTTTCAGGATTTTTGCTACTTGATTGCTAAACAAATATAGCCATTAGTAAAACTTAAATTATATAAACTTACAAAAAACTCCAAATAATATTAATAACAAAGATTTTTTAAATCTCTTTCTAATTATTTTACTACCTTTTACCATTATCTTTGGTCTTGACCTTATTTATGTCTACTGTACGTGATGGTGGAATCGCTATGCTGTGTGCTATTGCACGTATCACCCCAAGTCTGTCCAGTGATGTCATGTTGGTTACCTGAAATCAGCCATGGTGAGAGTACTCACACTACAAAACTGGCAAAGGCTAGAAGTAAAGATTTTTCTCCCCAGAGAGCTGTGTGTTGACAATTTATCGGTATACCACTTGTTAAGGGCTGAATTGTGCTCCGCCCCCAACTCCTCAAGTTCACATGTTGAAGCCCTAATTCCCAATACATCACAGTATGACTATATTTGGAGATAAGGTCTCTGAAGAGGTAATTAGGTAAAAAAGTATATTAGTGGGCTCTAATACAATCTGACTGGTACCCTTGTAAGAGGAGGAAATTTGGATACATAGAAGGACACTGGGGGCATGCAAACACAGAAGAGGGGTTGTGTGAGGACAGCAAGAAGGCAGCCATCTGCAAGCTAAGGAGAAAAGCCTCACAAGAAACCAAATTTTCCATTGTACCTTGATCTTGAACTTATAACCTCCAAGATTGTGAGAAAATAAACTTCTATTATTTAAGTCCCCCAGTCTCTTAACACTTTGTAATGGCAGCGTGAGCAAACTAATATGCCACAGTTCAGGACCTGTTCACACATAGTCCTTAATATGAAATCCTTGCTTTCCAGGTTTCATAATTCCCCCTCCCCCATATCTCACAACATTATGCACAAGTGCAAGTACCTAAGAAGGTTTCAAGCTTTAAACAAATTTATCAAGGAAGTGGGAGTGGCTGTTGTTATCCATAAGAAGTTAAAACTCACTTTAATTATTCTACTTCATCAAACTCGCACACTGGTTCTGACAGCACAAACTATCAGTCTCAGTATTTTGGAATTGCAAACTATTAGTTGAATCATAGGAAATTGCTGATATCTGATTAGATTTTGAGCTATAAAATGACAATATCCTGTGGTTCCATTTAATAGAATTTCACTATGTAGGTTGGATCTTCCTCTACATTTCTTACTCTTAAAAAGGTTTTAGCAAACTGAAGATTATGGATGAGATTCATATGATCCACAGACAAATATTATTTGTTCTATAACATGTTTATTTGAAATTTAAATTATCCCCTAACATTTAAAAATTGAATAAATACACTAAGGGCCTTGAGATTCTAGGTTTTCTTGAAATGTGGGAGATCAGGTAACATTGTATCATGTCTCGTTTGACAGCTGGTCCTTCAAAATGAGGCACACTCTCCAGATTGTCCCTGTCCCTTATGCAGGCCATGTTACTCATTTGTAATTCTTGCCTGGCCTTAGCCACACTATGTTGGTAACTCTGATACATACAATTCCAACTTTAACTTTCAACTACCTTGCCTATCTTGCATCTCATCCATCAGCTGGATATATACAAAATGAGATAATGAATCAATTAGGGTCAGTAGTGCAAGCCCAGAAAGGTAGGTTATACAGGACTTAGCTCAACCCTATAGGGTTAAGTTTGACATGATACAAATTTTACTTCATATTTGCACACAGTCAAAAGGAGAAAGGCTCTGAGACCCAAAACCATCTGGTCTCAAAGTTTTTAATGAAATAATTTGCTTGCAACTCCCATGAATGTTTGCTATCATCTGAATACAATTAAACGATACTTAAAGTTCATCTTGGAAGTACTATGTAGATAAAAATGTCATAATTACTACATTTCAGAAGGATAACATCAAACAAGAAATATCAAGTCTTTACTCATATGACTGCTTAGAACTTTTATTGGCAGATAGGATTTTCTCTAACCAATTTTCTTTTTAATTTGAAGATTTTATTTAATTTCTTATCTTGCTACAGCTAAAATCACTGTCTAATGGCTTTCTGGCTTATTAGGTTATTTCTCCTAATATTTAGGGACTATTTTAGTTGTTTTATTGACGAGAAACTTCTCTTAGGCTTATTTTCTTATCTGCAAAGAAGATAAATAGAAATTGATCCCCAAGACACAATTTGTTGCTTAATTAATGTTTATGACAGTCTCTATAATTACTCTCAAATGTTACCACTTTTTATCATGTCAGTTTATATGGATTAGAAAGTACAACATAATGTATCTCCACAGTCTCAAAGTTAGGGCAACACACACAGAGAGAAATATTTCCAAAATATTCTCTGATAGTTTTGACTAACAGATGATAAATAATATCAACCAAATCATTGCATTTTGGCTGTACACACTAATTACACAATCACTTCAATAACTAAAAAGAAAAAAATAGAACTATCTTGGTTTTCTCAGGGATGCAAAGGAAAATCTGAAAAGATCTTATGTATTTCTGCACATTTTAATCATCTTAATTTTCTAACTCAAGCATAAAGGATTTAGGCTGTTATAGAAGGCTCATTGGAGAGCATGTTATTATGGCTGATTGATAGCGGAAGACTCAGAAATTAGATAACCCTTAAAAACTATCAACTTCTAAGGCCAATTTCTTTATTTCACAGATGTAGAAACCAATGTCTGGAGAGAGTCCGTGAATTGTTCAACAAACCTGAGTTAATGCTAAACTTCAGTCCTGGATAACAACACATACATACATTCATGTATAAACGTATATCCTCTATCTATTCCCAAAATATCCACATCTAGAGAGATTTCTGCATATTACTTCTAATTTACTCTAAATTAATTTTTCCAGATCATTATGTTGTCATGTTAATGACTGTTTAAATAGCTACTGTAATCTACTGAGGTTTCACCAGATAAGCTCACATAACTTCCACCCTCTCCTTTCATTGTTGCATACGAACATCAACGTACCACGTTTGTATTTTTCATACTCTCATGACTAATCATAGTGGCACAAATTCATCCCAAGTCCCTAATTTTAGTGACCCAGAGCCTCCAAACCCCAACTTGAGTTTTGGTTGGTATACCAGGGGAATGAGTCTTCTTTGTCACAGAGCCACACCACCTGCATCCCCATTACATGGGAGCAACCTCGGCTACATCATATACCCTGTGGGGGCTCATAAACACACACTAAGCTCTTTGCCTCTTCATTTAACCAATAAAAAGGGAAGACCAGCTTTCATCTCAACCTCAGTAAATGAATAAGGGACAACTGAGCCCCCCATTTTAACTGTTAGTCAATTAATCACTCTCTTCCTCCAGTGCTTGGAAATGAAGAAATGGGATTTCCTGATTAGCCAGACCAACGCTAGGATTGTGGCCATACTTTTCTCACATTATTGTGAAGTATAATTAGTCCCCACAGTTTTGAGGAATAAGTTACCTATCCCAGAAGGTCCTAAGGTTGTGGTGACACCAGGCTCTAAAATGGTGTCACCATCTGGACGTTTGGGCCCAGGCAAGCCATGAAGGCACAGAAAGAAGACTCTTCTCTCAAGACCTAGATCTGTCTGTCCTCCTGGGCTACTAGTATTAATAGCCATCTCTCCAAACCCATCTTCCTCCCCGTCTACCCATTTGCCTCTCTAATTAGTATTCCATAGAGCAACTAGAGCAAATCTGACCACCTCGTCTCTTCTGCTTAGTCTAATGATGCTTTTCCCACTGCTTTGAGTATGGAGATAAACTTGTCAGGTGTTCTGTATCACACTGCTCCTGGCACGTGCCTGCCCTCTTCTCGTCTGAGTGTCTACTCCTCTGCTCCAGTCACACCTGCTTCCTTCACCAGCTCTTCCTCGCCATGCTGCCCCTACCACCGGACCTTTGCCCAGTGCTGTCCTCTATCCAGGCAATGCTCTCTGTTCCTTGCCTCTCCTGGTTAACTATATCTAGATCATCATTCCAAGCCTCAGGTTAACCATCAGTTCTTCAGGGGAGCCATCGCTGCCCTCCCTCTTTAGAAATGCAATTACACAATATGATATGACTACGTACTCAATGGAATGGTTAAACTGAAGAAGACTGACAACCCCAAGGGCTATGAAGAGTGTAGAGGAACTGAAATTTTTGTACATTGCTATTAGAAAATGCAAATGGTACAGCCACTTTGGAAAATAGTTTGGCAAAATCTACTAGTGATAAACATGTACTTTGATCCAGTAATTCCATTCCTGCCAATTCCATACCCTCACCAAAAATGTGGACTATTAAAAATATGGACTACTTGACTATTCACAGGAGCACTATTAATAATACACAAAATTAGAAAGTACTTCCATTACCCATGAATAGCATGAAAGATAAATTTTTAAGTATAAACTTAGGATGGAATACTATACAACTCATACTCAATAGGGATGAATCTCACACAGGTCATGTTGAGCAAAGAAAGTTTACGGAAAACATATGAGCAATGTGATTTCCTTTACGTAAAGTTCACAAAATAGAAGAAATATGCAATGACCTTAGAACAGGATATCGTTTGGGGTGAGTATTGCCAAATGTGGCACAAGTGAGGTTTCTGAGATGCTTGTCACATTGTTTCTTACCAAAATTTATCAAGCTATACATTTATGATTTGTCCAATTTTTACACTTGGACAAAAAATTTCAAAAACTCTGTTTTGGTTCTGGAGACAAACACTTATTCTTTGTAGCACCTGTCCCTCAGATATTTACCTTGATTTGTGTCATTGCTTGGTCAATGTCTCTGCTGCCCTTTGGAAACTTGACTGAAGTTCCCCAAGGTCAAGAATCTCAGTTTTTAACAGCCATTACTCTCTAGCACTTAACTCATTACTTACCAAATACTTGGTAAATTAGAAATAAATGCAGGAATGCACACTTTCTCAGCTAGGTGTAAATCTCTGTCATTTGCATATACAATCTGCCTTCAGTAATCCCAGTGTGAAACTGGGAAGCCAAGGACCTGATAAGACCAGCACATATTCAGCTGAGGGAATAAGTGACTTGTGTCTCTCTGACTGACCACTGTTTCTCTGGTACTTAATACAGTATTTGGACCATTACAGGCCCCCCACGTTTTGTGCTTATTTTTGTTAAATGAATGAAAGACTTGGGTTAGGTATCTTTCCAGAATATAATACCCTCAAGTGAACAAAAACACCAGAATGAATCAATTCATTTTATTTCTCCCATCCTAGTTGCAATAACCTAAGTACGAGTAGATGGGCCTATTCCTAAAGTCTTCAGGTCATACCCTACTGGCCTCTTCTCATCACCTTTGGGGCCCAGACCCCTTTAGCATCTGATTATTCCAGTGAGTTTATAGCTTGAAGGTAGGTTCTTAGCTCTCTTACAAGGAGACACCTTAGGGCATAGGTAACAGACTATGTAATAGGTAATAAACTAGGCTTTCAAATGACAATGATATAAATAAATTAATCTTCTACTTCTCCAGTCAGGTAACACTATCAAAAAAAAATCTAGACCAATTTGAAAACACTTTAGAACATAAAACTATATTACACTAGAAATATACTACTTTCAAAAGTAATATTCTTCTCCATTTCAAACAATATTATTAAAACTCCGCATCATGTTTTAAATGTCTCCACCACCAAGAAAACCATACTTTCATCATCTAAGCTTTTCCCAGAGTATCATTTTATTTCTATGGGAGATGCTGACTTTTTGAGTCCATGTAAAATGATGTTACTGGAAACCTTAAGTCAAGCTTTAAGAACTCATTTGTAAACCATGAGGATTCATTACTTATTTATTCATCCTGTCATTGTTTGTAATCTCCGCAACACAGGCACTTGTTCTGCTGCTTTTGAAAGTGATCTTCAAAGGCCTTTTAGACACTGAAACCCAACACCATGTTAAATTTGTCTCTTTTTGAAAGAGTGATTCTTTTCACATGGCCCCTACAGGTATTCAAAACCTGCATTAATGGAGGAGGTATTAAGCTAATCTGTTTTCTCCAAACAGGATTCTTGGTTGTTCAACACAAAATGACTGTGAGACTGTCCCATATGTGAGATGCCTTAATAAAGATTTGATTATAAATGTTTAACTTTTATTCTGAGGGCATATTTTGGGTAAAATCTCCAATTTATATTCAATTATGTAGAAAAGGTTGCACACTCTCTGGAGGTTGGAAGAGGTCACCATGAGACAAATAGAAAACAATGTGATCTGTTGCCCAGGTTTAGTGTGAGAGGTGGGCTGAGAAATGGGTGACCTTCTCCGGGGCAGTTTTCCCAGACTCCACATGTGACCTGAGTCTCCTTCACATCCAAGTCCTAATTTTGAGTTCTGTGATATGAGGTTCCCCATGGAAAACTTCATAACTCAGAGCCAACTCCAACTGTTCAGCATGGGTCAGCCTGGGCCGGATTGCACTGCTTTCCAAACTACGCCATGCTGGGTACCTTGCTGGGTATCTTCCTAAGGAACAAGGGGAATCATGCTATGCCTCAGCCTTCTCCATGCTCCCCCTGCAGCAGAACGGAAGGGAAATCAATGCCCTCTCTACCTGTCTGTTCTGAGCTAGTTGCGAGGTTTGGTATTGTCTGCGCTGCCCTCAGAGGCGCAGATAAAAAGCTCTGATATTCACATTCACCACACATTATGTATTAATGCAAATTAAGCTTTCTGAAACTTGAGCTACAAAGAATTATTTTCAGAAGGTTATAAACCTGAAGACAAAAGTGAAGGAAATCTGGCCTTACTGGCACCCTCACATATACATAACAGATGTCATAGCCAATCCTTACCCTGCCCCATCTACATGTTCATGGCTTCCTTCTCGCTGTACTACGCTTTTTAGTCTATGTCATACTCTGTTTTCTTTCTTTCTTCTCAACTTCTCTAACAACCATGCTGGCTCTTTTTTTTTTTTTGCCTTATTTTTATTTCTTGAATTTCTGTTACACTCAAATATAATTCTAAATTTGATTCAATGTTTTCAGGGCATTTTTAAAAATAACAACTATTCAACAATATTAGGCATACAATTTTCTGCCCAGTACAGCTCAGTGGATGCAACAGTGAAATGTTCAAATGAGGTATGACATGGGAACTCCATGGCTATAACGAAAAGGTGAAGTCGTTTAACTTTAAAACTAGCTTAGTGTTTACACAAGTTCTTTGTTTCCTTCTATTCATGGTTTACACAGTTTGTACTCTTACACCAATCATAAATGTGCACATGTTTAATTCGACATCTTTAAGTTTGTTAAATGGGTTTGTAGCATCAACTCTTGAGCTAGGATGGTAAGGAAAAAAAATGACTAAATTACTGAAATGTATTCCCTGTGCTAGTGCTAGTAAAATCTCTTATAAAATCAATTACCAAGAAAACTTGCTATTTTAAAACCACTTACTGGGGCTAGAACTCAAGAGATGAAAGGAATTACTGAGTTTTACATATTAGCAAAGCCGGGGCAGGATAGGTGCTACCCAATCTGAGAGTCACAGACTTAAAGACAGACTTTTCAAATTTCCTGACTTCACACACAATGGCTTTTCTAACTACATAGAATAACATCATCTTAACTTTTTAAATGAATGCGACTTGCTCATATGACCTAGTTTTCAAGATATAGGAGTCAATGTCTTTTAACGATTGCCTATTATTAGCGACAGCCATCAAAGAGAGAAACGGTTGTGATAAAGGAGATACCCTTCAATTATTAAGACTTTGAGGCATATTGTCAAGAAACTAAAAATCCTTGACAATTTCCTAAAATAATCTTTCTAAACTGACTTGTCTTTCTTCCCATCCACTGCCATATTTGATTCCAGCCTATGACAACCAGCTCAACAACTGGAATTCCTGTTGTTGAGGGACAGAAATGGGAAGAATTATTATACTTCCTACTTTTTTATAACAATGCACTTACCTACCTATAATGGCTTACAGTTGCAGGAAATATGATTTCACTGTATTTGTTATGCTCTGTGCTCAATATGTTTGTTCTACTGCAGCCATCTGTGCTTGTTGTCATTATGCCATCCATCCGGTTAAACACTGAAAAACAAACCTTCCAAAACTTCAAATCTACCTACATATTAAAGGTTTAGACTATTCTTTGTGATCTTCCATTTAAAAAGGAAGTGATTGGCTCTGATTCAGAGGCACTAAATTTAGTAGTACTTATTAAAAGTGCTTTTTATCTACCTTGAAAGATAAAGAATTATAGTTGACACAGTATTAACAAGCTGTCTTCCTGTTTCTATCTTATCTCTTGTCATATAGATACTCATCTTTAAATGCAGAGGTATCTGATCAATCAAATAGCTGAAGTCAAGATAGTTGTTAGGCGCACCGCTTTCTTAGAACATTCTGTAATACAAAAAATGCTCCAGGTAAGACAATGCTCTAAGGGAACCCTGACCTTCAGTTTCCTTTTAAATTTTGTATTTGAAATAATGTGTCGATGGTAGATTCATCAAAGTGGCAGAATTATTCTTTCCTTTCAATTTTTTTTCACATAATGAATGACTTGTTTAAACTTTGGGAAGACATAGTCTGGGTTTTGTGGGGTCTATGTGGAAACAGTAACTTTTTATTAATAATCAGAAGAAAAACTTCAATCATAATTGAGGTTAACTCTCATTTTAGAGATTTGAGAGCTTAGGCTCTGACAGGGGAGTGGGGGTTGGAAAAGGTTAACTTGCAAACAGTAGGGCCAGCATCCAAACATAGATGTGGCAAACTGTATATTCCAGTGATGGCAACAATCTTTCTCATCCCATGAGCTCTTCCATAATGGCACCTTGCCACTCCCTAGCAAGACTTGGAGTATAACTCACTTCTTGAACCTGAGTTGGCTTTAGTGACTCACTTATAACCAATCAAATACAGTGAAAATGAAGTTGTGTGGCCTCTAAGGCTAGGTCAGCAGATCCTTACAACTTCTGCCTTGGTCTTCTGAAATGGAGGCTCTTTCTCAGAACCCAGAGATGATCAAGTATCTCATGAGATAATATAAATAAAATGCTAGAGGCGGGCTAGCTATTCGCAGTATTTATTGCTTGTATGTGCCATCAAGAAGACTGGGAGTGGCAAGAACTAGTTCTCACAGGTGTAGTTTAGGATGTAGACAAAAATGTCAAAAAGAAGAAAGGAATGGGGAGAGGGAGGAAGAAAAAGGAGAAGGATAGAGGAAGGGACGGAAGGAGGGAAGGAGGAGGAGGGAGGGCCAGGGGAAGAAGGAGGGGAGGGAGAAGAGAGAGGGTGGGGCGGGAAGGAGGAGGAGGAGGTGGAGAAGGAAGAGACTGGGGTACCAGCAATCACGTGGTTCGCATTTAAGGACAACTAAACTAGGTACTAGTCAAGAGAAAACAGCGACTGGAACTTACAGAAGACACTTGCTGTGGAAATTGATTACAACGTGAAAATGTCCATAACTCAAAATTAACCAAAAAAAAAAAAAATTGCCAAGTCCACCTTTAACCAAAAGGTTCTAGGAAGATGAAAATGGTCCTTAATTGTGACCATCTTAGATGACACTCACCTTTATTTTTTTTCTTCCGAATTGTTTAGACAGCCTGTGGAATTTCCTACCATCAGGGTGGGTAGGAGCATCAGAATGACTTCCCTATATCCCAGAATAGCACAGACAAAGCAGAGAGAGCAACCACATCCTGAAGAGACTTGAGCATAGACGACAGACAGGAATAATTTAGAACTGACCAATATGGACCAATTGCTGAGGTCCAGGTGGAATGATCCACGTGTCAAAGGATACAAGTGTAGGCAAATGATATTGGAACTGGAACCCCAGCCCTGATTCCGGAGCACTATTTCCCCGAGGCTTGGCTTAGTCTGAAAAAAAAATTACTATTTAACCATAATTAAATTTCTGCTATCCTAGTGGAATGGATTTGGAGCGGGTATGACAATAGAAATTAAGTAAACTTTCCCCTAAATAATATTACATGTCTGTGGTCAGATGAGTGTGTCCACTGTACTAACTTTCTCCTGAACCCAGCTGTGCAGGAAAAGTGAGGATTTTTACTGATGTTCTAATTTCGGGGTATTTCATGACATGCGATTCCAAACCACAAGCATGGTATCCATGAATGTTCCAAAACAACCTAAGATGATTTCCCTTTCCCACCTTTTCCCAGCTGCACGGTCAATGTTTAAAGGCAAATATTAGTTGTCACAATTGAGGGAGGTGGGTGCTACTACCAAACCTCCTACAACCCACCGGCAGCCTCCCACAACAAAAATGTATGCAATCTAAAATGTCAATACCACCGAGGCTGAGAAACCCTATCGTAATCCTAATGCCCCACAATAGGTTTTCTTGGACATGAGTTAGTGTAAGAGAGACTTATGTGCATAAATAAAAATATCTTAATCTCAGATTTCGGCTCCATTTCTTTCATATTCAAATTTGTAAGTACAGTGTGTCCTGTGTATTACCAAATAATACTAGCACTTGTAAAAGTTGTTAAAAACTATACGTAGGTAACTCCTGTCTCACCTCTACTGAATTTGCCCTTGCTCAACTCCAAATACCTCTCCACTTTCTCATTAAACCTACAAATAGCATGCAACTATTTTTCTGCCAAAGATGTGGAGATCTCATGAGGGCATCTTGTATAAAATGAGTACATTCTAAGTTTCTGTAAAATGCTTTTCTATAAACAGAATTAAGGAAATATCTGAAAGAATAATCCATTGGGGTCACTTGAGCTGTGGGTGGGAGGAGTCAACGTGATATGGCTAGATGTACTTATGGGCAAGCAAAGTGCCTTGGGCAGCTCAAAATTTATAATATTTTCATGCTGCTGTTTGTTCTCACTCTATGTGCTGGTCCACTGTCTTCTTGAAATGGCTTGTAGTTTATACTCATGTGCATTTAGTGTAAAAGCACTAAATTTATTTCATCTATGACCAGAAAGAGAAACTATCTCCTTCTACTTGGAATAACTAACAACATATGAATGGCTTTTAGTAATTTTAGATTGCATTTAGAGGGAGGCTATTGGAACTAGGCTCATTTTGTCGGCAATGTATAAACATGACAGTAGAGAAAATCTTTGTACCAATTTGGGATTATCAACAGTTCCTATTAAGGCATTTCCCATTATGCTTGGTACAGGAAAAAAATCTTACACATAAATGAGGGAGAGTGTCAACCCACCTTTCCACTCTGAAAACCAAAAGATTCAGTTTATTTCACAGTTGCTTTAAAAAGTTGTAAAGATACATTCTCCCTATGAGATTCTATTTCTAGAAACTATAAAGTATTTCTCACAAATCTTCAGGAAACACACCATAATAATAAGAAATTTAGAATGAGCTAAAAAGAAACAAATGAACAAAAAATCCCCACAAACAAACAAAACCAACAAAACCCTTAAATGTTAAATTCTTTGTGGCTAAGAGATCCCAGCTTACAAGCATGTTTCATTGCCTCCGGTGCTTTTTGATTTCATGTAAGTTACTGTGGTCCATAATAAGGGGTGGTTTTGAGGTGAAGTCACATCTCATATGCTTTTTTTATGTGGAATTTTAATTCTTCAGCATATTGTGCATAAGAAGACATTTTCTTATATGCACACTCTCAAAGCTGGGATTTTCAAGGTAATGAAACACAAAATGTGGAAAGGTCCTGATTATAAGCACTTCAAACCTGTTTGTATATAAACAAGGCCCTTTCCCTGAATGTGTCACACTCACAGAGAAATGTAAAAAAGAAGTAAAGATGGTATTATCTTTTAGAACCTCTACAAAGACAAATAGAAACAGCAGTATAAACAAAGTTAGGGAAATATAATCAAAGTAAATGGGGAGGTGAGGGTTTTACCTACATAATTATTCCTTTAATAATATCCAACTTAAAAAATAAAACAAATCTAATAATATTTAATCAAAAATTGATTAAAAACTCAAATTAAGTCCTGAAACCATAAAATTCCTAGCAGAAAACATAGGTGGTAAGCTCCTTGTCATTGATTGTGAAATAATTTTTTGTATCTGTTCTAAAAGCAAAGGCAACACAAGCAATAATAAGTCAGACTATATAAAATTAAAATGCTTCTCTACAGCAAAGAAAATCATCAATAAAATGAAAAGGCACCATTCTGAACTAAAGAAAATATTTGAAAATGATATATTTGATAAGGGGTTACTATCCAAAATATATAAAGAACTCATGCAACTCAATAAAAAACAAAACTGACTTAAAAATGGCATAGGACATGAATAGGCATTTTTCCAAAGATGATATACAGATAGATGGCCAACAGGCACATGGAAAGATGCTCAGTGTCACTGTTAATCAGGGAACTGCAAATCAAAACCACTATGAGACATCATGTTACACCTGTTAGAATGACTATCATAAAAAACAATAAATTGCAAGTGTCAGTAAGGATGTAGGGAAAAGAAAACCCTTATATACTGCTAGTGGAAATGTAAATTGGTGGAGCCACTGTGGAAAACAGTATAGAGATTTCTTGAAAATTTACAAATACAACTACCCTATGATCCAGCAATTCTATTTCTGGGTATTTTTATCTAAAGAAAATAATAGCACTAACTTGAAAAGATATATACACCCCCATGTTCCTTGCAGCATTATGTACAATAGCCAAGATATGGAAACAACCAAAGTTCCTATTGATGGATTGATGAATGAATGGATACAAAGATACAGCATATGGAATAATGGAATATTATTGAGCCCTAAAAAAGAATGGGATCTTGCCATTTACAACAATATGGAATGGGCCTTGAAGGTATTAAGCTAAGTGAAATAAGTCAGACAGAGAAAAGCAAATAACACGTGCTTTCACTTATATATAGAATAAAACAAACAAAAAATAAAACCAAACCAAAAAAGCAGAACTCATAGACAAAGAGAACAGACTGGTTGTTGCCAGAGGACAGAAGGGTAGAGGGTGAGATGAGCAAGTAAAGGAATTAAAAGGTACAAACTTCCAGTTATAAAATAAATGAGTCATGTGGATGTCCCATACAGCATGGTAACTATAGATAAAAATACCATATTGCCTATTTGAAAGTTGCTCAAAGAGTAAATCTTAAAAGTTCTCATCACACACACACAAAAGTGTAACTATGTATGGTGATGGATGTCAACTACACTTACTGTGATGACCTTTTTGTACACAAATGTTGAATCATTATGTTACATACCTGAAACTAATATAATTTAGTATGTCAATTATACTTCAATAAAAAATTAAAGTAAAAAGAGTATTCCAGTTTTCTACTACTAGATAACAAACTATCCCACAACTTAGTGGCTTAAAATAGTAACTGCTTTATTGCTCACAAATCTGTGGGTCAGAAATTTGGGCAGGGCTCGGTGGGGTTAAACCATCTCCACATATATAACTGCATCTTGGTATCTGGGCTCAAGTGGAAGGTTGAAAATAGACATCCTTACATATCTGGGGTCTCAGTGCCAGCTCTCAGCTGGGCACACTAAGTTCTCTTCCCTGAGAACTGTTCACATTGTCTCATCCTCCAGGTCCTCTCCCTTCAGGTGGCCTCTCTTTTCATATGGAGAGGCTTAATTTCTTTACATGGAGGTCCAGGGAGAACAAGAATGAAAGCAGAAGTTTCTAAGAAAAACTTTTGAGAACTGGACCTAGAACTGGCATAGCACAACTCTGACACATTTTATTGGTTCAAACAAGTAAAAAGACCAGCCTTGTCTCTGGGCTGAAGAAATAGTCTCCATCCCCTAATGGAAGAAGAGACAATGTTATATTGTAAAGGGACATGTGGAATCCAAGGTCATCTTTGGTGGGGTGGGGGGGAAATATGCCATATAAAGACCTAAACAACACAACAATCAGAAAAAATGTGTTCTGTTTCTGCTTGAGTTGATAGAGGATAAAATATGTCTTGAATTGCTGGCTGCCATCTTCTCAAATGAGTTGAGAACTTCCCTCATAATGGAGTCAAGCCAGAGCTGAGAGAGAGAGAGAGATGTTTGAAAAAGTCCTGACAATGTTATTTAAGAATCTGAATACAATCAGTCCTGAATCAACTACTATCTTGGACTTTTCCATTTTTTTAGTCAAAACATGCCATGTTATGTTTAAGCCAGTTTCAGTTGTGTTCTTGTCACCTGTAATTGAAACAATTCTGAATGACACAGACAGGCTCTGTCACCAGAGAGGAGGAACCACCTTGGTTCCTCGCCTCCCACCCCCACCTGAAACTTGAAGCCCTGAGTAAGAGAACCTGTTTAACAGCATCTGGCCTTTCTTTTCCCCAGCCTTAACTTCTCAACAAGCACTATTTAGCAAGGCTGCCTTTAGGCTGTAGGTTGTGTGGTGCTTGATTATTTTTGCCTAGAACTGGATGGCTGTTTGTTTACTTAGAATGGTTGACTCTGATATTGTTAATGAGATGAGGGCAAATTGTGGTTGGGGGTCCAAGTTAGAGGCCAGGGCCCGTTAGGCAGAAATAAGCAGGAAGGTCTTTATGGCAAGGCAATGATAGAAACAGGAAAATTAATCACAGTCAAAACATAAGATGATCAGGAATAATGAAGAAAGTAGAACACATTAGCATAATGGTTCAGCATGAATTCAGTGAAATCAAAAGGAGGTTCTAGAGACTTGTGTGATGAGGACAGACATGGCATGGGCATAAGCTAACCAGCTAGGTTAAAGGAATCACATAGGACCAAATATATCTTTCATCTGGGCCATTTCAGGGGAACAAAAGTAGTTCCCAGGTTGACCTAAGCATCTGAGATAGCTCAGAGATTCTTAAGCAATGTTAAACTCTAGTCTTCATGGCAAAATTTTTCTTAAACCCCGACTTGACTCCAGATCCAATGTCACCACCTAGTTATTTTCTCAAGACAATTCTGTTTGCAACATGCTGCCTCAGTCTATGTTGACTCCAGTGGACTAGGACTTGAGCAGAACTCATCAGATTTGCAGGAGTAAAATGCTCTGTGACACATCACAGTTTGCTGAGACCCCTTACACAGGCATCTATCTTTCCTCCATATATACCAATTATTTTGTCTGGTCCAATTAGGTCTCAAAACTTGAGGAAGATATCAAGGGGATTCTTAAGCAAAAAATAATAGCAGGTATTACGATTTATGAATCTTAACTATGTGCCAGAAACTACCAGGTACCTTACAATCAGCCTCTTGTTTGATCCATGGAACTGACCTCATCATTATTCTTGTCTTTCAGGTGTATTTATCATATTGTTTATATACATTATAGCCCCCAAATAATCAAATTATTCCATTTTACGACAACAGACTTTGTGCATTACTATTTGTGTAGGTTATTTTCCCCCTAGACATAAAATAGAGTGTCTCATTTTCCCTCCTACTTAAAGAGAAAGAACTAAATCACCTCAAACAACATTTAGAAGTTCACTCATTAGGAAGTCAAAATATGCCAACCTGTGGAAGCAATGATACAGGACATTTTCCTTTTCAGGCCTTATACGTGTAATAAGACAGTTAAAAATGAAATAAGTATATCATTCAAGTTTCTAACATATAAATGTGAGCAGCTAAGAGTCCTGTGCAATACCAAGCCCTCTGTAACAGGACATTTTTGAACCTTGCTGATTATCTCAATTCAAGTGGAGCTTATTAAAAATACTCATTCTGTTGCCCTGCTCAAGACCTTCTGAATCAAAACATCTGGGGGGTGGGACCAAAGAATAGCTTTTCAAACACTTCCCAGGTGATTCAGCTTGTCAGCTAGATTTGTGAACCACTCTCTTTATCAATTAGAAACAAACTGCTTTAAAATCGAAGTGGATTTCCTACATATTGATATTTTAGGGCATTAATATAGGCTTGGAATATTAAACATATGCATTAAGACACTTTTGAAATGCCTTCGATTTCCTGTTCAGTCTTTAGCTTGGGGGATTTAATCTAGAGTCATGGAGACATTTAATTCTGTCCAAGTCAGAAACTAAATGAAGCTTAATTATTATTTTTCCTCAATGACATTACATTTGCATGTTATGTTGGAAGTATTTGTCACTGTTTCTCAGTGTAGGATTTCCAATCCAGTTTGGGTGATGTCAATCTTCCTTGCCTTATTAGCACTGTAGCTTCCTGTGTCCTTCACTTGGAATGAATGAACCCCACTCTCCCTAAAATGATGCCTCTTTTTCTCTAGATACTCAATCAAAATACAATAGGCTAACCAACTCCACCTTAGTGATTAAGCTCATATCTTGAATTGAACCTTAGTGATTAAGCTCATATCTTGAATTCATACTGTTGCATATATTTTGTCTTGATAGACTTGATTCCTAGATATGAGGCTGGTTTTCTATGTAGGTCCAGCAAGGACATATCAGCTTCTTTGATATTGTTTCCAGGCTTGAAGCACTAATTTCCAGAATAGGTATAAGAGATTGCTTAGTAAGTGGGTGAATGGATGGATAGAAAAATGACCTGGATCTTAATGCTAAAGCTGGAGTTTTAGGGACCTGCTAACAGTTCATGAGTTTATCTAAGGTCAAGTAAAGAAAAGTACGGACTTGACCTTTTGAGCCTCAGTTTCCTCACCTATAAAATGGATAAAGAAGAGAATTCCAAGGTCCTTTCTAGTCAAATATTAACAAATATAGCTGGAATTGGAAGGCAAATTCCCACAATATTTGGCTTTACTGTTAAATTTTTTTTTAATTCCCACTAGTAAAAAAATCAATGATATATAGACAGCTTATTCTCTCACTTCCTTCAGTTTTGGTTCAAATGTTACCTTCTCAGTGGGATCTTCTCTGACCACTCCATTTACAAGTGTGACTTGTCCCCAACTTTGTCTTCATCTTTATTTTTCTCTGTAGCACTATCACCATCTGATACTATAAAATTTACCTCTGTATTCTGCTTATTCTAGGAGGGCAAGAATTTCTGTCTCGTTTATTGCTTCTATATTCCCAGCATCTAGCCAGGCACATAATAAATATTCAATCAATATATTTTGACCAAGGAGATCAACATAAAGTAATGACATAGGTATAGGTTCACTTGATTCAATTCAAGAAACAAGAGGAGTCACTACTTTAAGCAGGTGTGACACATGCTGGACATTGGGGAGGATGTGAAAATGCTACAAAGCCTTGATCTTGTGTGACCATGAAAAAAGAGTAGTCTGGAGGAGAGACAGATATCGTTAGAAGACAATAAAAGGCAATCAATATCAAGCAGAACCACAAACTGTTTTCTGTGAATTTACAGGAAGGAGTGATGTGATGTAATTCTGACCAGAGAAGGCCTGGGGAAGTCGTGTCGTGGGTGTCACAGGCGTAGGCAGGCCCTAGAAGAGCTGTGACTCCAGGCAAATCACGAAACTTCCCTGAGTATGTTTTTGCTCTTCTAAAAGAATAGAACATGATAAATTTCCCTCCTATGGATACTCTCAGAGTTAAATGAAAATGCCCACCTCAGTGCAACCAGTAGAAGATTCTCCAATGTTAGCTGAATGTGAATCTCTACAATAATTAGTTACTCTGAGAACAAAATAGATTTAAAATGGTGGATATATGATGTTATATAATTAAAAGTCTTTAGGCAAAATAAAAGATCATACTTTCCAAACCTGACATACTTAGCAGGTTCATTGTACATTGTAATTATACAGATAGTTTTTAAAAATCTTGTGCATGCACAACTATAAGATAGACTGTCATAGCAATTCTTTAAAATCTGATTTAATTAACTTTAAAAATTCCTATTATTTGTGTTAAAAAGAGAAGAGAAAGGAATGTTTAAGTTTGGGGAAGGCATGGAATCACTGCAGGATTCAGTTATCTAAAATACAGAATCTGGTGGTATAAGTAAGTAAAACTTATCAAATGTGATTCTTAAGGTTTTCTTTCATCCCTCTGTCCTTTGGCCCTCAGTACTACCTTACAAGAGAGAAAAAAGGATAAATAACCCTAGAAAAACCTTTACCTGAACTAAGGTTATAAACAACAATCTGCCAAAGGGTCATGACCCCCTCACTTTAGACTGGCAGAAGGTAAGAGGGGCTACTAGAATCAGACAGCCTGGCTTTTATAAAATAAGAAACAGCTTTGACGTCAGTGCTGTCCCTGAACTGAACTGCTTCAAGGTTCAAATTGGGTTCAGTTAAATTATCCCTTCCTTCCTGCCTGTCTCCTTTCCACTGCTTCCCCTAACCCTGACACCACTGTCATTCCACTCTGACCTTTATCAGACAGAATAAGGCAAATGAGCAGATTTCCCAACCGCCTGCTAAGCCTTCTACAACAAGGCTCATCACAACTCACAATCCCAAAAGCTTGGCAAGAGGGAGCTGGTGGAGAAAGGTCAATTGTGGTAGGGTTGGGAGAGATATCTTAGAGATTTAAGCCATGGGATGCCTAAAACTTCTAGGGTGGTGACAGCAGTGAACCCACAGAAAGTGTGAAAGGGAGCTTCCCTCCTGCCAATCAAGAAGCTACTATTCCCAAGGAGATGACCTGGAGGTCTAAAAAATTCTCTGAAGTTACAGCTGCTTACTAGAGCCGCAATATCTGATTTTTTATGTTGCTAATAATTATTTACTTATATTTGTGAGGATGATTGCAGGGTAAGAGAAAGAGAGACTTAGGTCATGGTTATTTTAAGTGGATTGTGGATGTGGTAAATTATTGGAATATTTTCAGTGTAAAAAAAATGAAATACATAATTATTTTAAAAGAGAAAACTGCTCCATTAACTCAGTCTCAAAAGTATGGACCCAAGTAGATAAGTATCTTCTGTTAATTTTTCCATCCCTCACGGGCACACTGATGGTCTTACTCTTCTTAGAGTCACAGAATTTTAGAAATATCATTTTGTAGGGGAGTTCCCTGGTGGTGTAGTGGCTAGGCTTTGGTGCTCTCAACGCTGCAGCCTGGGTTCGATTCCCAGCCAGGGAACTACCCCCGCCAACCCCCCTCCCCCCCAAAAAAAGAAATATCATTTTGTAATTAGCGAAATATACCCAGAGATAAGTTATATGGTCAAGGATACCAGATTGTGACAAAGCCTACATCTGGTCTCCTGATCCCTATTATCAGGGACTTCTTAACAGGTCACATGTTTCTGTGGTCAAGGAGATTTCGTTTTATTGCTTTTAACTCTGAAGCAAATTCAAGATTACTAAGAATATCAGATCTTGAGAAAACCAATGAAGAGGATAGTACTTGCTATAATTAGGATTTGACTGTAATATTATTTTTTACTACTATAAGTTCTACACAATGTAACTATGGAATTGATAAATAACAATTGGGAAAGCACGTAAGGGAGGAAGGCCATTATTCACACGACCAAACTATTTACCCTTGGCTGCATTAAATTGGGGGTGCCCAAATCAAATGCCTGGAGGATCAGGCTTAATAAATGCATAAATCAGACAGGGGTAAACAAATAAAGAGGATTTCTTCTGGAAATGGTAGACTTACTCAGAGAAAACCAACATTTTTGCTGACAAGGTCTCAAAATGGGTAAATAGTGATGGTAGTCATCATCATCATCTCATTCCAAGGTATTAGAGAAGTATCAAGGTAGCCAGGACTTGAGGGACCAAAAAGGAACCTGACCCAGGCACACGTAATTAATATTCTATACCAATTTCCCCCTCAAGGCATTAAAAGAATCTTAAGCAGAGCCCTTGAGGAGCTGAAAAGATGGGAAGAAGGCAGCTGCTCAGAAACACAATCTGAAGAGAGTTTTCACAGTTCTCAGAGGACGGAAGCAGAGTCCAGAGGACAGTTAGGACCTGGGTGGCAAAGCCCCGCCACAAAGTAGGCAAAATGAATCTGTGGTGATACAACTCAGGGGAGCGGTGGAATGGGTAGAGCCAGGAGGCATAAGGCGGGCTTCTACCCCAACATAAAATCACAGGGGACAACATCGTTTCTTGCAAACTGCTAAGGTATGCATGGCCCAACCAAAGGCATTCAAATTCTCACTTCTTAAAAACTCTGTGTAGGCCAAACAAAACACTTTTGTGAGCTGTATTTCAGTCTGTGGGCCAAGGTATCAGTGTATAGGTTACCTATTATAAAAGATACAAATACCAATTTCTACGTATGGGGATTCAAGATTAAACTAAAATGAGAATATAGAACATATTATATGCCAAAAACTGTGTGAAAATCTTACATATATTTTCTTATTTTAACAAACTCATGATAACCTTGTGAGTTAGGCATTGAATGGTCAGCGTGGTCTAATTGCTCAGATTCTGTAATGTGTCCAAGGTAACATCTGGGTAGATGGCAGGACATGGAATCAAACTATGACCATCTAACCCTAAGTCCAGATCACTGTCTATCACAAAGTCACAGCACAAATGACAGAGTATCACAAAGCTTAAAGGATTAGAACCAGAAATGAAGATACAGCATGTTTGAGCACTAAACCAAAGAGCAAATGTGACTTTTGGAACCATATTTTTATGCAATGGGCTAAATAGACCAGCACTTACTGGAATGTTTTTAAGTTTTCTTTTTTCCTCCTTATTTTTGTTTGTTTTTTTTTCACAATTGCATAAACTGCTTTCAGAAAAATACCAGTGTGATGTTGGAGCACTAAGTCCCACATTTAGAATAGCATCCTTTATTAGATACCCCTGGCTTGGGTAAGATCTAAGGGCAACTGTTGCAATTTCCTTTGTCTTCCTGTTTGGAGCAATCAGAAGATTCAGGTCACATGTCCTTTTGCTTTGTTGTAGGTTTCTTAAACATCATTGCATTTATGTCATACGTGTCTTTGGACCTTGGCAGATGTTAAAAATTTAAAGTATATATCAAACTCTGGGTTGAAAATCACAGTTCTTTTCTGTATTCATTGTAATATTTAAACTCATTCAGAAGACATGGAAAATCAAAAAGAATATATAAATACCATAGATTATTACTAGATATTACATTGAAGGACTTTAAATCACAGAACTTCCCCTTCCACATCAGGAGTTCTAGGACATAAGAACATTTGGCTTTGTTGGGAAAATGCTATCCATTTATAAATTAAATAAATACTTCAAACAGCAAAACTCAAGACAGAACTCCAAGGTGTAATGCCTGCCTCTGGAGTAAGAGTTGTCTCAACTAGAGGAACCTAGACAGGAATAAAAATTCATGTTCAAAACTCATTCATTTTTACTGCATTGCCTGAGATTAATGTAGCAAGGCCTTTTGCAACAGGCCTCAGTTAAACCAGAAGTAATCCAACACCGAATCCTTTTTATATTTATTTGTTTCTGTCTCGTTGTTTTTTTAAATTTTTTTGAAAATTTTAGGCTCACAGAAAAATTAAGAAAAATATAGAGTGCTTCTTCATATACCTCCTCCCCCTACACTTGCATAGCTGCTCCCATTTTCAGAATTCCCCACCAGAGTGTTACAACCGATGAACCTACGTTGAGATTATTATACTCACACAGCATCTACATCAGGTTCACTCTTGGTGTTGTGCATTCTATGGCTTTGGATATATAATTACATGTATTCATCATTATGGTATCAGAGTGTTTCACAGCCCTAAAACTCCTCAGTGCTCCCCCTGCTCATCCCTGCCCCACCCCCACCTCCAGCAACCACTAATGTCTCCGTAGTTTCACCTTCTCCAGAACGTCCAATAGTTTTTATGCATGTAGCACTTTCAGATTGGCTTCTTAGTGATAGGCATTTAAAGTTCCTTTCTGTCTTCTTATGCTTGATAGCTTACTTCTTTTAAGTGCTGAATATTATTCCATTGTGTGGATGTGCTACAATTTGTTTATCCATTTACCTACTGAAAGGCATCTTGGTTGCTTCCACGTTTTGGCAGTTCTCAATAAAACTGCTATAAACATCTGTGTGCAGGTTTTTGCGTGGACATGTTTTCAGCTTCTCTGGGTAGATAATGTGGAGCACAATTATTGGAGTGGTAATAAAAAGCTAATTTAGTTTTGTTAAAAATCTGCCAGACTGTCTTCCAAAGTGACTGCACTATTTTGCATTCCCACCAGCATGAATGAAAGTTCCTGTTGCTCCACATTCTTGTCAGCATTTGGTGTTGTCAGGGTTCTTGATTTTGGACATTCTAATAGGTGTGTAGTGGTATCTTATTATTTTTTTAATTGAATTCCCTGATGTCATAGAATGTGTAGCATTTTTTCATATGCTTACTTGTCATTTGTATATCTTCTTTGATGAGGTGTCTGCTAAGGTCGTTAGTCCATTTTTAATTGAGTTGTTTGTTTTCTTACTGTTGAATTTTAAGTATTCTTTGTATATTTTTAATAATAGCTCTTTATCAGATGTGTGTTTTGCCAATATTTTCTCCTAGTCTGTGGCTTGTCTTATTCTCTTGACATTGCCATTCACAAATCAGACATTTTTCAATTTTAATGAAATCCAGGTGAATAGAACAAATTACATTCATTAATTAAAAAACAAAAGATTTTGTTTTTAAGCTAACGGTAATTTGATTTTTCAAAACCAGTTTTTCAGGTCAAAGGACTACTTAAGATTTCCATAGAGGATAAAAACCCCAAACCAGATAAAAGAAACCACAAAAAAAAGAAAATTTCTCTCTTTGAATAAGTAAGAGGAATGAGCTAAAATAACTGTGGTCCATAACGAATTAAGTACATAACAGTATCTGGATAATGCCCGTGGTGTTATTGCACCTGCCTTTTTCTTTTTTTTTTTCACTCTTGGAATCTGTAAGGTCGATGAAATACTTGTGTTACTTTGTCTTGTGATTAGCTAGGGCTAGTCTAAAATTTACATTCTAGAAATAAGTAAAGCACCAGTACCTTAAATTTCTGCAACTACCAGAATCCCCAAATCATCACACTTGTGAAAGCAGAAATTCTGTAATTGACACCTGCTGTTTTGACTTCTCAGCATCCTGTCACTCTTCTAGAAATACAAAACCCTTTTTCCTCCTTGTGGACATTTTCCATCTGTCATTCCAGTGTTTGAAGCCTGATCCCCACGGCCACTGCACTAGGTATGCGACCCCTTCCCCACATTCACAGATCTCAGGAGTGAGTTCAAGATTCAAGCAGAGCTAGTCAAAATATTTTCTTGGATTAACATGGCTGTGGGGCGAGAAAAAGAATCTGACGCTGTCTCCCCCTGTCTCTTGTGTCAAAGGCTACAAAGAAGTGACTATGGAACTATGTAGGGCCATCTTTGCTACACATGGAGAGAATGTCCCTGAAACTAAAACTCACACAGGACACATAAGGTGTGAGAAAGAGGCATATTTCCATGACTAATGTCCCTGGGAGAGGTTTACTACAAGAGCTAATAGAGTCCTTTGTGCTTTAAGCAAGTCTAAATTGCATTGCTAATGAATATAACCAGAAGAGTCCTGGGTACTAAAATCCTCATTTTACTGTTTTCTTGTTGGTCCTTAATTTGCACACTGCAGTCTAAGAACCCCCCGTGTTTCTTTCTCCTATGCCTGTGTCCATCAATTTGATGCCATGAACTACTAACTTTAAGCAACTTTAAGCAGACATGTACAGAAGTGGGCTTTTATTTCTTAACTGGATCTGTCTGATAGCCCAATGTACATGGTACATGGGCTATAAGCAACGAAAGCTGCCTTCCTGCTGTCTCAAAGGTCATGCGAGGCAGTCTTTCCAAACTTGGCCTTAATGGACTCTAATTCCTCATGAGAATAAATCCCTTTTACATGAAACTATAGAGAAGAAAAGGCTTTTGGAGACATTTGTGCATATTACATAAAGTAAATTTTTTTTTGTTTTTTTTGAGGGGATGGGGGTAGTTCTCTGACTGGGAATTGAACCCAGGCCACGGCATTGAGAACGGAAGCCTAGCCACTACACCACCAGGGAACCCCACATAAAGTAAATTTTTATAATGTGGCTGGCTGTATACTATAGGCTACACATTAATGCAAGACACTGCTAATTTTATAGCATGAGATGAACATTCACCAAATACATAGTATGTTGTATCATTCTGATTAAATTAGAGTCTGTTTGTCTATCAATATTATAGAAAAGAAAGAACTAACAGAAGCTTGATGCCATGCAGCAAAATGCTTCACACACTTTAGTTCAACTGACAAAGATTCCACTCCTCCTGAAGCAGTTAGGGCTCTGGGGTGATAAGCAAGTTGTTTAGACTCTTAGAATCCAACTTTTCTGGGTAAGGATAATACTTCACAGGTGACCTCTGCAATGTAATAGACTGGGATATGTGGAAGTTTCTAGCAGGATATCCAGCATGTATAATAGTATGGGTATAAAAATAATATTTTTCAAGAATATGGGATCTCAAGTTTTTAGAAATATTATGACACTATTTGAAGGAGTCTGAATTTTTTGAGCTTTAGAATTTTAAACAACTTTAAGTAGACATGTGTAAAATAGTTGAGTTTCTAAGAAGTATAAAAGCAAATCCCCTAGAAAACAAAAGTAAAGAAGAAATGTAATGCTAGAGTGGTCCCCTCCAGAAGACTGCAGAAACATAAGGTATATTGAACTGGATATGGATTCCTTAGGATAAAAGGCAAGGAACAGACATGTGGCCTAAGGTGCATTAAAGCCTAGCTCTTTCCATGGCTGTCTTGAACACAAAAAGCAGTACTACAAAATCTTCATCTTTAAATGCAGCAAGAAAAGGTACTTTCAGTCAGGAGTCTCAGTGGTGACAAACAAAAAAGTCTTCCATGAAAAGTACAAATGCCATGATTGTGCCACATGTGTGTGGGGCTTGATCTTAGTGGTATTAATATAAAATTCCACATTAACAAAATGGATTTAAGAACGTTTCTATAACTCAAATTCCTATGGCCCCAGAATGCACATGACAACAATAACAACAAAAACAAAACAAAAAACAAAAAACCCCACAAAAGTCACTAATCGAAAGGTAATGAACCCCCATGAGAGCAAATCCATGGAGGGCAACCAGAGGGAGAATTAGCATTCAATGAGCTAAAATCTTCTATGAGCATTTGTAAGTGTGTTCATGATTCCGGAAAGGCTAAAAATGAAGATTGAAAAGCATTCTCAAAGAACAACTAAGGAAAAAGAATATGCAGGTTTGGAAAGAAAGTAAAACCTCTAGAATGAAAAGGCACATGAAAACCCAAAGAATGTTTAGGTAACTATACTGATGTTGGACAAAATACACTGTGAAATTAAAAAGATTAGCAAGAAAAAGATCACTACATAATGATAGAAGGAGTTATTTACTGATAAAAGTAATTTAGAATATCTATGCATTTATTAATATAAATGCAAAATGGAATACGGAGAATTCTAACAACACAATTAAAAAGTCAGATGCAATGCATACATGTAGAACCCTGCACTCAATACTTAGAACATGTACGTTGTGCGTGTGTATACGGTATATTTTATATTGAGCATATAAAATTTATGCTCAATAGGCTGCAAAATAAATTCCCACAAATACCTATATATCAACAGTATATACTATAATAAATTTAGCACTCAATTCAATTAAATTAGAAATAAACGTCATTGGGAAATAAATAACAAAAATAGAGCAAAAAAACCTTATGTTTAACCATCTTAAGGACAGTTAAATTTTATAAACCCAACAATGCATCATACTAGAAATATTACCTGAGTGAGAATGAAACTATTACATGTAATAATTCACAGGCTATTCAGAGGCAAATTTATAGCTTCAAATATATATAATGAAAATTAAAAAAAAAACCTATGAAACGTCACTAAGATTACTTTGCAACTCAGAAATTTCAGGGGGAAAATGACAGAATAATCCCAAAGAAAGTAAATAAAATAAATGAAGATACAAGCAGAAATTAATAAAATAGAAAAATAACAATAAAATTAAAAAATGATCAGAGAGTTCTCTGGGGTCACTTTTATAAAGGTATTAATCCTATTCATGAGGACTCCAGCCTTATGCCCTAACTCCCTCTCAAAGGTCTTGCCTATTAATACCATCACATTGGGAATTAGGATTTCAATGTAAGAATTTGGGGAGGATGTAAACATTTATCCCATAACAAATATAACTGTTTATTTAGAAATTCAAGAAAATGTGCAGTTAGAAGTAAGATAATTCAGTAAGACTGCTGAGTACAAAACCGACATCAGAAAATAATATTCCTATATTGTAGAAACTGTTAATTAGAAAAAAACATTTCAAATAACCCTATTCACAATAGCGATAAGAGCTATGAACTGTTTAGCAATCTAACAAAAATACCCAAGATCTCTATAAAGCAAATTTTAAAACACTGCTCAAGTGATAAACAGAAAAAAAATCCCAAATAAATGAAAAGATACACTATGTTACAGGTAAATACAGATGAAAGGATTCAATGTTTTAAAACATAGATTGATCATAAATTAGTCTATTTCAATGCTGTTCCGAATCAAAATCCTATCAGAGATCTTAATTGGATGTCTGTCAAATTAATTTGAAATTGTATATAAGAATAAAGGTTCAAGAAAAACTAAGAAGTTTTTGAAGAAGAGTCATAACAAAGTGAGACTAAACTGAACAAAGAGAAAGATGTCATATAAAGGCAGTGATCATTACTACAGGGTAGTGCTAGGCAAATAGATAAAATGGAACCAAATAAAGAAAGTAGAAAAGACCTAGGTATGTATTGCAACTTGGCTTATGAGAGAAATGCCAAAAAATAGCAAATCAGATTCCTCTCTGATATTATTTAAAGATTGCAGATGAATTAAATAATACAAAACAAAAATTTATAATTTAAGTCTAAGTACCTTTATGATGTTGGATTAAGATATTAGATATAAAAATTCAACTATCAAAATGCAAAACATATGACAATAAGCAACACAAAAGTTTAAAATCAAACTGCAAACTGGGCAACTATATTTGCTTTGCCTATAATTCATAAATTATTACTACTCAAAACAACACAATAACTAATACCTATGTTAGAACAGGGCAAAAAATATAAGTAAGTAATTCTTAGATAGGACAATGTGAATGGTTAATAAATATATAAATAATGTTCAATTTCACTGATAATTAGATACATAAATAAGTATTAAACATCAAGGAGAGATGATATTTCAAGCCCATTACCAAGTAAATATTAACCTATCTTACAGCATCAATAATTAGTGAAGATGTAGGAAAGTGGGGACACTCCTATATTCCTGGTTAGGAGTAAATTGATACTACAATGCTAAAAAGCAGCTTCGTTGAGTAGTGGAATGTTTCCCGATGACACAACAAATCCTGCTTCTTACTATTCACCTGAGAAGAACTCTAGAACATTAGGCTGGTCAGCTGGCAAACCTAATTATAGTTGTGACAATTGTTTATGGCTAACATCCACTCCTATACCAATGAGCTGGCACTCATGCTATGTGGACTTTTGAACAGCTTGACTATCACTGCAGCAACCCTCATGCACAAGAGGTAAATATAAGAAAATATGCTGTCTAATTCAATCAGCATAAGGGAACAAATGACCATCTTAGGAGAATGAATAAATTATAGCACCATTGTACAGCAGATAAACTGATGAATTACAGTACATCTACCAATAAGTTGATATTATTGAGTACACAATTCCAAACTATTAAAGTTAAAAAAGAGAGTAAAACATGATAGGTCCATACAGAAGAACTAAAACTATATATTGTTTAATGAAACAAGCAGATATTACCAAAGTACCAACACAGGAATACTTGAGCTAGTAGCATGCTTGCTAGCATTTAGTTATGATTTCCTACCTACAGAGCAAAGAAAAGAAAAGGGATTAAATAAATCTTCAACTATACATGGAATGTTTCATTTTAGTGCTTTTAATTTAAGTCTATTAAGTCTGATAGAAGGGAACATGATGTTAAATTTCCTGATGTTTTCTCTTGTATTTGGAAGATTTTATAATTTCAAAAACAGGGTACACATGCATTTTTCACCTTGACAAAAAGAGATTTATTTCAGTGCCTCTATGGTCACAACTACTCATGCCTCGTTAGCTCAAAGAATGACTTTGACTTTAAATCCAATCATCCCAAATGGTAAACAAGAAGAATTGTGTTAACCATAATGTTAAAATACAGCAACTTAAAGATTAATATATATAGTAACCATGAAAGATACCATGACATGAGTGATGCAGAGATAAGGGCTACATTTAAAATGCCTTGTTTAAAGATTTAATATGTAATAATTACATCTGGCATTTCAACCAAGTTCATTTCAATGTAAGGATAACTTCTCAAATTCTCTAATATTTACTGAGAAAAATAGAGCAAGAGTTTTTAAAATTAATGTTAAAAGGAGAGAGGCTAGGGCATTCGTTTTTGTTGGTGTTACATTTTGTTTTGGTATTGTTTGCATATGAGTGTATGTGTGCTTGAGACCTTTGTGTCTCTATCAATTCTGGGGGCAGGAGGGTTCAAATATGGGCCCAGAAAAGAACTGTTGGGCCCAAACTGACATCCATTACTTTACTTTCAACTTACCCATTTCAAAGTACATTGAATCAAATTTGGAAATTCTTTTCCATTTTCTTTCAGGATTTAGACCTGAATAATCTCTACGTATTTTTCTCTCCAAACCTGGCCTTTAGCTGTGCAGTTCAATCTCTCAGGAGGGATATAATTCTCTTTTCTTAAAACAGAATATATTTCTTACGTTGCCCCAAGGCAAGTTAATAGTATAACAGTTTCGCATCAGAGGCACCCTCTCCTCCGTTCTCACACCCCCTTGCAGTGTGTATTTAAGATAAAAATTCTATCTGCCCCTCTGGGGTCATCATTTATCACACCACATCCTTTGCCTCCTTAAGGCCTTTCTTGTTGGCTGGTCTCTTTTTTCTCAGCCACTAAAGACGTTCCTGTTAAACTTCCATCCTGTTGACCATATGCCTTAGCTGGTATGTATTTACCTTGAAATGTTTCAAAAACTCATGGATACATTCAACAGTTTAGTGGCTACCTGAGGTCAAAGAGGGGCGGGGGGGGGAAGGTAGGAGGGAAGAGGTGAGAGGGGGAGTCAAATATAAGGCGATAGAAAGAGAACTGACACTTGGTGGTGAACACATAATGTAGCACACAGATGATGAACTGTAGAATTGCACACCTGGAACCTCTGTAATTCTTATTAATCAATGTCACCCCAATAAGTCTAACAATAGAAAAATGTGGGGGAGGGGGACTAAAAGAACAGATATTGATTTTGAAATACAGGTTGCAGAACAACAGAAATAGGCGATCACTGAAAAGTTTATTTTCCTTGGTAATTAAGTTTGCACTTTGTGCTGTGAATTCATGTACCACTTGCTGCCCAAAGATTTAGTCAAGCGACTTCCCGAAGCCTAATAACAGTTACAGCACTAAAAGCTGGGTAGTTTAATTAGACCTTCCTTGGGAGAGAGACATTGCATTTTCAAACCTGTTTCTAAACGAATATCAGATTTCTGAAAATAGAAAGATGACCAAATTTGACTTCTGCATGTTCTTAAGTCATGAGGTTTGACAGGCCACTTTTGGGGTCTTCAGCAAGTTGAAGCATGAAGTCCCACAGAGAGGTGAAACTGTCGAGGTTTGCTTTTCCACTGTTTTGGCCAAGGGGCAGGAGTTCACTGCACAGATATCAGGAGCTAACGGGGGAGGGCTGCCATGTGGACCAGGCTGATTTCCAGTGAAGTTTGCAGTACTGCTTAGCTGCTCCGAAATAACATCTGTTATTTGAACCATAAAACACCCATGCTGCAATCTCCCAGAAATTAACTACAAATTATTTTTATTCTCTTGTTTAATGATCTTTATGAATCAATTAGAACAAAAAGTAGCATTATGCAAGCAGAACCCAGAGAAGACAGATTAAATTTCAGCAACACAACATTAACTACTATTAATATTTCTTTAACTAAAACCACAAAACCCAATTCGACATTAATCCCAAAGTAATCAACAAACAGCCAAGAGTAATTTTGGAAAAGTAAAACTCTGGCAAGAATTAACTGCAGAATGGGAATTTTTTTTTCAGATTTCTAAAATAATTTCATATTCTGGATCGTGGATCTGTATCTGCATGATAAAGGTTTCCTCTTGAAGTAAGTAAAAGAGAAATTGGACGTATGGTTAGTAATACTGAATAATTACACATGCACACAATATATTTAGCATTTTACTACACTGGAAATATTTATTAGAATTGAACAAGTTCTGTATAATTTCAAAGTTCTATCTTACTCATCTGTATTTCGTCTCAACACAGAGCAGTAACACACTGACATTCAATAAATATTTCCTGAGTCAATGAACTATACTACATAGTGTTCAGAATCAATTTATAGTTTGGCACTTAAAACCAGCTCGTCACCACTCTAGGTGATCTTACCCATGGTTCTTAGAATTATATTCAAATATTCCAAGGCCAGGGAGAAAAGAGTGCTCATATTTAATCCCATAAATATTTTATGGTATATTTAATATGGATACACACGCGTGCTAAGTCTCTGTTCTTAGTTTATTTTTCTCTTCACAGTCTGCCTGTCCTTTCTGTGAGTCTGTGACTGTGACTGCAGGAGTATACTGCCATGCATGGGGGCTCCTGGCTGCCAGCATGGCAGAAGGCACCAGCCTCAGCGCTGTGACATATCTATTTAATTAACACAGCTGTTGTAGCTACTGTGTGAAGTACAAAAGAGGGGGACTGCTCTGGAATAGGCAGGGCTCGTAAAACAGAGAAAATGAACAAAATTTCTGGAAACAAAAGACCCACATTCGTCCTTTCTCTAAAAGGCAAATATTACTTCTTTATATTTTGCTAATCTAGGGGTTCACGCCAAAGGGCACTTGACATGCATTTTGTATTTCTTGAATCATGATCCTTGTTTAAATTTCTCCCATAAGGAAAACTCGTAAGGTAGAATTACTTTGTATAAAATGATGCATTTACTAAGCTATTGTATCAAAGGTTTTTCTGTTGATTGGTTGGTTGTTTATCCCCTTCAGGTTTAGCAAAGAAACCACATAAACCGTCTCCTTGGCTTAACCCAAATACAATATTGTTCAGTTGGAAAATATTTTCATCAAAAATAACCACAAGCAAAATGTCATGACAATGATGGAAAGGGCCTAAGTTCGGTTGTTGCTTTTAAGGTTTCGAGATGTTCATATGCAATCTCAATGCCCCATTAAATTTCATGGTGAGGAAAGAAAATTCCTATGATCTGTTACAACATGCGATACACAGTTAACTACTAAGTTAGAATGTACATACGTAAAAAGCTATGAACTGAAAGACATATTAACTGCTACTGTTTTGAAAGAACCTCCACCATTTCCACTAGTGGTATTGGTGATTAACTGGATATGACAGTTTATTCTGATAGGATGGAAAAGAACGAATCAAATATTTATTTAAAGCATTTGCAGAATCAATGAATGAGATCATTTAAATGAACTCTGTAAGTCAAATGTTCCACTTTTCAGATGAGAAAACTGAGCCTCAGAAGGGAGAGGTGACTGACTTACCTGCCCAGGGACATTCAGGTGGTTAGCAGTGGAGTTCAGGTTATAGGTTATTTTGAACTTACATTTTACTGAGTTAACGATGTTATATAAATTTGACAAAACCCCTTCCTCCACATATTTTTCCTTTCTCTTATCCTTCCCTTCTAATAACCCCAGAACTAAATACAATGCTCCTCTCTTGTATGTACTGAAGAAATATTAGCTGATTGAATGAAGGCGAACGAGTAAATGGTCACAAACATATTTCTGCAATTTATATAATTGTTTCAATGCTTTATCCACGTTGTTCTTACTTCACATTTATTAACCTTTCCACCAGTTCTTTGCTATTTAGGTTACCTTTAGAATGCAATGAACACCTTCATTTCTTTGGTTTATTTCTTCTCTTTCACTTGGCTTAGCTTAAATTTTCAGCAAGAATTACCAAATCAATAGAAATGCACATTATAATGACTTTGGATTATACAGCCAAATGATTTTATTAATCTATAATGAAACTAACAGAGTAGTGGTAGAACGGTTTCATCACAATCTAAATTGGAATTAGTAAAAATCATGAAAAATGAAAACTAAATAGAAATTAATTGGAAACTGTCTATACTTCTCATCGGTTCATGTTATTGCATTGTCTATTCCTACATGTTTTTATTGTTGTAATTGCACTTACCATGTTTTGAATTATATTTCATGTTCTTTACTCTCTTATTTTCAGATTTAGGTGAAGACTTCCTCTCCCCATCTTTTATAAGCTAATCACTTTCTTACACACATGTATTAGCCATGGCTGAGGGCATGAAGGAGAAGCAGGAGAGACTGAAGGTATTTTTTTTTAATATCTATAAAATATCCTGAAATGAAATTCATAGAAAATGTAACCTATCTGCAAACCTAATTTTAAAAATCAATAACAGTTTTCTAACAGTAAGATAAAGGATAGATAAAAAGTTAATGATAAAGATGTAGTCCCTATTTTTGTATGGAAGCGCTCAGGTACCATTGTGGTAGAAGACCTAACGAGGCTGGCAGATTGTATGCACCTACATGCTGTATCATCAGGAATATGACAGTTACAAATGCTGACTAGCACATGTGCATTTTATTGGCTTTGCTATTAGTGACACGTGCAAATGTACAAACAAAAGAATGTAAGATTCTCTTTCCATACACTTGGTTATTACATATTTGGAAATATCAGTGTATATTATTCAATACACAAGGTTCTGTCTGGAAAGCATGCAGCCACATAATAATATGAAAAACAGAGGCATTTATGACTAGATTTTTTTCCAGACTGCCCTAATGTATGTGTAGTTATGTGTAAGAAGGAGTTATTATATACCCGTAGAAAATTTTAAACAGGCTTCCTATTTATTCCAATTTCCAAAAGGACATTTGAAGGTCGTGTAGACACAGGATGTCTGGGTTGCTGGATGGGACTCTAATGCTTTGATGGATGTCCCTCAAATACCCAGAGAGTCCTCCAATCATAATGATACCCCAATCACAAAATGCCCCAACATATTTCTAAAAAGAAACAGACAAACAAACACCAATAACAACTCCAGAAAATTATGGGAAAAATAGAAAAACAAGGGAGTTCAGATATCTGTGCTCTGATGTGCCTTATATTCTTTTCTGTTCAGGGGAGAAAGTACTGCATAAAGAGAAAAGAAAGGCAAAGGTGGACAGAGCCAGCAGACTCAGGGCTCTGAGAGGAGGTGGTCTCCTGGACTGCCCCATCCCAACCCGGTAGAGAAGCACTGCATCACAGCTACCTGAGGAGCTCAGGGTGGGCAGGCTAAAGGAAAACCCAAGTTCAGCTCTCCTAAACCAGCCACTCCATGGTTCCTCTGTCATTTGGAAGGGAGCCTCAAACTTTCACACACTTTGAGACAGAATGTAGATATTAGCCAAGATTCTGGATAAGCCTTAGGCCAGGAGGAGTTACAACAGGGGAATAAAGTGGCCCTGTGCAGAGAGCTGAGCTGCAATGCAGCCCACATGGTTCAGAGTCACAGCTGATCTCAAAGAGGTTATAGAACCAGGAAAAGCAGAGGTGGAGCCAAATCAGCGGAAAGAGCATCTGGGCCCTGAGAGAGCCCAAGCCACCAGTCCCATCAGTTGCAGATGTCATCTGACACACATGCCAGCAGGGCATGCCGTGACTAGGCAGCCAGGAGATACCACAGCAGCAGAGATACCAGAACAGCACAGGGAAGCTAAAAGCACAGCCAAGATTCCCCACCTCCTCCCACTGCCTGAAGGTCACAGTCACCTAACTACTCACCCAGTCCCTCAGACACCACCTAAGTGAATTTAGGAGCAAATGGACAAAAATATAAGACTTACATAATTTTTACCTAAAGAAGCTCAGTTTGTTACCCCTGCTCCCCTCAAAAAAAAAAAACCTTAAATTTTAAATAACTGCAATTGAACTCCAGAAAATTGCTGGACAGAACCAAATTAAGTATTTAAATATTTTCTAGTGGAGGCATAAGAGCAAATGATAGAAAAGTTAAATACATACATTCTCTTTGCACATTTCAGTGTAGCATGAGCAAATTTCCATCTCATTAAATTATATAATTAAAATTTAATTCAATAATAATTAATTCACTAGAGTATAAGCTCCACAAAGCCAGGGAGTTTATGTAATTTCTTCTCTGTTGCATCCCCAACACCAAGAACAGTGCCTGGCATATAGTAAGTGCTCAAAAAATTATTGAATAATTATTATTAATTTTAACAATAGCAATACTGATAATTATAATAATAGCAACTATCACTCATTAAGCAACTAACATTAAGGGTATGAGATTGGAATTATCGATCCATGCGACCCCTCACCATGAAAGCCAGGTTTTAACTTCAATAGTTCAACTAATATTCATCAGATTCTAACTCAAAATCTTCATGTCACTCCCTGTGAAGAAAGTATAACTGCATCCTGGATTTCTTTCAGGAATTCAGTTCAATTCAAGTAATTAATTTAATTAAATAAAATTTAAAAGTCACATCCTTGGTCACCCTAGGCACATGTTAAGTGACCCATTCAATAGCCACGAGTGACTTGTGGCTCCCATATTAGGCAGTGTAGCCCTAGAAACAGAACAAACATTATGAAACATTTTCATCATTGCAAAAAGTTCTATTAGTGCTGACTAGAGTGCAAACACAGCTTTTAGCCATCTCTAAAGACCTCTCGAAAGCTTTTCCTCCTCTTCAAAATATTGATGGTTGAGAGAGTGGTCCTTTTAGTGGAATAGTGGCTGAGAAAAAGCTTTACATTTTATATTTGCTGATACCCATTTGGAATCACTCATGTATTCCTGTATTAAGGCTTTGAGACATCTTCCCTTTGTTTATAAATATATTGATTAGCTTGCCTCTATCAGGAGCCTAAAGACTCCGTGAACAGCCTTATTGGGAGGGAACACCATTATTTCACAGGCATGATTGAGAGGACAGTGAATAAAATAAGGAGATTCTCTGCACCTCTCCTTCAGAAGCCTATGGAGCCGGGTCAGGTCATTCTATCATGTATTGTGATGTCCATAAAATTGGTACCAAGGAGGAGAAGTGAAAAGCAATGCATGAAATAGCTACCGTACTAAACTCTTACTCTCCATGCGGGCTGCTTTTCAAAGGCAGGACTTCTAAAAGTTCCTATTTATTCATGATATTGAAAATACTTCAGTGCTTGATAGGAAACCACCTAATTTTTTTGATCCTCTGGATATGGAAGGTTTATAGGGTGAAATAAGGGATTGTGTACACAAAATAGCCAAACTGTGTCAAGCCAGAGTTATGCTATTTTTAAAAGCTCATTAAAAGTCAGCAGGTTAGTATGCTTACTTCCCCATATGTTGAAGCCACTGCCCTGTCCTGATGTAGTTACCTCCTTCATCAATACTTCCTTAAGTAGGTATGTGCTGCCTACTTCAGTAAGATGGCCTCTGAAAACAAAACTTTAATATTTTTTTTAGTTTAAATTTTGAGCCTTAAAGAGTAAGATGTAATTATCTAGAAATTTCATTGAAAGAAACATTCCACAACATTAGATGCATACGGAATTACTAGAATTGATACATTTTTGATTTAACACACCACTGTTATTCTAAATCTATTACTAGAGTTATAAATGTGTTCAAACAATAAGAATGATTATCATCCAAAACACTATTTATGTCCAAGATTTGACTTCTCATATATTTTTTTTCAAATAACAGCAAGCTAAAGTCCAAACAATGAGCCCAAAGGAAAAATAAATAGTTGGATTAAACGCCTAAACTCCTAACTTTAGTTTCCTTACCTGTTGAATAAGAATAATCACCATATCCATCTCAGAGATTTGTTCTGAAAAATAATGGACATGATGTATGAAGACAACTGGCCGGATACCTAGCACATCATAAGGCTTGAATAGATGTCAGTCAGGATGTCATTTATATGATCTCATCTGTGAGGTTCTGAATATCGCCACCCCTTTGAAATGGTATCCAGGTTTCCTGTACAGGGTACGACCAGGTAATAGAATACCGAGGAGCACAGAATAATGATACTGATGGTGCCCAAAGTAAAAAACTGGTGAGCAACAGAAACTGTCCAGCTCTGAGCTGAATCACAGTACTAAGGGTCACATCACAGTTGGGGGACAGAGCAGCAGCAATCAAAGAAATGCACTTGGCTTCAGAGCTATGAGTTCAAGCCCCAGCTTAGACTGCTGCATTTCATGAAATCAGGCAAATTGTTCGGATGCTCTGAGCTTCAGTTTCCTCGCATATTAATTAGTTTAACGAATGCCTAGCTCATAGGATGTTTAAGAAGATTCAATCAGAATCCTCATGAGAGCAACCAGTAGTTAGTTGAAAAGAAATTCTTGTGTATGTCCATAGGCCAGGAGGTGCCTCATTAGAGAAAATAGTTTGGGGATCCAGTGGAAAGTTATTCAATTGACATTGAAGTAAAAAATATCTTGAAAAGTCTTCCCATCTGACTTGGAAATAGTGTAGGTGAAACAGCAGTCACGATTGAGCAGTCTGAAACACAAGCTTATGAACCAGAACAGCTCCATGACAAAGTATTTATAAGCAATGAGGAAAATAAGGGCAAGATGATATACAACACTCAATTTTTCCAGATCAAAGGACTGCATTTTAAGTTCTCTACTTTCAGTACTAAAATGAAATGCCTTTTCATAGGTGTTAGAGTGGATGGTGACAAAGAGGGTGTGTATGTATGTATATACGTGTGTGTGTGTGTTTAAATGACTTACAATACAACTGATTTTAATTAGGAACCATGTGGGTCCAACACTTTTAAAATTTAAATTCACTAGTCTGTGAGATTCAGAAGTCCAGTTAAATATACCATTATCAATACCCATCTTTGAATTTGCAAAAGACAGAGAGATGATCTCCCAAAATGGTGTAATTATAAAGAAAAGAGCGTCACCTTCTTGTTTGGTTACCTTCAATGTTAACGGGTTACACCACCCTCACAAAGGAGTTCTCACCACCCCAAACAGTTATATTTACATCTGAAACATTCTTAGAAATTAGATGCTCTTTTCTCTGTTGCTTGCTTAAAAGATTTAGAATTCCTTCAAGGGTGGGTTAACCATGGCCAAATTTAGCTCACTGTTGTTTTGGTAAATAAAGTTTTATTGGCATATAGCTACCCCCATTTACCTATTGTCTGTGGTTGCTTTTGCTGCAAAAGCAGTTTTGAGTAGTTGCAACAGAGACCTGATTACAAAGCCTAGCAGATTAAAAAGTTTACTGACACCGATTGTGGGTAATAGTTTTATTTTTTTTCTTTAAAAGTGAAGTCATGGTATATAAGATCCTGTCCAATAAAAGACTGACTGAAAGCTCTGTGCATTGTGTGGTAGGTAGACAGAGCTCTTCAGCTACATGTAAGGTTTGGTTGAGTAGGAAATGCATAGCTAAAACTATATTTAACAATGAAACTGTAATGCTCTAAATGGACATGCCACTCTCCGAGGAAACATCTTCTCCACATCTCCTATTATCCAAAGCTCTGAAGCAGAACTCTGTGCCTCATCACAGTCATTGAGAATTACACAGAGGGCTTAGAGAGGAAACAGTAATTGAAATTCAACCCACTTTCTATTTCTCTCTTCTTAAAACAAAATTAGTTGGAAAGTTGAAGTATTGAGACAGACATAATGAGTAGCGGTGCTCTGGAATGGTGAAATGAAAGGGTACATAAACAAATGAGAACCAGGAAAAACTTATACACAATTATGCCAAGACTGAGTCTCCCATCTGAAAGGCAGACACGTTACAGGAAAACAATCGCTAGTCTAGATAGATAGATTTGTGGCTTTCGTATGATCAAAATCTCATGTCTTAGAAAGATGCCACAGGTGACGTTATTACTATTATTTAACAATAGCAGTAGCAGATCAGGCATCGTTGCTGTTACAGATTACCCCTCGCAGGTAACACTTAGAGAGTGCTTACTATGCGTTGGAACTGTTAAGTTTTTAACTTAGTCTTCGCAACAGCTCTTTGGGAGAGGCACATCTGTATTTTTTTTCTCATCTGTAAAATTCACTTTTACAGATGAGAAAATTGAGAATGAGACAGAAATAAACATACATAAAAATGTGGCAAACATTTTCAAATTTGTATTTGCATACATAGATTTAGACAACTTCAAAAGACATCATTTATAGATTTTGTAAATCATTCAAAATGAATATTGTATCAGAATTGCAAACCAGTTTTTCCCTTCCTGTCCTTAAACAGGTAAATTCACTGATTACAGGAAGTCTTATTAAACAACAACAAAAAGATGGCTAAATGTACTTAAAATGACCCAGAAACATGCTTAGCTTTTATGAGGTAATCCATATTCAATAAATGTGAATTGACATGAGTCTGAAAAAAATACTTAGATGGAGGGATGGCCTTCCATTTATTCATGCCTCCCTGCATTTGTGTCATTGGTTAGTCCAATTCCACACGGACTCTGGGTTAGCCACGTGACATGCTTTGGCCAATGGTTCAATAGTAATTGTGAGGGCAAAACTTAAAATGCTCTTGCACGCTGGGGCTTGGCCTCTCTTGCTGCTCTTAGAGCCCCATGAATACCGTTTGAGCAAGCTTGAGTTAGCCTGCAGGGCAACAGAAGATGTGTAACGTAGCCAACAGCCGGTCAATCTTTAGATATGTGAGGCCATAGGGGAATAGCCTGCTCCCAGTTGACCTGTCAGTTGACCATAGAAGCAGGAGGCAGCCCAACTAAAATCAGCCAAACTCAATCCAGCCCAGAAGAGCTGTGCAGCTGAACCAGGAGCTAAATAAATGGTTGTTATTTTAAGCCATTAAGTTCTAAGGTGGTTTATTACACGGCAAAGTTAACTGATTGTCTACCCCTAAAGATAAGTACCATATTTTGCTATGTACAATGTGCTCTCATGTATAATGTACACCCATGTTTGTGGCCCAAACTTTCAGAGAAAAATCTTCTATTTTAATTTTTAAATTCAAATTTTTATTTATTTATATTTAGGTATTTATTTTTTGTATTATAAAGAAATTTTAGCATTTATTTTTTAATGCATGGTACAAGAAATTTTATGTAACAAATAATTATGGAACACAAGAACAGATACAAGGTATAAGAAATATTATGTATAAAATTTTTTATTATATACATAATTTTTATATGTATTCCAGGGTTTTGTTTTGCATATGGATATTGTTATTGATTCCTAGAGGTATACATTTCAATAATAAGCATAAATAAAAGAATTAAAAACATTCACATAGATATGGAATTATTACTACCCATGTATAATGTGCATCCTTATTTTTCTCTCACAAGTTTGGGCAAAAATGTGCACATTATATGTGGCAAAATACATGTATCATTTTTGTCATGAGAAACATGAGAACTCTTGTCTTAGCAAAAGAATGAAGATCTTTTACTCAGTCATTATAAAAAACATCGCTTCAGGGGAACCCTTTTAAACTGATTTATGTGGTAGGTATATACAGACAACTAGTCAAATTGGACAACGTGGCAGATGGTATTGGATTTATGCATATTTATGGAGCACATGTTTAATTGCCTACTTTGCTGTCCATCTTTTGCCCCTTGACTAGATGGTTACTTATAATAAGTGTGATACTTAACTGGTTGGCACTCTAAACACAGCTTCTTCCTTTGGATGCACTAGGGGAAAAAAACCAAACCAAACAAACAAACAAAAAAGAGATAAAATCTCCCAAGGGCTATTATAATTGTTTTACAGTTTCATTAGAAAACATCCTGTCTTTCGCTTGCTTCCGGAAACTCTAATGATAATAGTGTTTGTTGCTACTGCTTAATACTCCCTCAGGGTGTCTGCCTTTTACAGTTACAATTACAATTGGAAAGTCATTCAACCACATGTTCACATCAATTTACCCATTAATTTATTTGACCTGTTAATCCATTAGTTATTCTCCCAGCAATCCATTAAACTGCTTAAAATAATATCTACAGTCTCTAGTGTGGGATGCCTTTGGGTCAAAGATGACGAATCCAAATTATTAATGATGAGGCAATTTTATTCATTTTGGAAACTTTGATAATGCTATAAAGCAAACTGTGAATGCGTTCTTAATTACATGACAGCAGAGAAGCTCATAAATGCCAGCGATAGGGTAATAACTCATTCCTAGGCTCTTACTATCATTCAACTGCTTCATTCTGTATCTAGAAAAATATGCCGAAAGACACATTTATGTGGGAGAAACACTACTACTTAGTGCTATCAGCAATAAAGTGGGGAGAGACTGGATTCTGCCCTGAAAAGGTGAACATGTGAATTGATGAGACACATCTTCAAAGCAACTCCTTATAAATCTAAGAAAGAAAGAAATCAAATGATACTCTATCAACTTGCTAAGGGCAACACAGATGTTTGAGCAAACGCAGAAAATACTGGAGGATGATCTGGCTTCTACTCCAAGGTCTTAAGTCCAAACCCTATAGGAATGAGAGAGACACTTCAAAGGACTAAATCTGACTACAGGAAAGAAAAGCAAATGGCAGTGGTGGCAACCTTGACCAACTAGAGAATTTGTACCCTGTCAAAGATGACAGCCACCATGGAGTTCTGGCCACTGCTATGGAGGATTATGGGCCCGGAGTTGCCAGAAGTGATATTTCAAGATAATATGGAAATCTATAATTGTGTGAAGTCATTTACTTCTGAAGTAATTGCAATTATTTAAATAAAAACTACCCAAAGCAAAAGAAACCTATCAATGGATTCACTTTTGAATCTAGATAGCAGGTTTGTGAGTTCAATGGCAGAAAGCACTTTGGAATGAGCCATGTACAGAAGAAAATGTATAAGGAGTTCAGGGAAGCGTGTGGGTCAGTACAGCTGGAGCGTGCAGTGTTATTAAGGAATGTATATAATGACCATCTGAACTATATTAAGGTTATTTATGAAATATTTCAAGCATCTATAATCAAAAAGGGAAAAGCTGAGTCTGAATTTTGTTGTTGTTGTTTAAAGTGAGTTAGCAATTACTTTGGACATCCCTGATCTGTTAAACATCTGCCCAATATCTTCACTGCTCTGCTTCTTGTTAGTGACTTCAGAGAGAGGAGCGACGAGTGTAAACCAAGGGCAGACACAGATAATGGTAAAGGGACCCTTGACATTCCTGTACTTAATCAGACCAAGGAGTGTGCTAAGAAAAACACACACTGAGGTGTGGAAATCATAAAATATCACTAAGGAAATGAGAGAGGGAGTTGGTTAGAAATGCGAGCCACCTGCTGAGACTGCACAAGTGATAGACAGTAAGAGACATATATGAATAGCAATTCCGAAGTTTTAAACCAACATCCACTCTCTTTCATTTTCCAAAACTGTTTCTCCTAAGCAATTAGGTACTGCTCTCCCCCAACTCCACAGCTTCATCATCTTCACTCTCTCCTGGCTGACCTAACACAGTCTGTCTGTCTCTATCTCTGTCTGTCTTTGTGTCCCTCCTCTTGACTTCTCCAAATTCAATCATAGATACGGTATGTCCACTCTCTCCTTTGGAATGCCTCTGCAATTAAGTATCAAAAATGCCAAAGATTACTGCTAAGAAAAGAGTAATTTAATGACAATCTAAAATAACAAAGAAAGCATTCAAAGATAGAAGTGTCACTTCAGCTGTATTTTTAACCTTTCTGAGTAAGTTTCCCAACTCATCTAGAGCAATGAAGCTAACCAGGCCTAAGTGTCTTTCAATGTTAAGCTGCAGATTCTTTCTAATACGAAGCTAAGACCTACGCAAAAAAGGCAATACTAATACCACGTTACTTTTCTCTGGTGTTCTGCAACTACAAATTCTTTCACAATTATCTCCCTTAATCTTCCCAAGAGTATTATAAGGTGGTATTATTATTATCTGGGGGTGGGGAATGAGAAAACTGGGACTCAGCTATAGTGACAATGGCAATAAAACTGATAGAACCAGATAATTGTCATAGTAACAAAAAGAACTTAATGAGGTTTTGCTATGTAAAAGGCACCTTTCTGAGAGTGTTATCAGCATCATTTCAGCTAAGCCTTAGAACCCAGTGAGGCAGGCACTAAATTTTTCTGTATTTTACAGGTTACAAATTTGACATACAGAAAAGTAAAGTGACTTGATCAAGCTTCTCCAGTGACCTTTGGGGTGATGCTGAAATTCAAATTAACCAACTGTGTGTGCCAGAGCCCATGCTCTTTATGGCCAAAACATACCGCCTCTTCATAAAGCAAACTCTGGCTTGCTGATTTGAAATTCGCTGTAGTTTTGATTCAGCTGCAACTATTTCACTTCTAAAGGTAAAAGACAAAGTTGACTACTTTCTCATTGACTAAGAGAGAATAGGTCATTAGTCTTCCTCACATGACTCCAATAAAAGTACAGTGTTGGGCAGAAGTAACACCCATTTTAAAGTATTATAGTTATGTTAATACAGTTATGATAATGTTATGTTATAGAATTACATGCTTATTCTTTTGTAAATAAAAAAGGGGCATTTGTGCCAGACCCTGGGTGTGTGTGTGTGTGTGTGTGTGTGTGTATGTGTCTGTATAATATATATATGTTTTGTCATGACTATTCTCCTCTAAAATTTGGAATTTCTGTATTTATTTTTATACGCTCCTGGGCACTCAAAATGGTATGACATATCTAAGACTACATTTAATATAAAAAGAGTAGAATAAAAGAGGAGAACATATATATTGATGTCATGAGACCCTATACCCTTACTGGAGATGAGTCCAGTAAATGTGGCTTTGAAATGTCTATAGCAACCAACATGGAAAAAAAAAAAAGGATAATTCATTGTATAAGACAGTTTCTGTAAATCCAGAATTTAGTTCAAGTTCTGTCTTTAGAATCAAAGCACCTTCACATTATCTTTAGTTGGCACTATTTCCTATCACTACAAACAGCTCACAACTGAGACCTGTACAAATGAGCACCTGCCTATGTGACGTTAAAGCAGGAACCTGTCCACCAGTAGCTTCCCCACCAGGCTGAAAGTGCACAAAGCACCTGCTATTAGAGAACTGCCTGCAAGGAGAACATCACGGGAAGGCCTTACCTAGAGACCTCAATGGCGGTGTGCAGGAGGCCTAGCAGAGAGAAGATCGCTAGGGTGACCCCTCTACACATCTCTATATTTGCACTGAAGTATTCATCAGATGAGCTAATGGTCACTTTCAATTTTATCAGCTTTTGAGCACCAACTTTTGGATAGGGCATCCATGAGCACTGACATACTCACACTCCATCTGAATCTACTGCCCTTTATATATTCAGAATCATCGTACACCAGCCCTCAACGGTCTTGGGTGTGTTTTCAGAATGTGAAGTTTTCTAAGTGTTAAAAAGGATTAAATATAAAATGGAGAGCAGAGAGCAGTGGTCTGATAAAGCAAGTTCTCTTTAGCAGCCAGGGGCCAAAAGGAAGATTAAAGAATAGTTGACAGAGTGAATACTAACAGTATTCCAAAGCTTCATGTGATCTATGCAGAAAAAACTAGGTCTTTCTCTTAATGAGAATTAGCAATGACCAAATTCTCTTGAGACTATTTGATAGGTAAATTTCTATAAAATATCAATCCCTCTAGACACAGCCTTTTTCTAACCAAATAAGCAGACAACAGTCTTACCATTTTAACCTGATTTCTTACAAAGGGTGGCTTGATTGTCTCATACAAAATATAAGCAAAAAACCAAACAAACCAAACAAACCAAAAAACAACAAAAAAAATTAACCATATTTTTTAAAATGGTTTTTAGGTTAGTCAAAACTCAACCTGAAAGGACTGAGGTGATAAAAACAGGAGAAGGAAAAAACAAAAACAAAAAGGAACAAGAAAAACAGTGTCAAACTATTAAGAACATTTCTGAGTCCCTTTTGTTCTGTTCGGGCATCATTTGTCAGGTATGGAAGCCCTCTGCTGGCCAGGACTGTACACAAGTCACTTTACTAGAATTCCGGAAAATACTTTTTAAAGAGAAAGGAGAGATTTTCTCCCCCCATGTGCAATTAGACTTGTCCTTGAAGTTTCCTTTAAAGATTTAATAACTGAACCTAAATAGATTGATTTCTGAGGAGAAGAGAGTCGTTTATTCTGGTTTCTTCATTTTGTTAGACATTTTCTTACAGGGCACTTTGGTGACCGAGAGCACAGCAGCACTCCCGTGCACAGCCTCTGCCCAGGCTCCCTACTTCCTGGCCTCGCCGTGCTTAGGAAATGGCTCCTGGTTGTGTGACTGGCTAACTTTAGCTAGGTTTCTTGAATTCTCCAAGGCCACGATGTTGTTCAGGATTTGGAGTGTTTCGTTCTAAAAGTTATTCTGCTTCCTGAATTTGGTTCATTAAGCAAATAATAGTCATTATCTAATGGAAAATAATCTCATTCTCAGAGGAGGCTAAAGTAAGGCCAACTCAAGCACGAGAAGGCAAACTAGATCAAGAAGTCATGAGCGTGACAAGGACGGGAAGCCATTAGGCGCTAATGCTTCAGACAGAGCACAGCTGACCAAGGACGAAAATAGATGAGTTCCCAGGGTTTGCCCCTGTGAGAGTCTCTTTAATTAATTCACTGGCATTTATATTAACATATTCCTTTGCTTCATGTTGCAAAAGAACTTGCCCAGAGCTTACCCCATTTCAAACAGCCAAGGGGCCAAAGAGACATCCACAATACCCTGTAGAACAAGACAATGTTCTTTTGTTCAAAATAATAGGAACAACATTAAAAAAATGTTTCTATAGTATTTAGAAAAGACATCCACTGGCTATTAAAATGCATGATTCACTATTAGGTACATGGAGAACAAAAAAGAATGAATGGTTCAGATTGTAGACATCGGTGGCTGGACAGAAGGAATGAATTTACAATTGGGTGATCTCTGCAAGTTCCTTAACCTTTCTGTGTATCAGCTCTTATCTGTAAATGGGGATGATAATAGAATGGACTTTATAAAATAGCTAGAATAACTAGTGAATTAACACATATAAATAGTTTAGAAGAGTGCCTGACACATGATAGTAATCTTATATCATTTGGTGTACCATCCAAGGCAGTGGTTTTTAATCAGAGATGACTTTGTCCTCAAGCAATATTTGACAATGTTTAAAGACATTTTGTGATTGTCGTAACTGGTGTTACTACTGGCATCTAGTGGGTAGAGGCTAAGAGTATTATTAAATATCCTAAATGCACAGGATAGCCCCCAACAATTAACAATTATCTGGCCCAAAATGTCAGCAGTGCCAAAATCAAGAAACCTTGATATAAGGACATATTTTAAAATACACTCTAAGCAAAACCGAGAATCTGTTATAGGTTTCTCTATCTTTCTGTCTGTCTGTCTGTCTCTCACCATGCACTTTGGAAATCTTTGTTTTTATAGACATTAAATACATGGTGATCTCAATCCTAATGCAACACAATGTAGTCAGATACTTTGCTGGTGGCCAAATGGCATTCCAAAGCCCCAATTTCCTGACCACCCAAGTCATCCCCTGTTTTGCCTAGGTTTTTCATTTGCAGTACTCTCAGACACCCTGATCCTCATCAAAACGCCTTGTCCCACCTTGCTTACCACGGTGTGGAGGGCTTCACTCAATTCATCTCTCCAAATGACCTACAGAGTCTCAGATGATTCATCCCACAGAAATCATGAGTTATTACCTTTATTAGTAGCAGACTGCTTGATCTAAAAAAAATTAATTCCCCCTTTATAAACTCTCCCAGATACAGAAAATGGCCAATTGTAGTGTGATTTATCAATTTCATCATCAGTTAATACCCACAAAGCTGGCGATGAAGTCATTACTCTGTTAAGAAGATTTCAATGAGTATGAATATGTCATTTCCAGTTATTCATTGCACGATAATTTGTTTTTGGTCTGGAAAAGGGGGACAAATTAGAACTATTGTATAACTACCCTAGCAGGGTGCCTAGCACAGTAGATGCTCAATAAATATTTATTTATTGGGCAAGCAGAACCTAGGTTCCTATTTATCATGAATATTTATAGTCGCAAAGTAGCTTACACAGATAATGCTTTGCAGTTTTCAAAAATGCTTTCTCATTTCTCCTCTCATTTAATAATTTTACTGAGACAGATTGTATTAACTAAATTTGTCAGGTAAGAAAACAAACTTAAAAGAAGTTAAATCCTATACCCATTGTGCTCTCCTCTTAGGTCCCCCCACTTATTACTGTCAAGATTCTATAGTCTGTTATTTCTCATTCTGCCTTTCCTAGTCATCTTCTCCAACATCACCAAACATACGAGCGGTGTCAGGAAAGTATCCAGTCATGTAATATGAAAAATAGAGGCATTAATGGTTAGATTTTTTTCCGGACAGCCCTCATATTTTATGTTTATGTCAAAAGATGCTCTGCCTCTAAGCACATATTTTCTTCTAAGATTTACTTTAAAAAAGGAAAATAGAGTGATAATAATTTTGTTCTATTAACCTCCAAATATGTAGAAATAAGGAGTGTTATATGACTCACCTAAGTGAAATAAAAATCCAAAGGCCTAATTCTCAACTAAAGTTGCATTCTTTTATATAATCTATGGTTATATCTACAGTGTCAGAAATTAAATAATTTCATCCACAGCATTTTATTTTGGGTTTGTTTTAATCAGGTGCAATAAGTTATATATTCAAATGTATCATACCCAGAAGGCTGTCACAATTTCCCATTTCCTATATTGCCTCCTGCCAACACCCCATCTACTTTGACTTGCTCTCTCTTGAGCCCAGGTACCCAGATAAAAATCACGTGGGGTCACATGCACACGTGCATACAAATGGATGGATGGATGGTCAATTGAAAAGAATGGAACTCATCATAGATTGGGAGAGAGCATTTTCAGTAAGAATTTTTTTTTCCTGGAAGTAAAACTATTTTTCTCAAGAACACATCTCAACATTTGTAAAAGCCATTGGGATGCACAGCTTACTTCAGCAGATTGTACTACTGATACATTGCTAGAATATATCAATTCCATAAAATAAAATTTTAAACACAATCTTCTGATATTCAAAGATTCATGCACTAAAAGGCCCGATTTAAATATCAGATGAGTTTCCCCCCTCAAATAGGAGGCTATAGTGCCATTATAACTAACAGGAGATATTCAGGTTCCGAAGAACCTGAAAGAGAAAAACAGCGGGTGATAGAGAAAATAGTCACCATGCGCTCAGCTCCATCCTTTCTTGTGCTGTGATGTATTCACCATTCAGTATTTGTACCATTTCTCTTGAGGGTAAGCCACTGTCTTGGGGATCTATGGATAGACTCAGGCCCAAGTCCTAAATCCAATTGTCAGGTCTTAAATGAATCCCCTAACTTCCGTGAACACACATCTTTTTTAACTGTGAAAATAAAGATCATAATGCTGATGTTACAGCATTATGTAACTGATGGGAATGAAATAAGATGAATGTGAATAAAGGGCTTGAAACATAGTAGGTGCATTCTTGCTGCCTCGTTCCCCTTGTTTCTTGCCTCTAACCTCTCTCTTTTTTATGAGCACCAACGAAAGAGCTCACTGTCAAAATTTGTTATTTTTTAATCCCAGCCACTGTTTTGAAATACATGAAAATACATGAAAATTTTCAAGTGCAAATTCTAAGTCCAAGAGAGTGAAGATATTGTCATTAAAGGTCAAAATATTCATGGCCAAAAGACCTTATGTGACCAGACATCGAGAAACACATTAACAAATCTTAAATTTATGAACTCTAGGACTCTATAAATTTTCTTAAATGAACACATGTTTGGTGTCTTTGCTTCTCACAGAGTGGCAGTCTCAGTGATGTTTACCCCTCATTATGTAATGCAGCTAGCCCTGCCTGTGGTCATTCCAGAAGAAACCACAGGGAAACTTCCAACCCATGAAAAGGAAAACAGGGAAGGAAACCTAAAGAGAGCAGCGTGTATTTCTGAAAATCAGGGTGTGAAAAAATGGTAATAGCTCTTTGTTTTCTGTTTAATTAAATTGCCTTTATGGTTGCTTTGGCAGACATCTGGGAACCAAATGACTAATTAATAACAGAAAGAGCAGTTTTCTCTTTGCCTTTATTAGAGGTCATATAAGGCGAATGAGTTTTGAGTAAACTATTAATTCTCAAATTGACTGAGTGCTTTCCTGGTGGCTGAGGAAACCTTCTAACTGGCTGGGGAAGGCACAGATAACTCCTTACTTTCTGTGTTTTTAGCACATCAAACACTCTATACCCTTCATTCTCCAAAAAACCTGACTACCAAAATCTACTGAGTTGGAGCTCCCCAGTCCTGCAGGTGGGGCGATGAAGCTGGCTTCTCCTGGCTCCTAACAGCCAGATGTTAAACTTTCAGGGATTTTGGTCAGCAGATTTTTATATGATAAATACAAGCATCAGTAAAAATTATGTTGTATAAAACTGCAATCAAATTATATTAAGACAAAGTTAATAATTTCTCAAAATTCACTTGCTAATCTTTTTGTTACACTGCACTACTACCTTGGGTTTATGTACACCTGTTTTATCTACATGGTGTGAACATACATGATGGAATAAGCACGCCTGTGATTTTGCTGGAGACATGAATCATCTTTTGCCCATCTACCCACTCTTTTCAAAGGATATCTACTCTGCCCACATCATGGGGTGCCTGAGCAGCCACATTCTGTCTATTTGTGTGGACTCTCCCACTCACAACTGACTGGACTTCAGGCAAGAACCTGACCTACGAGCAGCCAATCCACTGACTTGCCATTGACCCGAATCATACTAATGACATAGCAAGAGGAATGCCAGAGCTGCTGGGGATTAGTAACTGTCCACTGCTTCATACTCCCCGAGTCTACAAGGCACAGTGGTTCTTATTCTGGAGACCCTGTCTACTAGTACTTCCCCTCATGTATTCCTGTGATTAAACAACTTTACTGAGCTACCTTGAATGGCTTTTCTATTCATACAAGATACAAATTGAAGCGGTTACTACAAGAATTTGGGGGAAAAAACCAACCTAATAAAATCATTCAGAAAGTACTTTTTAAAATTGTATTAAATTCTATAATGAACCAAGTAGGGAACTACTTTTATAGATTGTTCTTTCTGCAGGACGATGATGAAAATAAAAAATAACTTACATCTATTGCTCTGCGAACTCCAAGCTCTTAATTAATCTGATCAGAAAATAATTTTATCTATGTTTCATTTGACTAAGGGATTAGTATTGTTTTATAATTAAAAATCAAATTTATCTGTCTTTAAGAAGTTAAGAACATTATGCATAACATTCTTTTTCAGTAAAAGCTAAACTGATAACACTTTTAGGACATGTACTAAGTGATAAACCCTGCTCTAGATACTGTAAATATAGAGGCATGGATAATTCTGCCCTTTCAGTTACTTCCCTTCTGACTAGAGATAAAGATGTGTGTATATACAGACCACCATATTTCTTAAACAATTTGAATGTCTTCATGGGTATTTGAAAGCACAAAGAGGCAAGCAATCTCACAGGGAAGGGACATGGGCTGTGGGACATTAGAGGAACAAGTCATGAAGAAGGTAATGGCTTAAGCTGAGTCTTGGGCAATACAGTTGTTGGCCTAGGGATGAAGGGCACGCTTAGCTGTTGAAAATGTCATGGGATGATAGGGAAAATAGCTTGGGCTGAATGGAGCAGGAGTCCATAAAAGTGGAGAAATCTCATGAAACAGATAGAAGTAAGATCATGAAGAACCTTCTTTGACATTCACAGGGATCTAAAATTTATCCTGAAGTGTTAAAAGGGAAACAATGAAAAGATTTGGTTGAGATCATTCTTATGGGGGTGGCATGGAAGATCATTGGAGCAAGCCAGGCAGGTATAGGGAGTTCTCTATTATTATAACAAGCTAAAATACAATCAGATCCAGAATAAGGCAGAGGAAGTAGAAACTATGAGGAAGACATAGATGGGGTATATAGAAGGCAAATGTACAGTATTTGGTGACATTAAATGTACAAGGTACAAGAGAAGAATGAGTTTAAAGCATTCTCGCCTTTCTATCTTTGGCAACTGAGTCAAAGATGGTGTTGTTTTCTGAGGAATGGAGTTTATTAATGGTTTCAGCCAGTATTTACTGAGAAGCACAGGTAGGAGCAGATCAACAGACAGGAATGAAGAAGGGGAGGGACTTAGCTGTTGCAGCCATGTTCAGTTTAGTTTTCTAAAAACATGGCTATCACCCATGGAAACATGTTGATTATTAATAATATTCTGGTAAAAATATTTGGTCTCAAGCAGGGTTGAGATTGAATGATCCAAATTCTTTCGAGATTAATACATTAGTTATATATGCTTTCACTCTTCCATAGTAAAAGCTGTATGTTAATTTCACACTGTTCATGCAATAGATGAATGAGTTGAGCTAACTCCATAAAACTGATGTGGAAATTGCTACACAAAAAAGGGAGCCTAGATTTAACATAAAGAACTCTTAGGAGGATATAAACTCTTGATGAATATGTAAGAAGAATATGGCTTAGTTTATAGCTAGAATACTAGAGCTATAGTCTTAAATCTATGCATATAAAATAAGACCAAATTTAAATAAATTGTCTGGAAAATTTTAACAAGTAGCAAAAAATTTGTTTGAAACCTCCAAGTAATCGAGGTAAGAGATTAGCTTAATGAAGGACAGTATGGAGGTTCCTCAAAAAACTAAGAATAGAGTCACCATATGACCCGGCAATCCCCTTTCTTGGTATCTACTCCCAAAATTTGAAAACTTCAGTCCACAAAGATACACGTAATCCCAATGTTCATCACAGCATCATTCACAGTGGCCAAGTCATGGAAACAGCTAAAGTGTCCTTGTTTTTCAAAATTTATTTTTATTGTTAGACTTATTCTGTTAGCAAGAATTACATAGGTTTCAGGCATACAATACTACAGTGCATTGTCAACTTGTTGTATAATAAGTTCACCACCCAGTGTGAGTTCTCTTTCCATCACCTTATATTTAGCTTCCCCCCCTCCTCTCCCACCCCCTTCCCTTTCTCCCCTCCCTAACCCACTCGTCCCCAGATAAACATTCAACTATTGATTGTGTCCATGGGTTATTTGTTTGTTTGTTCGTTTTTTTCTTTGTTGCTTTCAGTTTTATAGATGACTAGATAAAGAAGCTGTGGTACATTTACACAATCAAATGTTTCTCACCCATAAGAAAAGATGAAACAGCACCATTCACAAGGATAGACCTTGAGATCATCATATAAAGCAAAATAAGCCAGACAGAAAAAAACCAAGAACCAAGTGATTTCACTCATGTGCGGAACATAAAACTGAAAGCAACCAACAAAAGCTCATGGACAGTCAATAGTTTAGTGGTTACCTGAGAGTAAAGAGGGAGGGGGTTGGAGAGAAGGGAGGGCGACTTGAATATGTAGTGATGGAAAGAGAACTGACTCGGGGTGGGGAACACACAATGTAACACGTAGATGATGTACAATAAAATTATACACCTGGAACCTACATAATTTTTGCTGACCAGTGACACCCCAATGAATAAGAGAGAGAGAGAGAGAGAGGAGCTTAATTTTCATAGGATGTGGGTAACGGCTTTGTTTTCTAAATTCCATGAGTAATCACAGCTTTACTCAGAACCAGGCTTTTTCCTTCTTCTTCACAGCTCTGGTTCTGTACACAGGACTTTTATCTTTGCCATTTGGTCACTGTCCCAGTAGAATGCTGAAGCAAACTAAGAGAACACTTGGTGGGTTCTCCCTAGTTCCACAAACTGACACATCTGATGGGCCTATTTTCAGCCGAAGGTCCCAATTAGTCTCCTCAATGATAGTGGCAAAATGACAACTTTTTAAAATCTGAAAGAGGTCTTGTTTCAGACTTCTTAAGGAAGAAGAAATAACATTTCTCTTTGAGTTCCTAGGGTCCTTGGTCCCTCTCTGAGAACTCATGGTGCCCTGAGAACAGCAAGCCAACACTCTCCAAGCTGCTCCCACCTGTACAGATAGCTTGCCCTTCTGCAGCGGGTTCTGTAATGCTCTGCCCAGATCCCACTTCGGAAGGGAAGCATTCCTTACCCCTGATGCCTGCAGTGGCGGCTGCTGTTGGCTCTCGGCTGATGCCCCTCCTTGTAATTTCTTTCAGCAGAAGAGAGACACCTCGTTCAATGTCCCTCTTCCCCTGCAGGTCCAGGCAGCATCTAATAGCTGATTGGTATAAAGTACAAAGATCCAGCTCCTTTGTCTCAATTCTGGATAATTCAATACAACCATCTCAATTCTGTAACTCATCAAGGGATTGGCTAAGGACCATGTGAGCTGTTGCAACTATATTGACTTTCTTCTTCCACTTAACCAGTTTTCCTCATTCTCTCACAGGTATGGATTCCCAGGGAACTTTCCAATAAACTTCTTATATGCAAATATCCCCCTGACATACTGTTATTTCCTGGAGAAGCAGACTAAATTCAGTTCTTAAACCTTAGTATGACTTATGACCACGATCAGTCACTACAATGGGAAGAAGATCCAATATACAAGCTTTCATCTGACTTCAGACCAAATTACAGGTACTTCCATGCACATTGCACCAGATTATTATTTTTGACAAATAGTCACTGTGTCCACATGCTACTTTCCCTGGGTACGGGTATGAGCCACCAATTGTGGCTGGGATTACAATGAGAGGAAGCACACATCTTGGGGCCAGGTTTTAGACTCTGGTTCCAGAATAAGGTAGAATTAATTTGCCCTTCAATAACCTTCAACATGCTGAAAACCTGCCTCAGACCACTGAGACATGGAGAGTAACTATTCTTCATATGAGGGTAATTAAAAAGGAAGTTCAGTCACAAACCTATGATAAAACAATAGATACTATTCGTTGAGTGCCTTCTATGTAATAAACCTTTAAAATTTTTCTTATCTGATCATGACAATAGATTTACAATAAAAATGTTATGTGCATTTGACAAATGAGAAAACTTAGGTACAGAAATGTTTCTAATTATTATCTTCCTTGTCTTCTTTCTTCCCTTATCCTCTTTAAAACAAACAGGAGTGCCTCTCCTCACTTAAAAATATTTCTTTTCCCCACTTCCTCTAACTTGGAGAAGGACCCCCCAACTACCACTCTGTTAGCAATAATGAGTCCCTCTCCTCTATTCTCTCACACCCACTTCTGTAATGAGGAGGACTGAAAACGTGACTTAGTCACGTGTCAGAGTCCCCTGGTTATAGATTTGTGAAATTATCAGTTATAAAACTTGGAGCAAATCACAAGCTCTCGGCACCCCAATTATTTTTATCTGTAAAATAGAGGAGTTGGATTTGTTACATGATTTTCAAAAGCTTCCCCAAAGAGCACACCTTGACTTCTGATTTCTTTGTGATTGCCCATGGCTCCTAGCACGATTCAGGACCCAGTTGCTGTTGAACAGCCCATAAAATGGGGCCTGATTTCTCAGGCTGTCAGAGGTTACACTGCAGAGAAAATTATAGCACTGAGCCTGCATTCTTACCTATTTATTCTACGAAGTCCTTTCTTGGATTCAGACCAGTGGGTAGATGTCAAAATTTCAGATGAGCTTTCTAAGTCCTATATGACACTATCATTTTATAGAATGTGTAGATCTATCTGCCGAAATTGCCCATTGTATTTTTAAGAATCAAGTGGACTCAATGTCTTAGAACGTCTGGAATGAGGAAAAAAAACAGAGGTCCCCATGAAAAGAGCACGGACAGAAAACAGTGAGGCAGGGAATCAGGAGGCCACAGAGATGGGAAAGAAAAGGAGAGGAGAACCTGGAAATAAGGATAAAGAAAGAAAAAGGGAGGAAAAAAATAAGTAAAAGGTATGGAAGTGGAAAGGGGGGAAAAACTGGCCTAAGTACATAAAAGGACAAGATAAGAACAAATGAAGCCCTTATTTATTGCAAAAAGGACACCGGTAGTGGTCAGCTGTCTACCCCCTGGCCCCCTAGCACTGACGTGCATTCAGCCCTCCAGGAAAGTTAATCTCCTCGACAAGAAGTCAAGTAGGAATCGAATGGGCGTAACACATCATAAATGTGATAATAGGAAAAGAGCTTCGGAAGAGTAGGGGAATGCATAGAGAGTGGGAGTAAAGCAAAGAGAGCTCTATTTTTGATTTTGACAGAAGAATTGTTTTTGAAAAAAAAATCTGTAATTTTCTAGGCACAAAGGCCTCTTCTGACACGTGAAATCATTTATCTACAATCTATTCAGTGCCTATCTATCATCTAGCTATCTATCACCCCGTTATCTCTATGGCAACGATCCTTATTACATGTAGGTGTTTTGACACTCCCGAACCAAGCTTCCAGTTCATGGGATCTGTCGCCTGAGGTGAGCACAATGCAAAGAAAATGTTCTTGGGTTCTTTCTTAAATACGCAGGTGTTTTAAAGGTAGTGTTTCCGGAAGGCTGTATGCTCAGCGGTGTAAAGTGAAGCCCTGGCCCTTTAAAATAATTGTAACCCATATATTGCCATTTATCTTAGAAAATAAATCAGGTATAGATTGCTTTTTCAGGATTTTGCTTCCTAATTTTCTTTTTTTTTCTCCCTCATCTACTTTTGAATATGCATTTCTTTCTCCCACTGTGCCTGCTGGCAAACTTCCAAGGATTTTTATCAAATGTTCTAGGGAGTGAATTACTCATTTTAGGTTATTTAAATGAAAGAGATGCATACCAGTTCACATTCAAATTTCATGAAACTTTGCCCATGAACTCTTTTATCTTCATGCATCTCTGTACCCCCAAACCTCAGCTCCTGCTTCCTAGGAGCATCTCCCTAGAAAGGGCTACAATGAAATGTAGTTCATTTGACATTAAATAATCAAAAAGAGGTTCTTTTCTTTTTCCCTGCAATGAATAGTTTCAGTGTGATATACTACATATCCTTTCATAATTAATGTGCCTTGTGAGCTATATTATATCCCTAAATTACACAGCTTCTGCTGCAAAAAAAAAAATCGTTTCACTAGGGGTTTTGTTATCTTTGAACATAATGCAGTAAGTTGCATAAACAATTTTAAGATTGAGGACTGAGTTTAATGACTTTGTAATGAATCCATCAGGGTGGGGTAGGGAAGAGGAAAAGAAAAGATAAAGGGAGAGAGAACAACTTCAAAACACAGAGGAGTCTTCCATACTAATTAATTGGTTTAATGAATGTTCATTGAGCACCTACAGTGCCAGTCACTGTGCTAGAGGCTGGGAAGCTGAGGGTGGGCCAAACCCACATATTCTTACTCTTCTGGGGGTCATGAGAAGTGGTGGTTAGGCATTTCAGAAAAGGAAAAGCCAAGAAAAGAATTCTAGAGAGGATCAAAGGCAAATTTAAAATCTCGGAAAATGTGTGCTCATTAATTCTGTAAAGTTGGGGGGAAACCCATTCCATTAATATAATAAAAATATTATTCACAGTACATTTTCATAATCATTGATTAAATTTAAACTACTGAGAGAAGTGAATATTACTCTTGAAAAAGGGGAGTACAAAGTTGAATTAGTTGTTTCTGCCCAGATAGTAAAATATAAAATTTTGATATAGTGGCCCCTACATAGAGAGTTAATCACAAGGCATTGCATCCAGCAAAAGTGGATCACTATGTTTTTCATCTCCAAATTTGCAGAAATTATGTATTCCCCACAAGAAAACAAATATGAGTCAAATCCCTCTTTGCAAGGTGAATTGATAAATTGTTTATACTGAACATATTCATGAATGTGCAAAGGAGGACCAACCTCTCAGAGCAGCATCCCTCCTCCTGCATCTTCTACTGCCTTTGGGGGTTGTTGGCTTTGGGTTTCTGCTGACCAGATGGTTTTCATTCCCTCAAATATCTATAGACAAGTCTTTCTGGATTAGATCTAAGATAGATGTTCCAGAGTGAGTGCACTAGAGATGGCTCCACAGCCCCACAATAGGTGTGCAGTAGGAGACTGCATGAAATCATTGATCCCGTTTACCATGGAGCCCCAAACTTCATCTCTGGGGACACTAATCTCACGCAACTTCCACAATCATCTTATTTCACTCATTTCATTCACATAAGACCCAAATCACATTACTCCCTTCCTTGGAGTAGCCAATGAGTCCTAACCCGTGCACACACAGCCTCGTCTCTGGCCATGGCCCCTTCACCCTTCTATGACATACATGCCCTGCCCCCCACTCTGCTCCCCAGGTTTCTCCCTTCTGCACGAGCTGTGTGTTCTGCCCAGATCCTTTCTGCTGCCCTTTCTAAAGATTTGGCCTACACTATGAACTTGAGCCTGGGCAATGACACAGCAGGAGACAGGAATGGCCGTAATTGAGTTGTGAGAGTGAGTACATAACCCCGGCCTTGGACAAGATTCTCTCTGTGCTTTTCGCATGGCTCCTTTCACTGTCTTAACTCTGTCAAGACTTCTGTTACCTTGTAAGTCACTGTCAAGGTGCTGCATTCAAGATACTGTCTCCAGGAAGAATAATTACTCCCATATATCTCTACTAGCAGTGCCCTGCTCTTCATCGATATGTCCTTCAGGTCACTGATTGTCCCCCTCCTGCCAATGGACTTGGTGTCCCTCCCCCCTCCCACACACAAACAGCATCTCAAACACTCAGTACACTGCACTGACACGGTTGGAGCCCTCTAACAGACCGGTAGTTTTAAGCAAGTGCACGTCAGAATCACCTGGAGGGCTTGTTAAAACAGAGTCCTGGACCCCATCCCCATTATTTCTGATTCAGTAGGGGAAAGGCGGCAGGAACCCTGAGCCATCTGCTGTTCTAACAAGTTTCTGGGTTATGCTGGGACTGCCAGTCCAGGGGACGCACTTGAAAACCACTGTTATACATGGTGCCTTTTGTGTATTCATTGTCTCTGGAGTGCTCAAATTCTCATTTATGTTATATAATCCCTTTTCTTTTGCTTCCTCTTGCCTAATGTCCTCCTTTTTCTTTTTTTTTCCAATTTTTATTTTCTTTTTCTGCCTGTTCCTCTCCTGCCTATGCTTTGGTCTTTGAGTAACGGTGCTGGGCCTTTGTTTAGCTCGGCTCATAACAAACAGGACAACAATGGTTCCCATCTTCGGCTCCATTCTGTTCACCTCTCAAATATCAGATAGAGCTAAACATTCTGCCAGGCAAACTAATCTTTGATATTTCAAATGCATTTCATGGACCAGAATAAACTAGCATATTTGAGCAAAGCGGTGTTCTGGATATATTAAAGTATAAAAACTGGCATGAAAATCAGGTCTCATGTAAACAGGAGATTATTATTACTTAGAATCCTATAATGTGCCCATCTTATGGATCTCTAGGGCATTTGCAAACCCATTTTTACATAATTATGTGAAGAACATGTATTTTATATGAGATGGTGAAATTAAATACAAAATAGGGCATTTTGAAATGGCTGTAATGTTTTAAATGAAGAAATGAAACTGTTTCGAGACATATGTAGGAGAGAAAATTTATAGACAGCCATTTTTAAGAGGCTCTATTAATTCCAAAGAAAACACAGGATGAAAATGAAATATCCAAAGAATAAAATAAGAGGTCTCCCATAAAAATCAGTCTATGTGATTCAAGTGGTTAGGCTTGCCTTCCAACAATGTGAATTTTACAACGTGATGCTCACCCACATTAGCATTTCAATGGCACAATATTTTTGTTACACACTGTTGCAACTGCTGCATTCTGCTCCTTCACTCTTCTCTCTCATCTTGGGTGCATTCCAAAGGTACGAAAATATTGCTGGCTGGTGAGTCTTGTATCCGTTTTTTACATCAGTGCCAGCTTGCACTAGTATTTCCTACCCAGTTGCTGGGTATTGGAGGAAAAATTAAGGGAACAAATCAAATTTATCCTATGTCCATTCAGAAAACATTCAATTTATAAATGAGATTTTGGAACTGAAGTACTTTATTCTATCAGGGACTCCTCTGTAATGTTCTGCATGGAGGCAAATCCCAGGAATGCTTGCAATCCAACACAGAAATAAATTTTAGATCAAAGCAACAGATTCAAAAAGTATATATTCTCATTTCAAATTTTAATGGTGACATTTTGTTTTTAATTTTTTAATGTAATATGTGTCCTTATGGAGAGCAAAAATAGGTAAAACCACTTTACAAACTCTTAATTGCCATGATGTTAGTTATTTTGACAGTTTGCCTCTCATCTAATTGGATCCTCAAATTCACCGTGCACACTTTTCCAACGAGGTGAATAGGGGGTCCACCTATTTGCACAATCTGCTCTAGGGAGGAAAGAGAATTATATTTTTACATACCCTAGAGGAGGTTCTTGGGGTGACCACAGAAGCTGTGACCAGGGAAAGTGTATTCTGTTACACTTTTCTTTGTACTGACACTACCTACAACATAGCTTCAGAAGAATCATGGCTGTCCCTTCTCAGGGAGCTAACCCTCTGCCACCTGAGGTCACCAGCAGGGAATAGGTTCACTCCCCTTCTACAGTGGGGGTTTTTCTTTTGCTTTGACATTGGAAAAATACAGTTCTAAGAGGCAAGGAGGAAGATGTGCAGTGAGGTTTCCCAAGTTGGGGCAGCTGATGACACGGGTCAAGAGGTAACCAGGTCTGAGAATGCTCCACTCTTTCAACAGGATACAGGTGTATCCCTTGATCTTGGTCTACAAAGACATGACAACCAAGACAGTGTCATCCTACCAGGAACCAATAGGTAGGATGATTATAGGGCTTATATGGCTAGGACATTAAATAACATGATATCACAGCATGGAAGTATTTTCTCCTCTTACATTTTTTTTTCAGCCTTGATTAAACAAATAGAAAAGAAGCCCTAGAGGTTTCCTAGCCAAAAATCACAGATTCAATGGAAAAGATGGGCATAAACAAGCATCTTTTCTGTTTCTATTCATCCATACCAGCTGTGGTCAACTTTCCATATCTTGCAGATGAAGAAAGCAATGTCACCCAGCCAGAAAAGGAAGAGTTAAGATTTGAACTGAGAATTTTGGTCATATGTCTATCCACTCTGCCTGGACTTTCCATCACTGTGGGCAGAAAAGTCTGCTTTTATAACTGGTGCGACTCCAGTGGGCACATTGAGACTAAATCCCATGGAGTGCCAGTGCTTCCTCCTCAAAGACCCGTTCAATCATCTTTGGTAATCAGGCACAATGGCTCAGGTCAGCTGGCCTGAGAGGTGTGGCTTCAGTCACGATATGAAAGAGACCATGGGTTTTACATAGACTGTGGTAAAGACATCATTAATTGGGTACTTGTCATTCTAAATGAAGCAAAGAGTAGTACTAAGTAGTGCTTACATGTATTACTTACATCGCCACCTTTTGAAAAAAATAATATATAACCTTATTACTATGCTTAAGAACCATGAGTCATTGGGGATAATGAAATCAACCCTGCTACTTTAACACTAATAGACTAGATGGAGAATCTTTGCCACAGCCACCATCACTGAAGGTTATCTGTATATGTGGGCCTTCCTTACAGCCATAAAAGTTACCTTAAATAAAGATATATATGTTCCCATGTAGTAGAGAAAATGTCAGCTTATAGCCTGAGGCTCCCTTTAGCCTGACTTCCTGATTTACACATGCTCCACATCTCAGAATGAAGTAACACTCCTCTTCAAACATAAAATGTCTGTGATTCAATCAGGTGAATTATCCTTCCAATATCCCAATAAACTTACAGTCTGTTTTGCTACAAAGAGTAGATCTGTAACATGAATTAGCACTATAGAATTGGTAAATAGAGAAATGATATGTTAAGGAAGAAGCTCTATAGGTTCACATATGACTTTTCCCAGTACATTAATATTTTTTAGTCAATCATAGCAATTGAACACAAGGAACTCTAGTATAGAAAGCTGTGGAAGAATATTGTACTATATACAATCCACTCACATTCCTTCTCGTGGCTCAATTTGGCAACATGTCTTGGAGAGCCCAATCACATGATTCTTGCCATTTAATCTGGGCTCCATAACTCAGCAGTTTTAGCCAGTTTTAGCTCTATCATTAAGTTACTTTTACTTTTTTAAAAAAAGATAAAGTTCCATATATATATATCACTTCTTTATGAGAAATTAAGCATGCTTTTTCCTATGGAACTAGTCATTTTAATTAGGTTTATTCATGCTGAGATTACAAACCTGCATTTCTTTTGAGTGGTCTGTTCTAACACTACTTTCCCATGAGCCTTGCCATTATTAATGTGTCAGTTTTCAGAACTCCAGGATTTTCCAAGATTAAATACATTGTATTATAGCAAAAACATCTGCATTAGAGTTAGCTTGGTAACTTTATTTGCACCACATTCTGCAAATAAAGCATGGGACTCTTTCTTGGGTGCGGATTGTCCCCACCTCTACCTCCACCCCACCCCTTAGTTTCTAAAGGCAATCGATTTGTTTATGTAATTATAATTCTGAACTGGCAGAGTTTTAGTAAAAATAACATTAAACTCTGGAAAAATATTGTCTGCTAAATACACACTTGAATTACACTTGAATTACAACTATACTTAAGTAATATATTATGAGGCTCTCAGGATGGCTTGACACATTAGAGTCTGTGAGTTCCAAAGAGAAGAGTGACAGATAAACTTCTATGGGTAAATTAGTATCAGTTTGAAAGCATAATATTAACTACTGTGAACTGGTCTCAATGTTCACCATCTTTAAGCCTCATGGATGCCTCACTGACTTCAGTGAGAAGTAATGCTGCAGGGAACTACATAAGGTGTCAGGGAGAACAAGAAATACATCTTTGTTCAAGTTTGTGGTCCAGTGGCTGGAGGCCAGCATATAAAGATATTGCAATGGCCAAGTATACGAAGGGAATTCTCTTTTACTTCTTGGCAAAGGAAGGTCATCAAGAGTAAGGTTTTGGAAATATACTTGTTCAAAGAAGCCATCTTTCTTTAGAAAATAGGAATTGAGTAAACAAGACATCCAGAGAAAGAACCATATAGAAAAGGCAAGCTGCTTTGTGAATTGTTGCTTATTATCAAGACTTAAAATAGTTGAGCCCCAGGATATCTTAGTCAACCATTCCCTTCAAGCTTCCATTGCTACTACTGTGTGTCACAAGTGTTAGCAGGTATGCATGTATACATGTGTGCACACACGCACACACACACACACACACACACACACACACACCTGTTATCCTGATCTAGTTTAATTCAATCCCTGGGTAACATATGATACCCAAAGACTGCTGTAGGCACTCTCACCTCAAAGAGTATACAGATCCCTTTAAAAGAAGTAAAGAAAATTATGGCACCCCCCCATTCATTTTTTTAAAAAATATAACTAAGATACAATATTATATTAGTTTAGCTCCTTCCTAATTCTTGAAAGGTTTAGTTTATTACATAAATATGCACAAACATGAAATTGTTAACATTTATGCTTGAAGTGTTTTACAGCCATAAAACGAAAAAAGTTAAAGAAAGTCTAACATAAACAATTATGAAAAAAATGAAATCAATGATATCTTTTCAACATAATGGATAGTATTAGTTTATTGAAACTTTGTCACTATTTCACACATGACTATGGCCTGACTAGAATGGCCCAGTTCCTATGGTATTGTCACATCACCATTGCTTTGTGCTTTGGAAATTAACTTTTTCCACTCCAGATCTCTACTTAAACCACTCCAAAACTGTTAATGTTACTCAACCTTCATTGGCACAAACACATTATTATTTTTATATTTAGTCTGCCTCTGTTCCTCCCTAAATAAGGTTCTACAATTAAAGTAATACTAGCTGGTACTAATGTGATAGTAAACACCATCACAATATGGTCAACCAGATGATCAAAAACTCACTCAGATCCATTCTACATAGATTACCAATGTAATAAAAAGAAACAGAATACAGAACAATTCATCTAAAGAAACTCATCAACCCTCAAGAATATACCCAGAGACCCAGATCTGAGAACAATTACTTTAGAACAGAAATATCTAAGAGACAGAATCCATACCCTACAAGACTCAGTGACTGGGTCAGACATTCCTAGGTTCAAATTCTCTCTCTCTCACTTTTAGTTGTGTGATTTTTAGGCAAGCTGTTTCATCTCTTTTAGCCTCAGTTTCCACATCTGAAAAACATTAAGAGCTGTGCCCATCTAAGAACACATCAGTATGGTTCAAATATATGATAATCAAATCTTTAAAACACGGTAAGTCTTCAATAAATATCAGCCATTTCTATGATTTCATCATCCTCAAGGGAATCAAAGTCTGTGGAAAATATATGAGAAAACAGGACAGTAAGGGATGTAAATGACATGCTAGAAGAGATGCTGAAAATATACTTATTGATCCGGGACTGGTTGCCAATTAGCCAGTTTCTTGCCACTTTTAAACCACAGTATAATGTAATCTCAGGAAGTCTCAGACAGACATGGGCTCTGAAATAGGCAATCATTGACATGTCCAAGAATTCATGATTTTTAAAGAAGGTGATGTGGAGCTCCATCTTGACACAATTTAAGGTCACAAAACTCCCCTGACGACATCAATTAATGTGCATACCATGGCACCATCTTCCTTAATTGTGATATAAGAAAGTGTCAGACGTGCATAATATTGTTACTTCTATTTTGAATTAGAACCATTCTTCCTGGTTCTTCTCATTTTCATATTGAAAATTAAAATTCAAGAATGTTTGATTATGAAATAAAATGTCCTTCTAAAATCTCTACCCTCCATGCCTTAATGATCATGACAATCGACCTTGATGAAGGCTAAGTTTTCAAACTCACAGCAAGACTGCAAATTCTCATCTTTCATATCCTGTCATTTCACTCTGCTTATTCAGAAAATGGATCCATCTCTAGGTGTAAAAGGCAATATTCAGGAAAATGGCACCTTAAAATATTCTGACACAATGTTTCATCAACAGTCCTTATAGTTAGACAAATAAAGGCAATGAAGAGCCATGCAGACCTGTTAACATCTGCTCAAAACCTGTACCCTCATTTCCTTGCCTCTGCTAGCACTAACTCAAGCTAGAATTCATTTAGATAATTCCTTAAGCTCCGAATGCTTAGCATGTCACATTTCCACTAAGTCTCATTTATATAATTAGTGCTAACATATGGCCCACAATCAACATTGGAGATTTGGAATCATTTTTAGCATGCCGTTAGACCTAAAGGAGTATGGATTCAATATGGAGGGAAGAGAATTAGCCATGCAAATTCCATTTGCGATAACAAGAGCATAGCAATGGAAATCTACCCCCAAAAGGTTTGGCTGCTAATCACATAGCAAGCTGAAAGAATTACATTCTTAATAACCTCCACTAAGTGCAATAAAAGGAAACAGAAGTTAGGTTTATGTGAGGCTTTTGGTTACTATTTCTCCTGACAAACTCGGAAGTATTTCACAAACTAGTGCTAACCACTAAAATTACTCCAACAGAATTCTCCCTTACACGGTCTGATGTAAGCATCTAAGTCAAGAAACCCTCTTGGCATCATTCACTAAATTCAGAGTAAACACTAGAATCCACAGGGAACACTCTGTCCCTGGATTGCATTAGAATTAGATGGTTCATAAATCATCTTTCATTGAATCCTCATTTCATATGTTGGCCTTTCCAAAACTTGGTAGCCCAAATCTAGCCTTATTTCCTTAAACTTTTCTTAATTTAAAAAGTTTGATATAGATGGAAGATAAAAGAAATAAAAGTGCTATTTAAGAGTCAAGTTCTAGAGGCTTCACGAATCAAAAATTGAATTTATAAGCTAATGGAGAAAGATGTGCCTTAAACCAACACACCTTGTTTTTTACTCATAAATTAATACCACTAATGCTCTTGGTAATAATACTTTGTACTTACTATGTCCCTGGCAATGTAATGCAGATTTAACAGATATAATAGCACTTGATTCTTACAAAACCCCTAAAGTTGAGATTATATTGCTTTCACAGATGAATAAACTGATGTCCCATGGTTTGACTAAGGTTCCTTAGGTAATGTCAGAGAACTTCAAAGTCTATGCTTTCAATCACTAGGCTATTCTGCCCCAAACTTTTAATTCTCTGTATGTATATCTTTGACTTCTCTTTCAGTCATCATGGTTAATTAGCCATCACGTCTTGTTTCTTAACACCAAAATTATTCACATCAGTTTATTCATTCCAAGTTATTGCATTAGATTAGGGCCTTTTATCTCAAATATGAATTAGAATAAATAAATCTGAAGGTCTATTTCAAATTTAAGCTGTGATACATTTGTAATTATTGCTTTCTGGATGGTATTCTTCCCAGTTCCTACAACTATATGCATAATCATAGTTACAGAAAATATTTATTTATTATTATTTCTCAGTACCCAGTGCAGTGATGGCACCTAGGAGGTATTAAAAAGGATGAATTCCTTGATGAGCTAGAATCATGAAACTTGAGTTTCTCAATCTCAATCTCATTTTTTTTTTGAAACATAAAATGTCTGTGAGACCTTGAGCAGATCACTTAACTTTTCTCCAGTTAAATGAAAACATTTATATAATGAGGAGATAAGACCAAAAAAATCTAAGAAAGCTTACATATCTATATGCCCAAATATTCTTGTGCTGTGAAAACTTTGTCTACTCTTGGAAAAAAAATTTAAGTACTTCAGCCTGGGATCCTGCTTAGCCACACTTTCCTTCCCTAGGAAAGTTTGATGAGACACAAAGAAAACCACAAATCTACAACTTGGAATTACCCTAAATTTTGGGCCTCTCAACCATGCAAATTGGGCAAGCCACTTTATATAAACATGAGTCTCCTTAGCTTTAAAAGAAGGAATTAATTCCATTTCCTCTTATTTTTTAATGATTAGATAAGGGGATAGCAAGGACTTCATATCATTTTAGTTTTCAGTGTCTTCCCCCCAGCATCTAGATTCAAGGTCTCAAATGCTTGGTCCAGGATAAAGTGTTCAACCAGAAAAATAAGGCAAAGATAAGGATAATATAGTGCATTTCATAAAGTTACATTTACTCAGTTTAAAGGACTTTCTTTTATTTTATAGTTATTTCCTATTTTTGCATTAAAATAGCCTTTCTTTTAAGAAAGAAGGATGTTTTTGAAAATATCCTTTGACATAATACAAAGTTGGTAATCCAAAATCAGTCCAATAGCTCCAAGAATGTTCAGGAAGGCTCCCTTTTCCTTAATAATAATTTACTTAAGTTTTCTTTTTCTGATTACTTTTCCCATCACCCTATATTCTTCACCTATGAGTGACTGTTCTTTCTGCAGGCTCTACTAACTCAGAAGTGGAATCCCCTTTAATTCAGTCCCATTCTAAAGAATTGGCAAAAATTTTTTTTTCTACAAGCTATTAGTAATAGAAGGGGGATTGCACTACAGCATGAGATTATAAATACTTTAAAATTTTAATGCTGCCTGGGCTTGCTCTTCAAAGTATCCTGATCAACTCTATTTTGGATAATTCCTTACTGACCTTTATTTTCTCCTACGGTCCCAATCCTCATTTTTTCCCCTAAATTTCTATACAGTATTACTACCAAAGAGCATATTAGATGAGGGACTTTAACACTCCAAGAAGTCAAGTGACTGACTCAAGTTGACAAAGTAAGTAAGAAATATAATTGGACCCCAGATCCATAGCCTTGTAACTCCAGAGTCCATGATTTCCCACATTCTATCACTGTTATGTGGCAGAATGGAATCGTACGGTCCAGGCCTTCCCCCTAGCATGTAGTAAGTTAGAATGGCTGGCTATGCTGAGAACACACATAAAGAGGAACTCAGTTTGGTCCAGCTAAATATCCTGTAAGATACTGTCATAGAGATTCAAGACAAGGGAAATGATAGGAGAATTACAGAGAAAACCTGAGTTGTTGCTTAGCCAGGTAGTTTACCTGAATAACTATTTTGAAAACTAAAATGGTATGAAGCCCTCTCTATCCTCTTATCCTATTGTAAAAAGTAAGAGGAAATGGAATTAATTTAGATCTTTAAACAAAAGACATAGCTGCCCCTTTTCCACAGTGAATCTCCTCTCCACACTGTCTACATCACAGACCTGTATCTTAGTCCTGAGACTTTTTTGAGCCAATGAAGAAATTCCTACCCACTGAGCTGCTCCCATTATTTCCATGGCTGAATAGAAAGCACGATTTGGTACAAAATTGTCAAATGAGACTCCTTTTGTAGTATGAAAAGCTGAAAGAATGTGCCACACCTTTGACTGCAGACACAGACCACTGCCACCATTTAAAGGAGACATGTAGAGATTACTGCCAACAAGGACATGTCTTTTTCACTGAAGCAACAGTGAAGAGCTTCAGAGCTCACTTTTATGCTACATAGCCATCCCCAGAGCTCATTTACATAATAAAATTAGAGTGTGCTTAACTGAATGAGAATTATTTTGTTGAGAATCATAAAATTTGTTTAAAGCGAGTGATGTTTGCTTATAAGGAAAAGCATGGCACAAACTACTATTTGTGTGTATACATTGTATCATGTAAATTATTCCTCAGTGTGTGTGTGTGTGTGTGCACGTGTATTAGTCTCATTTTCAAAGCACAGTTGTTCATGTATGATTACAAAGGCATTTATGTAGTATGTGTTATAATGTGCAAACTAACTTCCAGTATTAAAAAATGGGAGCTCAGAGGGGTTGACTTTGCCAGTTCTGTAAAAAACAGGTTCATCAACTGTGATGGGTTTCATAGAGGAATTTAAGTTTTTCGAATCATTAAAATGCTGCATATGGGTTTGAAAAAGAGAGGCAATAGCGATGATCAAAAGTTAACCCTGATGAAATTCTTTTGGATTAGAATATCTAAAAAGAATTTGCCTTTTCTCTGATTCAATAAATATTCCCTATGACAAAAGAGCCTGGGGCACACCTAAATGAGACAATTACTTTTTGAAGTGATAGCCTTAAATTATACAAAAAAGATGAATTTTACATTCTTTTATAGACAATAGTCAAGGAAGATTCATTTTTACTTCTCATGACAGTTTCAACAGTCAGAGCAGACTAGCACTGAAGACTTATCCAGGCTTCTCATAGATATTTAACCCAGGGATGGCCTTTTCCTTTGGAATTTTGGCAAAGTACACCCTATACACTCCACAGCATTTAATTAACTGGAGACCATTCTCAAGTGCACTTAATTATAGGTCAGTGTTCTAACTATATAAATCATGGAAAAGGAAAGGAAATGACATAAAAGCCCTAGACTAATATAATTTATAGCTATCTGAACTAACACAAGGAAAAAAAATGGTACTGTGCTATAATTAAAGATTAGGTTAGTGCCAAAAATCATAATTTTCTGCCTGGCTTTAAAAGCAAATGTCATGTTAATGACAGTTAACTTTTGATTACGCGGAGATGATTATACATAGAGTTTGTGGATTATCTATGCCCTCATTTTCTTTCCCTCTTCCTCATGTTGCTTTATTGCTAATTAATCCCTATATCAAAATTCTGATTAGGGAAAGGAAGAGAAGCAAAAAATCAAATTAGTCATTTGGGCTGAATATTAGCTGTGTTGGTGAAGCCAATGTAAAGACTCCTTCCCGTATTTTAATTCTCTATGCTTCGTGACTTTTTAAATAAGATTCTCTGAATTTGGGTATCCTGAGAAGGTATAAAATGATGTTATAGATTATAGCCTTGGGCTGTTTTAATTTTATTGTGTGATCTGAGGTCCCAACACCTCAAATTCAGAAAACTTCTTTACTCCATATATTAATTTGTAAAACAAATAGAATCCCAGAAAAAATTCTGCACCCCTATCACCATCACACATCTGAAAATTCTACTGCTATAAATCTGGGAACATTTGCATCTCTGTCATATTCCATACAAACATGCACAGGTTTATATCATGAAAACTAATTTAGAATGTCTCTAGAATATAATTTTGAGGTCATAAGACAATTTTTTAAAAGGTATAATTTAGCTCTTCAGCAACTACACTGTTTCCCAACAGTTAAGGTCTAAAAGACATCCAGTTTCCCTCGGATTAATTTTCCAATTTATATATTTTCCTAAAACATTATGAAACAGAATTCACCTACTCCGTGCCAATTCATTGGTGGTGAAATCAAGGGAAGATTAAAAATGAGCAGAACAATGAACAATCAGACAGAGCTCTCTGCCAACGGGCCTGCAATAAAAATGAGCCAACAGACTGCTGTGTTGTTGCAATTCAGTTATGATTATGCCATATTAGAGTAATCATGTAAGAAAGTAAAAACAAACAATCCAATTTTTGAATCTAAACAAGATTCCCTCATCCTGCCAGGCCTGCTTGAGAACACTCCGCCGCTTCCCCATCGTCCGTCGGCTCAGCCTGACATATGGCAGCTCATTGCACGTCTCGGGGATTGTGAAAAATCAGCACAAACTTAGTGCTCCAATAGCTGCCTAGAGAATTGCGAGGGTGAATGTTTCAGGACATTAACAGCATATTTTTAACATTAATTTCACTTCTGTGCAATCAGGACAACTACAATGGGGTAAAGATTGACATGATTAAAAAAAAAAGAAGAAGAAAAGAAAGAGTCAGAGGGAGAAAGTATCAGTTTGAGCAGGGGGGTTCCCAGGCGCCCCTAGACTGCCACGACTTCTGTTTTCTGCTTTTTTCTTTTTTAAAGGCATGCTAGTTTTTGTTTGTTGGCGTTGGAGGCTGTATAACTATTACTCACCAGAGAGGGAAAGGAATTAAGTACTATTTTCTTTTTTTACCTATTGGAGCTCAGTGGGATGTATACATACAGAATGACATAATGCCTTTGTTTTAAACCTAAATGTAACAAAGCAATTTGACTTCTGTTTAAAACCTGCAACAGAGTATGAAAGTGCCTTATGGATTAAATTAGCCAGCTACAGCCCATTACTGAGCTTTATGAAGAAAATGACAAAACATTAATAAACAGCTGCCTTTCAAAAATACCCACCTCTGTAAAACATAAGCTAATGCAATCATGGTCTAAAAGGAATGTAAACCAATATTATAATACCACATGATATGGTTCGTTAAACACTTCAAGTCTTTAGGGTGCTTTTCGGAATTGCAAAATATTTCTGTCATCTTCCCACTGTAATTTGGTACTCCAAAATACCATTAACTTTTAAATGTACCAATTTGCTTTTTGCTGCTTGATAAATCTTACTCGTCATTCACAGGCTCTAAATTCATTTTATGTTTGATGGTAGCTCACTCAAAAACTTCTTCCAGTACAGCAAATTCATCAATAAAAAACTTGGAAATGAAACGGTATTTGGTCCTAACAATACAGGAATACAGCCCAGCATTTTCTTCTTTGACATTAAAATTAATATAATAATTTATGACAGAAAAAATTATTCATATTTTGATTATGAAAGCAACCAAAACACTTAACTAAAACTAAATACAGCTGTTACAGAAGAGGTGCAAAACTTTTAGTTTCATGCATTAGACTACAAAAGAACAGAAGTTTCTATCAACAGAGACTTGTTGCTTATTTATATACAATTTATAGACCAAGACCAAATCCAACTTAATAAAAGAAATTCATAGCATATGGCATGGTCCTTCAGCAGACATGTAAGTAAGAAAGACAAAAGCAGTTTAAATCTTCAAAGTCATCCAAACAATACATTAAAAAGAGCTATGCTTATCAGAAAGATCTGCCAGATTATCTCTGGGTTACATTAATTCACACTAAGATATGCCAGTAATTTTTCCACTCCTCAGCCAGAATGGTAGGCAAGCAGTTGTCATACTAACAACCATTAAAGCATGGCATCTGATTTTTCACTCTAGAGAGAGCCACAATGGAATACTTTTGCATTTTCCCTCCTCTGGCTAGCTAGGACCAAGAACATGACTGAATTTCACAAGTCACAATGAACACAAAAACTCAGACAATACCTTTTGGCAAAATAACAATTGAAATCACTCCAGTATTTATCATTATGCTCTTCAAAGGGCACTTCACATAGAAGCTGGGAAGTCAGCTTCACAAAACAAAACAAAAACGTTCTCTAAAGGTCCCAAGGATACTAAGAAAGGTTTTTATTCTCTTATTAGAATGTATACAGTTTATTACCTTATTGTAAAATACAAGGTAATAGAAATGTACACGTATTTTTTATATGTACTTGAGTTTATAATGCCAGTAGTTTTTGTTTCACAGTATTCATCTGATGCTTTCTTACTACATTACATCTTATCACACACTATAGCACAGAGGTAAAGAGAGTGGGGGGGGGGGAAATGATCATAAAAACCTATTTATATCATTTTATTTCTCTCATAAATTGTTTTTAAATGGTTAAAGTGACCATTTTATAAAGAATACCATTTCTGACCTTCTAGAGCATTTGTTTCTCTGAGTATTCTAATCGTTTTTGTTATTAATGAAGTCAGCTGAGGATGCGTATGCTAGTTGTAGAGTCTCAATTCACACTAACCACCAGGACATGCTGCCTCTCCTGGTTGGAAAAGGTCATGCTTTGAACTGGTAAACAAACAAACAAACAAACAAAAACAACAAAAAAACCTGCTCGTGCTCAGTGTCAAGACTGAAAGGGAAGAGTCACTAAAGAACTGAATAAAGCTAACAAGTTTGAAAACTCAATTTCATTAAAGTGGCTCTTGAAAAATTACTTATCACTGTTCAAAATCTATATTTAGGAAATTTTAAAAAATAGGCTTAGAAAACCAATGTAAAAGATGTAAAATACTTTTTCCTAACAGATTTATGTTTTAAACATTATTTGCATGAAGATCTATAAAGAATATTTATAGTGAAATACTCTTATTATAGATCTTTTTCCTCAAAAATCAACAATTCTCTCTTAAGAGACTGAAAAGATGTAGATAATTATTTGAAAGAATTGTTTTGCAGCATTTTCATATTTTACCATTGCTTTTCTTTTTAAATAGATTCATATACAGGGATATAACCTTAAATTCAATTATTTCTTTCTAGGAAATGATTCCTTTTTTCTTTATGACATTACAGCCACACATTGAAATGTCACAAATCTAAATCATATTATATATAAATTTTCTAAAAGAAGGCAACGTTTTTCTGCTTCTTAAATGAATCTGCAAGTTACTTCACTTAAGGATATTTTATTGGTGAAAAAATTATATACCTTTCCTGTCTCCCATAATGATTAATTACCTTCTCTGAGAAGGGAGAGAAATAAGAACAGAAGAGAGATTAGCACCTCCATGAATTCTGTCAATCAGTAGTAGTTTTCTCAACTGAAGTAGCAATTAATTGTGATCTAATCCAACTGGATGTTTCTTGCTGAACTAATCAATAATATTTTCCCAGCTGCCTGTATAAACCTTCATTAACAAACTGTCTCTCTGAATAACTTGTTAACTACAATACTACTGTCCTCAGTTTTTAATTACTAAAAATACCAAATTTGGTAAATTTGATAAATAGATGTGTCTTTGCCCATGATAAATATATAGAAGACTTTGAGGTCATTAAAAAATTGCAAAAGAACTATTCCATATATTAATATATCTGTGTCTCTGTATAAAGGTGTACTTATGTACATAGTTAGAGAGAACACATTAAAAATATACACCTAATGAGCTCTTCAGAGTTGCTATTGAATATGACAATTAAAGTGATAAAAGATAACATGTATATTAGCAACTTTAATGATTCCAGCAGGTACTAGTCACTACACAAATTAGAGCTATTGCACTTATCAGTGCCAGACTTTTCTGTGCCTCTCATTCTGATGCTGGGGCTTTAAAAGTGGGAGAGCAGCCCAATCCAGTTTCAGAATTATGACTTTGAGACTCCGCTAGGAGGTACAGACTTCCTTCTCTTTTTCTCTGTCATGTCAACCAAGGAAGTGACTTCATTCATCCTGAGTGAAAGGACCAACCTCTGACGCGCATCACTTCTTTATCATCAGAGCATGTAGTACCTGGAATATGTGAAAAGATCAATTTTGTTTTCTTTCAAGCAGGCTCCAAAATTTAGAAATTCTTTGTTTATTGTGAAAATCAAAGGTATCCAAAGATACAGCTTGACATTCAGTTGGGATCGCCTCAATTTTTCTACTAAATAAAGCTCGATGCAAAGAGAGAGAAGTTTAGAAACATTAAATCTAGAAACTAACTGCATGGTCAATACTCTCCAAGTAAATAATAGAAAGACAGAGCCAGACTGGACATTCTCTGGACTTGTGATAGCAAATCAGCACCCAATTCATGCTGCATAATTTTATTAAGCTCCTATGACATTCCAGCAGGGTTGACCTGTACTGTTTTGCCAGTTTTCATTGCCCCAGTCCAGGAGGCAGCATTCACATCACAGACCATGGGAATGCCATTGACAGATGTGTGTCGAAGCATGTGAGGAGATGCATACAATGACCTGTGTGAAGTCAACAGAAGCTGTTCAGTGAATACTTTTTAGATTGTAACCACCTGTCCCTTTGTACCAGACACAATGCTATACTCCGTGTCATGTGTACAAATTAGACAACTCCCTGCAAATTTCATAGCATTGGTGACATTTAATTTGATCTTGACATATCTGTAGAGTTGAAGTTTGGCAAAAGGAAGTTAAGATACAAAACCAAACAGACTATTCAAGTCCATTGGGATATTTTATGCTTCTTTTAGTCCACACATAGGGTAAGGGCAGAGAAATAAGGTGGAAAATAAACAACGTCAGATTAACAAAAGTCGTAAATGACATTCCAAGAAGTATAAGCTTTTCCTTATGTGGTTGGAAGGTGGGGGGAATTTTCCAGTGGAGAGAAAAATAGTTGGATATATGGTTAAAATATATATACACGGGAAATGGAGGCATTAATCATATGCAGCTCCTCAAATTATATTCAATTCAATGAGGCATAGCCAACTAGTTCATTAAAACCATGGACTGTGGAACCAGATTGCCTGAGTTCAAATCCCAGCTCCACTACTTACAAATTGTGTGATCGTGAACAAATTACTTAAGTTTTTTAGTATATAAGTTTTTTTCACCTTTATGGGGATGCATATCTCCTAGAGTTGCCATGAGGATTATGCAGTTAATATTTGAAAGGCATTTAGAACAGTGTCTGGTACATAGTAGGCACTATGTGTTTGCTAAATTAACAAGTATTAACTAAACGCTAATCATGTACCAGGCATTGGAGATATAAGGATAAAAAAGACAAGGAACCATCTGCTCTGATGGAATTCACATCAAAGCAATGTTCAAGACTCTATCAGATGGCTTTTGGTTTTCTTTAATGGTTGCAAATTCAAATTATTTTGGCTTGGGGAATTTTGCAGAGAATTTTAAGACCATAAGTACAACCATATTTTTCACTTCCACCTGCACTCATAGTTATAAAGTTAATGGTGGTAAAGCTTCCACTCCTAGATGCATTCCACCTCTTATCCATTCCTCTTTCATTCAGAATCATAAAAGAGTAAGACCCTTACTTAGCACACGGCCCTCAAAGGAGAGCTCCCTATACTCCACCTAAATTCAGACAGCTGTTGTGTTATAATTTTACTTTGTATTTCCTCTTGTCATTAATTTTATTTTAATAGATCTGCTTTTATTTTCAGTGTGTTAGAATATTCTTTGACAGTATGACCTATAAAAAGGAAAAAAATCATCATTATTTTTCCTTACAAATTAAAATATTCTATATTAAAATGGATCCCAGAATGTTGTCAATATCCCTTTGTAAAAATATCTGGACTTGTAACTTACTGAGCCATCCTACTCTAGGCCAGATTATTAACAATGAGAAATAATAAAACAAACAGACTTGAGAACACCGTATTAAAATAGGTAGAATATACATTGTTCTTTATAATCAAAAAGCATTCTTCATCATTTCTTCTTCACAATGATCATTTTTCATAATTACTAAGAAAATGTTTCTTAAGGAATTAATCCAAAGAAGAAGTACTGGTCCACATAGGAGCATTGCCCAGGCATTACGGGTGGGCCATATTGACAACATAGATATTGGCAGCAGATAGGCTTTGGAAGTTGTTTCTCCTGAAAGTGCTAAGAAGCAGATCTTAGAGATGGCATAAAAAGGTGAGCGAGAGGAATAAGAGTTTAGAAATGTAACTGTTAGAAATAATCCATAATTTACTGTTGTTGTTTTTTTTTTAATCCAACATCCTCAGAATCTAGCATCGGTGTTTATGTTTAAAACTTTAACAATTATTTTTTTAATCAGTGAATAATGACCAGCATTTGTTTTGGCCTTTTTGCCTAAAGTCATATTTTCAACAGCAGAATAAAACTGCTCTCCTTTGCTCTTTCATAAGTGATAGTTCCAAACCATCATATTATAAACTGCAGCTCAGGACATTCTTCCCCCTAAAATGCATTTTCACTGAAGATCACCTGCCACGTTTCTGCTTACTCTCAGGGCATGGTGAGATCTTCCTATAATTTATCCATAAGAATTGCTAGTGCAATGTGCAAACGCAGAGATTTCACTATGCACTCTAACTTCCAAATAATTTATTAAAATATTAAGTAAAGCTAGTACCTGAGTTCATCTTTTAGAAGAGTCCATTAGTTACCTGTTGTTTTCACTTGAAATATTTGAAAATACTTTCTATTTATAAATGTGTTTGCTGACTAAATTCTTATTTTCAAAGGATGTTATAAATTTGGCAAGACAGTAGTTGGAGAATATTCATGCTACATTTACATCTCGTCTTTTTAAAAATCTTTTTTCTAAATAAAAATAGGCATTTTAATGTATACAATAAAGAAAACATGACCAATATACCAAGGAGTGATAATTTCTGGTGGTTAAGTTTCTTTCTTTGTTATTAAGTTTTGCTGTATCTGAGTACATAGCTGGTTTCTTAAAACCAACCCAATTTCTAGAAATTACTAATACAAAATATAGGTGATTTGTAATACCAGATTATTTAGAATCTCTACATGTGGTCTACAAAACCAAAGAAGAGATTCTTTAAAGAAAAGAAATGCTTCTACGATTGGAGGAAATTGGAGTGAGACCTGGGGGCTGAGAATGTGAATTAGTCACAAGTAGGGGTCCAGTAGACAGACCTTCCTTGGCTGTCTAAAAGACCTTGAAAGGCATGTCAACAGTGAGGTAACACTTTTTGCTGAGGAAAACAGCTCTAGAAAACCAGAACCACAAAATAAGAACTTTCAGAGATTGTGTCTAAATTAAAAATGGTTAAGACTATAGAAACAAAGGGAACAACACTCAGCTAAATAAAAAAAATATTTAAAATTGAAAAAGATTCTTTAAGTACAACAACTTAAGAGTTAGGGACTATGTTGTCTCAGACCTTTTCATCTTTATATTTGATGATGCACTGCAAGTTGTTAAGGTGTAGTTACATAATAGATACAGTATACTTTGATATGAGAGTATAGATTACACTTTGTTAGTAATGAGTGGCTCATATTTTTGGTACAAAGAGCATTTGATCTTTCAAATCCTGTCCACTAAGACCAAGGATAATGTAAGGAGTAAATTAATCCCTTCATTTATGATACTGTATATGCAATAGAAATACTGACAATGACAATCAACATTGACTCATCTTTATCCACTGACTTCCAATAAACCCACTTGAACCCTAAATTCCACCATGAGGTGAACTTTGTTTTTAAAAATTGCTTTTCTATTTTCAGTAAAGATGAACTATGACTTAAAATGCTCTGCTAAAAAACATTTATAGCTCCTTGGACCTCTTCTTTCCCTATTAGACCTAGCAATAAAGCAATCATTTTGTACAAAATCAGTGAGGATCCAGTTTGGGAATGCATCTACATTGCAGGAAACAGAGCAACCCTGCAGATGCACTTTTGCTGCAGAGAACAATAGAACTTATTCTCTGCAGGTTGGCATTAAGTGTGTATTAAAAACATGCAAAATTTCTAACACTGACTCACACCAACTTATATGAATGCATACCAAATTAGCCCAAGGGATATACTTTTAAGAAATAAATTTTAACAAGATTGGAATGCTGAGGTAGAAAAAGTAGGCCAGTGAGCCTATATCATGATACAGAGATCAATTATGGGTAACAGTATGTCTTAGCTTGTGTTCAGGGAGTAAGTGGTTCTTGGGTACAGATATTTCAAAGCCACAGGTTCCTTTGCATGTTTCTGTGCTCTGGCTGTACATCTTCATCAATGACCAGAACTACCGCAGACACTCAAGTGTTTACGACCTGCTAAAGAAGCAGATGCTACATAGAGCTTTCAACCCAATTCATCCCTAAGCAAACACAAAGATCATGGTCACTGCATCCCATTGCCGTGTAGAAGCCACATGGGCTACAGGACTGCCTCATATACAGACAGATCTACTATCTGCATTTTAAAAATTATCCTTCTAGGGATAATGGAGGACATACTTAGGAACTCAGAACAGAGGAACTCAGAACAATTAATTTCTATATAATGATAAATATATTTAATGATAAGTAAGCTCCTTCATGGAAATTTCCAGGTGTTTTTTTTTTTTTCTATACAGATCCAAGAGTCTTAGTTAAACATCACAGACACTGGAAGAGGATTCGATTTGGTACTATACGAACCAAAAAAACAAACAAACAAAATATTCTGCAAAAGCGTAACTTGAGAATAATGGTGGTTAGAGTAACATTACTTGATCATTGTACCCTGCTGAGGTAGTAATAAGAATACGACCAGATTCATTCTTCTCATCTTTAAGAGCCTTTGATGGCTCTTGTTTGAAAGTTCCTCTAAATTATGGCAAGACAACATTAAGACTGGCCTTTTCACTTAATTTCTTAAGTCAAGCACATTTGGTTTGATAATGGGGTAGTGATGGGAGTATCATATTAAGCCTCATTTGGGTAATTTATTCTCATCTAACGATTACAACTATTTAAACAGTATAATTTGGTCTTACAGCAGCATAGAAAAAGCACCCAGGGGCTTTGGTTTTCAAGAGCACACTATATATTTACTTAGGCTCGTCCTGTTGTCTTCTCCATCTTAATGCATTTAAAATCAAACTCCTCATTTTTACTACAAAAACAGCTATTAATCTTCCTCTCTTTCCTTGGCAACTCCATTTTCTCAATCAGGCTCAAACACTCAGAAGCCATCACTAACTCATCTTACTTGTTTAATAGTCATACCATAAGTCCCAAGTGCTGGTGTCCTGCTCACATTTCCAGTGGTATTTTAGCACTGTCCACACGTAATTGTTTCATTTCGCAATTCAGATGTATTTGTAGGTCAGTATTGACTCTTGAATTAAACCTGTAGTTGAGGGCAAGGGCTTTGTCATTTGTATTCAAAGCATGACGCAATTTAGCTAATAGTAGAGAGTTAATTATAATAACTGTGAAAAAAATGCTTTGATTCCTACTGTTTAGGGTAAACTATACTCCAAACATAGGCTTCAAGTTCATATGCTCTTCATTGCAATCTGGCTCACTGGTACTATCCTTTTCTCTAATTTTTTAAAATTTATTTTTCACTTACAGTTGACATTAATATTATATTAGTTTCAGGTGTACAACATAGTAATTAGACATTTACATACCTTACAAAGTGCTCACCCCAATAAGTCTACTACCTATGTGACATATATTCTGCCCAACTTCATTTGCTTTGTTCAAAGACTCAGCAATTTTAGGATCCCATAGTACATAAAAATGCCAAGACATACCCCTTTATCAATAATCTGCTGCATTCCCAAAACAGGGCTTTCAAAACTATATAACAACATGAGATTTCTTGTAAAAGGAGATATCTAAAATAAGTATTATTAATCAGCCTATTTATGGAACGTGAAGTCTATCATGTTTTCTACGTTTTTATATGGTTACTAGTATTTCACATCTAAAAATAAATTTTAAATGATTAAGTGAGAATGATATACTGTTCCATGTGGAAAATATTTGAATGCCTTGTGTATGCCAGGTAGAGTGTAAGGTTGTAGAAATGTAATTTTTGTTTTACTAATTAATGCATAGCAGAGGACTGGGACAAGAAAGGTGAGAATGACAAGATTAGACCTTTGTTACTATGTACTCATCTGTGCCAAGAGGATATTGGGAGAAGGGATGAGGGAGACTGGTAGTGTTTAATTCAGAAATTGGTGATAAGGGGTTGCATTGTCTGTAGAGAATTTTAAAATGAAAAAAAAAACATAAAACTAAATAAAAGCATGCCTGAATTTTATTATGCCTGTGCTTCTGCACTTCTCAACAATTTCAGTGATAAAATATTCCTTTCCTCTTGGGCCAAATGTTGTCACTATCCCCTCCCCTAGTACATCACTAGTCTGTGCAATTAAATGCCATGATCTGTTTTTAAAGACTTGGAAAGCCATATCTGAGTCACAGAAATCAAAGAGCAATGTTCACTACCAGGTATTTTCACAGGCAGTGATTACTATCACCGGCATTTTGCATGTGCTGGCACTGTCCTAAGTAGTTCACAGCTATTAAATCCTTTATTTCATTCCTGTTGGGTAAGACTATTACCCTGCAACAAGTTAAGATCCTGGCTTAAATCACATCCAACTGCTAAAGATAGGTTTTGAACCCAGACTCTATACAACGTGCCATATAAAGCAAATGCTATGCTTCTCCCAAAATACAGGATTGGGACTGAAATGACATATTCAAAGGCAATAGTATAATATTCCTGACATCACATGGTTATTTGGCCTTACATATTTTCTGAGCAAAAGTATTTAGAGCTATGCTAACGAATATGGTAGTCACATGTTATCTCAAATTAAAATAAATTTAAATTAAACAAAACATTCACTTCCTTAGTCACACTAGCCACATTTCTAGTGTTCATTGGTCATACATGTTCAGTGGCCACTGCATTAGACTGTGCAGATATAAAACATTCCCATTATCATAGAATGTTCTATTACACTGTCCTGCTCTGGGAGCCTAAGGCTTCCTCAACCACAGTTCCTCAGCTGAGCCAAAAAAATGCAAAACTTAATGTGAATGATGATTTTTATAATGTCCTCAAAGGTGGTACCTGGTTACTAGCATTCTAGATGCAAGAGGTGCCTTAGGACATTGGGCCTTACTTCCCTTTAGTACTTCCTACTGAGAAGGGCTGATACTAAACTCCAGATAGAGTGTTTATTACTAAAAGACTATGGTTACTGGAGTGCAGACAGTTGGCCTACAGACCTGGTTGAGTCACTAGATCTTGCACTTGAACAAGCCACACAACCTAAATGGGCCTCAGTTATTATGTGAAATGTATAATTTGACCTGGTGATTTGTAAGATCTCATTCTATTAAAAATGTTTTAAATCTTCAACCACAGAAACCACTATACTCACTTATTCCCTTTCCAAATTGACTGTTAGTACTTTTAAGAAATATTAAACATTCACCATAATCTAGGAATAGAAATTTCTAGGTGTTCCCTCACTCTCTTCCAGTCTTTAAGCTTCCTAGCTATTAAACTCCAGGTCTGGTCTGTCCCACTTATTTTCTGAAGCCATCCTAATAATGTCACCTAATTTGGCCACTATCTTTAAATTAAAGAGTATTCTTTAAGTCAATTCTTACACCTTTCCTTAAGCAAAGGACCTCTAAAGTTAGTGCTAAGTTGACTAGGATTTAATCTTGATACCTTTGCCCGATATTTCAAAAAGCAAATTGTCAGAGCTGAGGCTTTGCCTCTACATGCTGCAGATTCAAAATAGAAAAAAAAAAAGGAAAAAGGAATGCCTATATAAGGTTTTAAAATAACGATTCTATAATTATTGGTAGATCTCAATGGATTTAGTACATCACTAATTATACTGCATTACTGTCAAATGAATTCTTTTAGCATGATTAATGTTATTATGCCAAATCCCAAATTAATTCACAATGAGTATCTTAAAGTCTCAGCAACGCTTTAAAAGGAGGAAAAAAAAGATGACAAATTAAGCTGGGCCATTATAGTGAAATAGAGAGAGGGTTGCTATCTTAGCACTTCAAATATATTGCTAGAATTAACCTATATATTTATGAAGCACCCTTCTGATCTTAGTTCAGCTTTGCAGTAGATTTCCCATTTGGGAAAATAATGTGCTAAATGAATAGCTCAAATACCCAGCCTCTCGACCTTTTACCCTTGTCTGAACATTTCTATTGTTTGTGTGTCTTTTGTTGTAACCTGCCACAAGTCATCATTTTGGAAGTCAGCAGGATATAAAGAACCTGAGAACAAAGAAAAAATATAGTCTCTTTGCCAGTTAAAATTTTTATTTATAATTGCACAATTATTTTCCTGATACATTTAATCTTCTCCAGTTGTCCCATGATTTTATTATCCCTGCCTGGCTAAGCTGACCATGAAGAGACCCTGTGGGTTTATACTGAGATACCCACCTCCCCACCCCCATTTCTAGCGGACATTCTCAGTAGCGCTGTAAGCAGCTAGCTATTGTAATGAGCATTTAGTTTTTCCATTCTAAATGCAAGGTTCTGTATTCCAAACTCAAATCTTACCCATCTTCTATACAGTTTTGCACCACACAGGAGACAGCCTAATGTAATGGTTAAATTAGTAGATTTAGAGGTAGGCTCCTTGTTTGTATAGCCTGGCTCCCCCGAGCTGTGTGTGACTTTGAACAAAATACTTAACTTCCACCTAAGTCAGTTTCCTCATCTGTGAAATGGGGATAGTAAATAGCTCAAAAATACCTGGAGCATGGGTTTGTTGTGAGGATTGAATGATGTCACCATGCCTGGCACAGAACCTAGAACAGTCCAAGTGCTCAATACAAGGTAGCTTTCATTATAACCTGTTCTCTGCAGACGAAGGATGTCATTAACAGCTAAAACCCAGTAGTGCCAGTATCATCAGCATTGTCTTCCCTAACGCAGAGGCCTGTGTGCCAGGCATGTGTTAAGCAGTTAGCAAACTATGTATTTCATTTCACTGTATGCATCTCCATTTCACAGGCTGTCACAGATGGTAATGGCAAAACCAGGATTTGAACCTAGATCGTTCAACCTTAGAGTCTATGTTCTTAATATTTGACATAGAATTTTTCTTAATAAAACACTTTTCTGTAATGAGGAAGGTGGTGGTATTCTCATTTTACATGAGGAACTGGCACCTTAGCAAAATTAACTTGCCTTAGTTCATAGGATCATAGCATGCAGAACTAGAGATTCAACAGCAATTCCTGACCCCAGGGAGACACAGCACAGGATAGGACTGTCTGCTGAGGTCTAGGAGGAAAGAAGCAATGTTGGGCAGGGAACAGAGGGCTGCATTGAACTTGAAATCTCCAAGTCAGCAAATGCACAAATCAATACCAGGATCTGGGGATCTAAAATGTATTATTTCTGAGAACGGTTACATCATCTAAGAATCACTAGTTTGGGTCACTGTTAGCAGAGTTATTCTACACAAATTACTTCTGTTCCTGCTATGTTTACTTCTTGGTCCAGGATCAGAACTATTTCAATAAGTCTCAGCATTAGGAAAAGGCAGTTAGTTAACATAAAACTCAAATGCTAACATCCCACTCCTAAACTCCTTTCAAAATAATCTGTGTTAGTTCGTGTATTTTAGAGGGACCAGATTGGTGGGATGTAAGGAGACAGTGGTCAGGACCTTTGAAGACAAGAGAACTAGTGCAGTTCTCTGGTGAGGAATGATACTGTCGGCCCTAGACTATGTGGGAGGGAAGTAAAGATGGGATGAAGGGCCTCAGGGATTTGAAAGACAGGGTTGCAGGGAATGCCTACGGATTGAGTGCCAGGATAGGCAACAGGAAGCAACAAAGGTTGAGCTGAAGAGCAAGGTAAGAAACACATCGGTAAACCCAGGCACATGGTCAACAGGAGGTGGCTGTGTTGATGTAAGGTCACAGGAATGCTTCATTTTCATCCAACCAAGGACAAAATGTGCTACAGAGTTGCAGGTAGGACTGAACCTTCGTGAAGTTAGAAGAGAGGAGAGTGGTATAGACTTCTGGTAACTCTTAGTTTGGGGGAGAAGAGGGATGCAGATACATTCATCACACTGGGGAAGTTAGCATTTTTTTCATTGGTTTGTCATTGACCCTAGAAGAAAGTATTACTATGTAGCACAGTGCCAGACACACCAGAGAAGATATACATGTGAAATGAAATAGTGAACCTAAATACAAAAAGAAGGCATTAACTGATAGGCTCATGAGCTATATTGACACATTGCTGACTACTCAGTGTTCAAAAAATTAGGAATTATTTTCCAGAATTTACTAATTGGGAGACTCCACATAGAAACTTGGACTAAGCATTTTTCCCCCAAAATAGAGCAACTTGGCAATGCTGGCAGCACTTAGCTGAAGCTGAGTAGTAACGGCTCCCTACACAACAGGCAGGTGCCACCTTGACCTGCTTTCACTAGCAAGCCTTGACCTAAAGGCATGGCTATAATAGTGGAAATTATTGGCCACAGCAGGGATAGTAATGCTATACAAGGCATAACAGACCTACTTAGGAGTGAAGAGGACTGTGACTTGCCACTCAGAGCCTATCGCCTAAGCAGGCCTGTCTCACGCTGCCTTGTTGGGGATCGGCTATAACATAAATGCAGCACCCAGTTAAATGAGGACTGCCAAAAGTGAGCTAGACTAATGGTAACTGATAATAACAGCTGAGCCACAGGCGAAAGTTGGCTCTTCTGGAGGCGTTTATGACCCATGGAGATGAAGAGAAAACGAATGGAAATGGGTTGTGGTATAACCAGAAATAGAACTCAACACGATGTAATGAATAAAAACTGGAGTTGGGAGTAGGGAAAGAAGAGTTCCTGTCTAACACAGCTGACAAGTACTGTGACCTTGCCCAAGGTCATATCACCAACTTCTGTCCTTAGTTCTTTATCTGAAAAATGAGGGAATTGGAATAGATTATTTTAACCCCAATTTTTAACTTAATTTTATAAGGTCATGGAAACTGACAGCTGAACCTGCAATGTGTGAGATCTGAAAAATCGGTTAACAATAGGTAATGGGAAAGATGACCATTTTTGATATGATATTTAGATGTGTAGATTCCATGTTTTTCCATTTTAAATCTGTAATTATCCTTCTTGAGCAGGTTTTAAGGCTATGGTATTACACATTTAGAAAATATTTGCTCCACAAATTAATAATATTAATAAGATTTCTTTTGAATATTGACCTTAATTGGGGTGGCGATGTAATGTTTAAGGACTTCAGCATATTTTGTATTTCTATATAAATGGTGTTGCTAAGTGCCAATTTAAAAGAAGTCCCAGCAGGACCTCTTCATGAAAACACTTGGTTAACAGCTAGTTCACATTGTTAGTATTCTTGAAAAGTAATAAAATTGCTTTTTATTTTCAAATAATCTTAAATTCTGTCTCTTCAGTTTGTATGACTCATATTATTCCAATTTCCGTGAACAGAAATTGGACTCTTCCCTTCTCACCACACCCATTGACCCCCAACAAAGTTTCACAGTACTCTGCTATTTTTCTTAGCTGGGGATTTTCGCTCAGCTAATGTCAACCAAAATTACATAACAACAAAAGGCACGTGAGTGTCTAACAAAATGATCACAAAACGAACGTATTAAAACCCATTCATTTTGCTTCGTAGGTGAAGACCTCAGACCCTCATCTAGCTATTTTGGACTTCTCTTTTACACACGGTTGTATGCAGACTGATTACAGAGTTAAGCAGCTCCACAGGAAGCTGCGAAGGAGGAGGAATAGGAAGCCTCTAGAGATGGACTATAAAGTCTGATGAGAAGAAATTAAAGGCACCATAGCCAAGGGGGAGATAGAAGAAAATTAGAAGTCAGAATGGACTAGAAAAGTATACCATCCTAGACTCTTTCATGAAGCTCTATAAAACCCAATACCAAATCTTGGGGACAAATTCATTTATGCAAGATTAAGATCTCTGAGTCAAAAAGAAACATGGAACTTATGGCCGATTCTCCTACATCATCATTATCGTAGTAATAAGAGTAAACATTTATTAAACTTTCAATGTGCTAAGTGCTTTGCTAAAACACTGCTTACCTAATTTAATTTTTGTAACACTAATATGAGGTAGGTATTACTGTGATTCCTATTTTATAGAGGAGTAAAGAAAATCATAGAGGAGTAAATTTATAGAAGTCACACAGTACGCATGAAGGAAATCATATACCAGATTCCATTCCCGTATCCACAACACTCTACTATCACAGCATTTTAGAGAGAATCCAGTAAGTTCTATCAGTCTTCAATCCATTTCCCGTTTAGAAAAAAAAAGTGCAGCTCATTGCTGTGTTCATTTAATTTTACATAAACAGGCTCTTTGAGGCTAAAGCAAACCTGGTTTTCAATGTGAAAATAAAATATAAAAACTCTTCTTGGAGTTGTCTCTAGACAGAACTTGCCTCTAATCCTAATGTAACAGAAATATATATGGTGATGAGTACTTAATATATCTTTCATGTACGGGAATGCTGTGTTCTCTAGGATTTGACATTTTCAGTGATTGAGAATTACTATATTTTGTAATGCAAATACCACTCCTAAAAATAGAATACTATAAATAGAATGATGTCATTTGTTTCCAAAGACTACCCATACACTAGAGCGATGCACAAATAATAATAAAAGCAAGATATTTTCTGGTAAACTTTGGGGTAAGATTAGGACAGTAATCTGCATGTTATCTTGGGGTAAATGCTGCAGCTTCAAGTGCTGCTGGTTAGTATTCTCGGGCAAATGAGAAATGGGTTAAGTTTTATATGCTATTCTTAACAGTTTTGAGATAATATCATGCCATTATCCTGTTCTTAATGTATAATTCAGTGATTTTTAGTGAATTTACAGAAGTGTGCAACCTTTGCCACAATTCAGCGTTAAAGCATTTCCATCACGCCCAAATGACATCTCTTGCTCATTTACAGTCAATTACTGTTCCACCTCTTGGCAGTCATTTACATATTTTGTCTCTATAGATTTACCTTTTCTATACATTTTATATAAATGAAAACTTAACAGTATGAGGTCTATTGTTTTCTGGCCTCCTTCACCTAGCAAAAGGTTCAACCGGGTCATAGCACATATTAGTAGTTTTTCTCTGTTCGTTGCCAAATAATATTCCTTCGTATAGACATACCACTTTTGATTGGTCCTTCACCTGTTGGACATTAGAATTATTTCCAGTTTTTGATCCTATTAATAATGCTATTCTGAACATTCCCTTTCAAAGTCCTGATATGAACTCACAGTTTCATGTCCCATGTATAGATTTACTGATTGGCTGGTATGTTTACAGTTAGCCTTTTGGAAAACCATAAAACTATTTTCTAAAGTAGTTACACCCCTCTACATTCCCACCAGCAATGTGTGAGGGCTCCAGATTCTCCACATCCTCACCAATACTTGCTTTGTCTTTTTTATTATAGCCATTCTAATGGGTGTGCAGTGGATTGTGACCCTCCCTAAAGATGAATGACATTGAACATCCTTTTGTGTACTTCTTCAGCAAACTGACTATTCAAATCTTTTGTACATATTTAATTGGGTTGTCTTATTCTTGAGCTATAAGGTGCTTTATGTATTCTGAATACAAATTCTTTATCGAATATACAATTTGGAGATATTTTCTCCCAATCTGTGATTTGTCTTTACTTTCTTAATGTTTTTTGAAGCATAAAAGTTTTAAATTTTGTAACATTTATCAATTTAACAATTTATCAATTTATCATTTTTGGGTTTTTTTCTGTGAATACTTTAGGCATCATAGCTGAAACCTGCGTTTAACCCAAGGTCATTAAGATTTATTTGTTCCTTTCTACAAGTTTCATGGTGTTCATTCCTATGTTTAAGGTTGTGATCTATTTTTAATAGTATATAGTATGGAGTAGGAGTCTAATCTAATTTGTTGCCACTAAAGTACCAGAGTTTACAAATAATCTAATTTTTCTCTTCCCCTAATAATACAAAAAAAGTTTTTTAATTGTACAGTGAATACCCAAGATCTACCACTTAGATTCTGTAATTGTCAATACTTGATGTATTTACTTTATCACATACCTATCCATCTATCCAGCCATCTATTAGTTCATCTTACTTTTTGATGCATTTCAAAGTAAATTTGAATGTATCTTATTAGAGTTCAAATGGTTTTCAATTCTATTTTATTTTTGAGGTAAAATTGACATTTAATAAAATGTACAAATGTTAGGTATACCATTTGAAAAATTCACATACTCTTTCTCACATTTTGAAAAAGTCACACAGTTTTAGCTCACCACCTATTAAGATATAAAGAATTTATCACCCCTAAATTGTTCTCACATCCCTTTCCAGTCAATTCTCCCAACTCCATCAATGATGATTCTGATTTTTTACCTAAATTAGTTCTCCCTCTTCTTCAACTTCATAAAAACTTCATACAAAGGGAATTAAATAGTATGTACTCTTGTGTAATGCTTCTTTCACTCAAAGTATTACTGACATTCATGCATGCTGCTGCCGAACAGTATTTCATTGCAAGGCTGTACTATACTTTATGCATTTTCCTGTAGATGGACATGTGGACCCTTTCCCATTCTGGAGTAGGACAAAAATATTGCTATGTGATTTCTTGTACAAGTATCTTTAGATGACAAACAAGAATGAGACAAGTCATAAAATAGATGTGTATTTAATTTGATGAGAAAATACAAGACTTTTTTTCCAAAGTAGTTGTATTATTTATACTCCCACTAGTAACACAGGGAATTTCCAATTGTTTCACTTGTTGCCAACATATTTTCTGGGAAACACAACTCTCTTGGAGTGTATATTACTCATATCAGACATCATGGGTGTCACAGAAGGTAAAAGAGTAGTTCTATATGTCTAGAGGGAGTGGATACCTTAACCAATCCAGGCATCTGTTTCACACACTGGAGACTGGGACAGTCTCCTCAGATGCTCTAAGGGACACTAAGATTCATTCAGTACAAGCAGCCCTGGAATAAAACATCAGTGATCAGGAGACACAAGCTTATATTAGTCTCCTCTTGCATTTCTGTGGGGCCTTAGGTAAATTAGGGTAGAAGAGACACACGGTTGTTTGTCCCTATAATTCTTTTCAACTTTCCGTTTTCTCTCTTTTGTACCTATGATCAGAGTGGAGGTGAATGCTACCCTATCCTCTAAATCATAAAGAAGACACTCCTTTTCAGTGTTCTTCCCACCACTTTCTGTGAAACTTCTTTTTTCTTTAGCTCACACATAAAAACAGACATTTCTGCCTGTGCCCTCATGACACGGAAGTAAACTGATATTGACAGGCTGCTTTGTTATTAATTCTCCATATTCACTAGAATCAATGACTCTCCTTAGAGCTTCTGAATGCTTTCTACTTCTGAAGTGTACTCGGCTCCAGCACTGCCTCTCTCTCACCCCTGCTCCTCCTCTGAGACCGCTTCTGTCCAGCTCCTCCCTCCAGGTACTAAGGCTGCCCTTCCCACCTTCATCATCAGCACTTCATTTCTTGGCTTCAGAACTCCCATGCCTTCTACTGGATAGTATTTCCACTGCTTGATCATTCGGTTTAGTGCTTTCCCTCCTCACCTGCGCTTGTACAGACCCAGGTCAACTAATTGCATTTCCAGAAGACTACTGTTCAGTGAGCTCACCATGGCTGAGAAAGTCATCTTTATCTCATGTGTCACGGGAGCAGATCCAGTCACACAGACAATGCTGCATGACAAACATAATACCAGAGAATGTTTTTCCTCTTTGGAGGGGCTTAAGCAGCTCCTTCATGAAACAAAATTTGGGCATTTACTCTTCAGTCAGAAATTGGAGATGAATCAGGCATGATTTCTCAGCAATTTAGGAGCATGATCTGTGGTCTGGAGTTGCCCTGTCCACCATGGTGGCCGCTAGCCACACTGGCTACCGAGCAGTGGAAATGTGGCTGCTCAGAACTGAGATGTGATGTAAGTATAAAATACATACTGGAATTTAAAGATAGTACCAAAAAGGTAAAATACACTAATTATTTTTTAATATTGATTGGATGTTAAAATATTTTGGGGTATACTAAGTTAAATAAAATTATTAAAATGAATTTGTTATATATTTACTGTTTTCAATGTGACTGTCAGAAAATTTAAAGTCACATATTTGACTCATATCATATTTCTGAATAGCAAGGATCTTGAGCATTTTAAAGAAGTTTTTCTTTCAAACTAGTTTGTCCTTGTTCACTTCAACTTTAGCATCTCTCGTCTAAAGCCAACAGAACAAGTGCTTCAGATATGCCTCTTATTGAAAGATTTCTTTTTTCCTCCACTAAGTGCAGCATTTTAAATGGCCACTTCTACCTTTCAAACCAACTTTTTAAAGCCAAGCAATATAGATCTCCATAGTGCTACACATGATAGCTGGGTCTTCCATGCAAAGTCAAGGTATTAAATCTGCTTTATAAACAGGACAACAAATCTAAAGTGACACCGAAACTGGCCACAGTATGTAACATGCATGTGGTTAGAACAAGCTAGTAATATCTGTTAGTACTGAGATCACCCTATCATTCTGGCCAGCTGTATTTTAAACATAATTGGCATGAGGTGTTCTACATGCCAAATCCAGAGGGTTTGCTTGCCTCTTCCCATGAGCAGGGTGAGGACCCTCTGAGAAGGTATAATACCTGTCCTGCCTTGTATCCACTAATGTGGCAGCACCATCTCCCACCTTTAGCAGCTTTAAAGCTTCAGTGAGTGGCAATATTCCAGTAATCCAAGAGCCCTCCCATCACTGAAGTGCCACAGGAAATGCTTGGAAAATGTTACTGGTCAAGCGACCTGAGTATGAACAGGCCCTTCCTGTGCCACTAAGCGATGTCAGATCATTTAAGTATCCTGTGACTGAGGGTGAAAGCACGCAGAGGGTGAGCGAAATAGGATTTGGGGTAATGGCCTCTCCGATCCCTTCTCTTTCTGACATTGTGTAACTGGCGTCATTAACTACACAATTCCACGTGTGGTTGGCGCTGTCGTGGCCCACCTGTCTCCTTATGGCTATAACTACCTCTACACCCAGATGACTTGTACAAATCTCCACTGTATAGAAACAGACAAACTGGTATTACAAAGAGTTTTAAAAGCTGATGTAATTTCTATAGTAAGTTATTTTATTTCTAAGACACAGTGCATAAACCCAGAATGTTGGTAGGTAGTGCTGGAGTACTGTTTTACACTAGACATCCATTATTCTCTCACGTTGCTTCTAGGCTTACTTATGAACTTCTAATTACCGAACAAATCATTAAGATTAATCTTGATACTTCTTTCTCCCAAACTGATGAAAATATGAGAGCATAAAGGTCAGTGTTCATGACAGGCTTACTTTTATGTTTTCTGTTCAAAAGACTCAGATTGTGCATCATTTTACTTTAAAACATGTGATTTCATTTTGATGAAAGAAATTCCTCACATATTGTTGTCCACTAATTGTGATAGATACAAATAGGAAGCCACTTTCTGTAAATATTATTTTCTCATACAGTATTTCATTTAGTTTCAACCTTGCTGTTCTAGAAAGAATGCATAAATTCTTTCTAAAAGTGCATTTTTCTCACCACTTGAGTTAAGGGACACGTTTTAATTGTATGAGGGAAGGCTCATAAATTTTGCCTCCACTTAAATACAAAATGAACAGGAAAAGATAACTTAATGAAATAAAACATATATACCTACATCATTTATTTTCAAAGCTTGCATAATTATTTTCTAAAAAGTCACAGCACACTTTAATACACTTCTGTGATCTTGATGAAGCTGATCACTTACACTCACAGGCCTTGCACTTCATGGTCTGTCACGCAGATATGCTTGTCTCACTTCCTCCTCTTTGAACCACCTTACCCAGTGTCTGACTGTACTCACATCAACACACTGATGGCCTCAAATGGCTTGCATTTTTCTGTGAATTTCAACTGGAGGAACCTTTTGCACTGTTAAGATTTCGATAGCAGCACACTGTTCGAACCCAACACTCTTCCATTTCAACGTGCCCTGGGTGGAAAATGTAAGTATCTGTGTGTGCAAGGCCAAGAATGATGGAGCGGAGATAACATGTGACTACACAGAACTGGTTATTTCCAGATATGCCTAATGTAACAAAAAATATTATAGTGGAGATAAAATTTATCAGCCTGCCCTTGTATTTTTGGATTCACTAAAATAGTTGATCTCTGAATAGAAAAGAAAGAAAGGAAAGGACAGGACAGGACAGGAAAGGAAAGAAAACATGACTTGATATGTGTGCTGTGTCTTTACAGAATTATCTGCCAGTTGAAGTAAATACCACTGGGAAAACCCTTTGTTAAGCAAACAACAACTGCCGTATGTGTGTATTGTCACTTCAGAAATTCTGGGTTCAAGCTTTCTTAAAAGACGACATATCTAATGAAATAATTTTCCTGATCATCTTCCAATCTCTTGTTGGATTGGAGAAATTGGTGACTTCTTCTATTTAAATATTCCCAGTGATAGGACTCATTGCCCTGTGTCCTGGTTCTATTTTCATTCATTTCTACAAAAGATTCTCATGTTAAGCTGTCCCTTCATCCATGAGGATATTTAAGCATAACAAACAACATAAAAAAGGCATTCAAGTCATATTGGTTTGACGAGTTGCACAGGAGCAAATATTACTCAAAATGGTTGTGGGGTCCCACATTCATGCTTATTAGCAGTCTGGAATGTTATCTTCTAGGCCTGGAGATTTAAACTTTAAAGCCACTATATGCGCTGTGTTTTCACCAATCTTAAGTTTCAAGTTTCGAGTCTTCTTACATCAACAGGTTCTAAATCTAAGTCTTTTAGGCGAGTATCACAGGATACATTGACAATCTAATGAAATCTATGAACCCTCTTTGCAGGCAAAGACAGACATTTTAACCATCACTGTGATAACATTCATAGATCCTCTTATGCCATCCTGGGAGGGACCTTCGGAGCCAAGTTTCTTCAGTTTTTACAGTCACAAGATGAATACTACTGCAAAGCAAAACCAAATAAGAAATAAAACCTCTTATGCTTACTCCCAATCCATGGTGCTACTTTTCCTCCATTTTCCTCCAAATATGCATAAGAAATTGGTTGTTTCTAGAATTTTCTTACAGACATGTCAGCCCATGCAAGGGTTAGCATTCCCAAAGTCATTCTTAAAAGTTCATACCACTCACTTTTATGATATCTTGGTAAAAACCTTCTCTTTATATAAGTTCTTTTAGTTTATAATCAAGTTGAGCCATTTTTGTCAATGTTACTTTTGAGGTCTGTTAGTTCGCATCTTAAGAATTCTAATTCTCTTACACTGAACATCACAGTTGTGAACAAAGCCAAATAGATTTGCTCCAAGAGAAAAAAATATGGTTTTATCCTAGAGATACTTTTAATTATTAAGCAGTCCAACTTAATCTATCATTAGCGCCCATAATGAAATGCAATAAGGCAATTTAGAAGGAATGGAGCAGAGGTGCTATAAAATAAAATATACAGTCATAACATTTATCACAGCTTGCCGCAGTGAAATTTATTCTGCTGGAAGCAATAGTTTTCAACATAAAACTTGAGCTGTTAAAGAACTTATGTCCACCCTGTGGCAGAAACTGGCTAGCTGTTCACAAAACGCAGTTTCTTTCCCTTCTGGGCACACAATTAGACTACATTCCTTGTGGTTCAAAGTAGCCATGTGACTGAGTTTTAGCCAGTGTAATGGACCAGCTGTACTATATGCCATTTGGGGGTCTCCACATAAAGTCCTCCCTCTTAACTCTCCACGGTCTTTTCTGCTTCTGGTTGGCTGTATGGGAGATGACCCCCAGGGCAGACTGAGACCCATACATGGAAAATTGTAGGATTACCAAATGGAAGGAAATGGAGGCTCTGAATTGAAGTCTGGAGAAGAGCTGCCAGATGAAGAGCAACCAAGTTGGACGGCTATGTGAGTGACAAAGAAAGGCTTATACTAAGCCTCGTAGGTTTCAGGGGGTCAGAGGTGTATCTGTTAGCGCAGCCACACTATTTTAAGTAACACAGCTTCCTTTTGTAAGCACAGATATCCATGGGTCCTGAGCCCTTGCAAAGCTTGTCATATTTACTCTATACATTATACATTTCATAACATGTAATTAGTTATTCTTGTGCTTTTTGTCTCTGCATATTAGAGGGTTTGGGGTAAAAAGATTTAGTGATGGGGAGACTGGTCTGAGGGAAAAACTATAAAACTTACTTGAAAGTCTGACGGAAGGGGAAACAATTTAACATTTTTGCCATCATTTTTTACCCCCAGTTTCTGTCTAATTAAAACATTTCTTTAATATGAAATGTAATATTTAGCTTTTTAAAAAATGGAAACATCATATAGGAGTGGAAAAAAAAAGAGTTATAGCGTCAGACTGTCCTAGGTTCAAATCCTTTCCCAAAATTGGGGATTAGAAAGACTCAGATTTACATTTCCTAGGGAATTAAAGAAAATGGTAAAGTACCTAGTGCACAGTAGCTTCTCCATAATACCCAATATAGAACAATTGAAAGACAACATTTGTTTTTCTTTTGTGAAAGAAATGTTTTAGGGAAAGATACATGGAAGTTTGATATTTTACTGTGGAGAATATACATAAACACACAGAGACACATATATACGTGCATATTCGTTAGTTACTCAACAAATACAGGCAATTATGTGAACATGCAATACATACATTATTAAAATCCTTATATTCCAAAACATTACACATTACAAATCAGAAGGGATAGAACAAAAAAAAAGTCAGGGCGGACCACTTAGAACGAATGTACCTTGTAATCAGAACACAAACAGAAATAACAATCCTGATAAAAATACTGGCAGAGAGAAAAGACATACTAAATCCCTAAGTAAATACAATACAACTGTAGTAGATGAAGGCTGTCTGGAAAGTATCCAGCCAGGTACTATGACAACGTTACATTGACAATGGCTGATTGTTTTCTGGACAGCCCTTGCATACAAGGACTTTAACTCACGAACAAGAGGGGAAGGTGAGGGTAGCCGGATGGAAGGAGATGTGAGGAAAGGTTAAACCTGAGTCTTGAAGACAAGGTAAAAGTGAGAAAACACAAAGACTGTCATAATAAATGCTTCCGAGACAGAAGAATATAGAAAATGGGCACTGCACACCAACTCATTCCCTTACAGCTTGTTGCATTTAGCTGTGTTAGTGAACTTTAACATGTGACACATCGACGTTCTGGAAAAAACCAAGATGATTGCCATGTTTATTGACATCACTCCCCTATTTACCACCTGTGTATGTGCTAATTCATATTTCAGAAACATGCATTATAGTAGCAGGGGTTCAATAAATATCTGTTGAATAAGTAAATAGTTAAATTAAGTGTCTCAGTAGTTTAGTGAGGGAAAAGACAAGCACATAATAGAGAATGGAGAAAAAATTTGTAGTATAAATCCTGACTCAGGCTCAATCCTACAATTTCCTGGCATTTCACCTCTTAGAGACTTGGTTTCTTCTTCCATAAGCAGGTCATCATGATAATAACTTGTTTCCCAGGGTAAAAAGGGTACTTTTTTGTAAAAAATGCTTTGATACTTCCAATGCATTACACAAATGGTAGCTATCAGTATTATTAATAACATGCTTTTTTTGTTGGAGTCTTTAGTAAGTAAACACTTCATGGAAAAATTAGGATTCAGCTAGGTCATGATTTGAGATTGCACATGGACAGTTGAATGATCTGGGAAGGTAGAGAGTGTGTATTAAGACACAGAAGTTGGGAAAAAATAAATTTACATTTTACTCAAATACTAGTGAGTCGATTAGATACGTTGATAGTTTATAGGATTGGAGAGGTAAGATGCAGTTAGTCTATTAAGAGCCAGTACAAGTCAATGCATTTTCTTTTGTATTTTTCCTCAAATTTTCCATACAATGTGAATTAACTTCCATGTTAGCCAAAAAACAGAACTGGTTACTTCTCAAGAATTATGGATGTTAGAGGTAGAAAGGCTTTACATTTATTTAGTCAATTTATCCTGCTCTTACTAAGGTCCTTGATTTGACCTCATTTCTGCCCTTCAAAAAAGCATTTCCAAACCAAAGCAGCTGAATTTTGCTCATTATGTTGAGATAAGCTGCATTTAAGAATTAGTCTTATCAACGAGAAGATCCAAATTGTTAAGGTTCTTGCTTCATTGATTTTCTTTGACTGAAGCTGTGTGTGTATATTGGCTTTCGATGTCCAGAGAATATGGTGACTACAATCTCTTCTAGTATAGATTCTACTGCTACATATTTTAAAGAAAAGAAGTGTTTGCAAAAATGTAGCACTAAATTATACTGCTATTGTATGTTACACAGAGGTTACCTTTAACTTCAGATAATTGTTTTTTAAAGAAAGAATTTAAGACAGCAAATGCCTTAAAATCATTCTGATGATTAAAATCCAATACCTCCAGTAGACCAAATACCCAGACAAGAATCAGTGCTTTTTCTCCAAATTGTCCATCATCCAAAGATTTAGAATATGCTGTAATAATGCATAGGTAGGATGCTTGGTACAGACGATTTATGTATAGTCCTAGGTTTAGAAAAGAAATCCCACCCAACTCCCAAGCTTTTCTGGGTGGTTGATAAAGTTATGAGACTTCCCTTTTCAGTGACCCACATAAATCAAGGTCAGAGAGACCATTTCCAAAGTGTTCCTTGGTCAGCTCATCTTTAAGGTTTAAAATTGTAGAGGGACCATTTCTAAAAGGAGATCCTAGACTACTGAGGCCCAAGACAGTCATACAAAAACTATTTCAGTGTCAAATAATTTGGCAATGTGCAAAGTCCATTTGCATTATAAAGGTACAGAGAAGTTCGCTAAAAACAACTCTGTTAAGCTTTATCTCAGATGGTGTGCACCAGATATTTACTCACGGAACCTTTCTTTTCAAATATAGTTCATCTATCCCACCAAAGCACTTTGGAAAGAAAAGATGTTCAAAGAGTCTGTTTATTTAGGAGAGAAGCAAATTTCTTATGCAAGGTGACTATGTCCAATATCTCATATCCTTAGTACGCACATTCCTCTAGCCATACTCATCATGCTTCTGCTCAGTTTCTCTTGACCATTTTACTAAATCCAGGGGATGTCTTTAGTTTAGTTTGACTTTTTATCACTCTCAATAACATTTAACCGATTTTCATTTTCTTGGGTTCTTTCTGTATTTCTTCAGCTCTTTCCTACCAGGCCTCTCATAGCCAACTCTCTTTTCTAGTCTAGTACTTGTAAGACCTTGTAGCATCAGCATCATAACATAGGGCAGGGGTGTCCAACCTTTTGGCTTCCTGGGCCACACTGGAAGAAGAAGAAATGTCTTGGATCACACATCAAATACACCGACATTAAGGATAGCTGATGAGGTTAAAAAAAGGTCACCAAAAAATCCCATAAAATTTTGAGAAAATTTATGAATCTGTGTTGGGCCACTTTCAAAGCTATCCTGGGCCACATGCAGCCCACAGGCTGCAGGTTGGACAAGCCTGACCTAGGGCATTGTTAGAAATGCAGACTCTTAGCCCTCACTTCAGACCAAATGCATCCAATCTCTGGGGTGGAACCTTGGAAACTTGCTCTTCATGTACCCTTTAGGTATTCTGATGCTAAAGTTTGAAAACTACCACTCTAATCTTTATGTCCTGGTTTTTCAAGAGTTTGCCTTTGGCCCTTTACTCCTGGTTTCAACTACCATCAACACACCAGTGCCTAGCATAGCACCTATCTCATGATGAGTGCTCCATAAATATTGATTGATTAAACAAACAAATAATTCCAAGCCCAGCCTCAAATACTCTGACTAGATATACTGGTACACTGGAAGATCTTTTGGCATAATTCACCCAATAAAACACTGACCTCATTCTCTTTCTTCACTTACCCTGATCCAACAATAATAATTTATGCTAAACACTATTTCTATGCTCCAAGCTTCACATGATTGTCTCATTTACTTCTCTTAATACAACCTGTGAGGGATATATGATTAGTGTAGCACTACAGATAAGGAATATTTTTTCTTTTTTTTTTCTTTCTTTCTTTTCTTTTCTGGATTGTCTTTTCTCTTTTATTTCCCTGCTTGGGCCTCCGTTTGGCAAAACCCGACAGAAAGCTAGAGGGCAAGAGTCTGAGGGGTGCAGTCCAACTGGGACCCCCATCAGGGCAGAAATGAGCAGAGAGTAATTTGGGAGTATGAGAAGCAGCCTCTAAGGTGGTTCCCAATGATCTCTCCCTCTTGCTATCTATTCCCTTGTATAATATCCTTTCCTTGAAGGTGGAATGGACAGAGTCACATATGTCTGATGAATAGAATACACTAGGAGTGTTGGAATGTCACTTCCTTGATATGTTTCCATCCTGGCTTCTGTCATGGGTTTCCACCTTGGACACTCTCACTTGCTCACTCTACGGGAAGCCAGCTGCCATATTGTGAGCCGCCTCATGGAGAGTCCCACATGGCAAGAAAATGAGAAAATCTTCATCCTAGCAAGGAACTGAGGCACTCAGTCCAACAACCCACGACGAATCCTGCCAATATCCATGTGGGTGAGCTCGAAAGTGCAGATAAAGCATCTTGATGATTAGAGATAACCTAGCCAGAATCATGGAAGTTATAAAGGTTGGAACTCCAATCCACACTCAGGTACTTTTGATTCAACAATCTGAACTCGGTTGCCTTTGATAGTGCTCCCTGTTTTGTTTATTTGTAATACCTTTTTCTCCATGCTAAACATTGATGATATATTCTAAATTTTCACCCTGTCTCCATCTTTTGCATCCAGTCAGTTCAAACCCTAGTACTCATCTGCTCTTCTCCAAAACCACTGCCATCATTGCATCCCAAGACTCTAGTATCACTTTGGAATCTCACAAAATCCTCTCTACTAGACCCTCTCCTGTTGCCCAGCTACTAAGTAACTATTGCCCACCTACATACAACTCATGGCATGCTTCATAAAACAGAGAGGGACAAAATACACCCCCACCTTATCCCTGCATAACACTCAACAACACTTAACCAATGCCCTTAAAGTATGCTCCAAATTCTTTCTCATGAGCTTCAAGGCCCCCCTTTTCCTGCTCCTCTTCACCACTTGCCACTGTTTTCTTTCCACTCCACCCACTGGTGAAACTGAACTTTGTTCACTTCTTTGAACACAGCGTGCTCCTCTTGGCTTCCAGGACTTTGCACATGCTCTTATCCATCACTCCCTCTTCACCCAGCCGTTTTTATACAAAGGTATCCATGCCACCTTCTCTGCCTAGATTAGATTCTCATTTTATAGCTTATCTCAACATTTGAGCCTAATTTTTGTTGTTGCTAACTTGTATATATGGAAGGAACCAGGGCTTTGCCATCTATATCCCAGGGCTTACCTCAATGCTTAGAGCATAGTAAACTGAAGGACGAAAAGGCATCAGAAAGTACAGCCTTGTCTAGCCTAGGCAGGAAAACCAGCAATTAAAACACGAAGGCTTCAAAGTTTGGAGGTGAAATGTGACTGTAGTGAAGTAGTCAAAACTGCATTTGTAACAGAAAACCTAACGGTATAAATAGATATTAATCCCATTCATGTAAAACGTCTCCAACGAGGCCCCCCTGGCTGGTGCAAGTGCTCTGTGATGCTCGCAAGGATCCAGGCTCCAGCAATGTCTGCAATTTGTCATCCTTACACTGTGGGATGGTTCCTTGTTCTTGTCACCTCACTCAAAATGACTTCTTCTCTAGCTTTCAAGTGGGAAGAAGGAAGTAGGCACACAGGAATAAATGCTTCTCAGCTCAAACTACTTTTCTTTTTAATTAGAAAAGAGAAAACTTGTCTAAAAGCTCCACCCCAGTGATCTCTCCCAATGTCATGCTGGCCAGGACTATGTCACTTGACCATCCCCAGAGAGTGGGAGGCGGCGGGTAGGAGTGAGTCAGCACATCAGTGCTGAGGACCATGGGCACCATCACTGGCGCAGAAAGATGAGCGGTGAGAACAGAGGTGGTCAGATGCATAAGAGAAGCAGAGAGATTTTCACATTGTGCTAAAAGGGGGCGTTAGCCTTAAGAGAATGAGAAAAATAAGGGATATAATTGGACTTGTATTTTAGAAAACTTCTTTTTACTCCTATTCTAATCACATCTGCAAGTACCAAATCAGGAATCACGTAGAGCCCAGTGTAAGGAAGACATGGTTTTTCACTCTACCATCTGTGAGATAAATAAATCACAGACTCATCATTCTCTAAGTTAGCACCAGAGTAGAGGCTTTGACTAATTTCTTGTTAATGGAGTAACGGGAAATATGGCTTAAGAAAATAAACCAAACTGAAGCCATGGGAAAATGATCCATGACTTCACAGTACAAAAAGCAGTGCACACTGGGGTACCTGCTCCGTGTCAGACATCTTCATATATTGTGGCAGCCCCGAGAACACAACTCACAGACCTCCAACTACAAGGACTGCTCCTGTCCCAGGGCCCCAGCTGTGGCACTGAGCTTTCCTCAGGCTGCTTGTCCAGCCTTCCTCCCTCTGTCCTCTCCTCAAGGTCAGACTTGCACCCTTCAGCTTCTGGCCCTCGTCTTCTCCCTTGGCTCCTTCCCCATGGTCTTTCACAGGCATTCCCTCTAATACCATCCTTGCACATTTAATCCCGTCTTGGCATCTGCCCCTCACAGGGCTTAGACTAACAAACATGGTACAGCATTTAATCCTGAGAACAGTCCTATGAGGTCAACGATATTTTTCCCACTTTAGAGATTAGTAAAGCTAAAGAACTTGCTCAAACATAGGCCATGTTTAATTACAAAGGGCTAAAGAGTCCCACTATTTATTTTAGGAATTAACATTTTGATTTTCCTTTACTTTAAGAAAAAAGACTGATTCTACTAGATACATATGGAAACTGAGGTCAACCTTTTAATCAGACTTTAAATATAATCTGGGAAAACAAATTACACAGTGGTAGCATTCCTTCAGAATATATGTTTCTTATGTTTAGGATTTGTGACTTTGGTACCTAGATCAACCTCAAAACATGACTTATTAAAATTATTTTATATTATACTGGTAAAATATTTTTTTTCCAATGAGGTTCAAAGCTTCTTTTAAAATATGTGGTCAATATATTTAAGTTCCTTCATGTTACCACACACAAACTATTTCTCAAAATATGCTGGCACTATTTGACAATTTACTGGAAACATGACATACTCCACATGAGTTTGAAGGTCCTGGAGATAAAGAATTCTCTAGAATTCTCTCATCTTAAGAGGTGCATCATTTTATTAATATATTGATTTTTAACCTTTTTTTTTTGTTATTATTGGGAATTTTCATGGTTGCTTAACCTACGCCATTTAAAAAAAAATCACTCTAGGCTCATTTCCCCCCTTTATTCTTTTATTTTAAAACAGGCATGTCCAACCTGCAGCCCAGGATGGCTTTGAATGTGGCCCAACACAAATTCTTAAAATATTAGAACTTTTTTGTGACTTTTTTTTAGCTATTGTTAGAGTTAGTATATTTTATGTTTGGCCCAAGACAATTCTTCTTCCAATGTGGCCCAGGAAAGGCAAAAGGTATTTGATTCAGTGTAAACTGGGTAAAAACCATTGTTTTAAAAGAAAACATGTTCTAGACCAGGGCTCAGTCACAGGGCAGATCAGTTAGCATGTTCCTGGGCCTCAGTGGCCCCTTCTGTAAAAGCATGATAACATCACCTGCCAAGAGTATCTGAGGGATTTTGAACAAAGTCAAAGCATGTATGTCAAACCATCTGAAGGCTTCTAGAGATAAGCATCACCTACACAAAACACTGAGCATTTTCGAGAAGCTCTAGGTCATTGGAGTAGGGTTACTGTGCTCTTGCAAACTATTTCATATACAATTGTGTCGTAATATAATATGTATTTTTATGTTTATGGTCTTATCCTACTTCTTTGTTCAATGTATGATTTAGATTTTATTTCCTATGGCCAAAAGTTTGTTCTACTCTAAAAAATAGTCTTTGGGGTTGAATTATTATTAGTTATCCTATATTTTAAATGATCAAAAATTCTTATAGCTATTAAACATCAGGAGAAATTGTATTAGAAATTTGTTTTAGTGATATGGAGCTTTAAGTCCTTCCGTAAACTTTGGAAGCAGCTCAAATGGTTTCTCTAAGACTTAACCAAGTGACTACTAAGTACACCTCTTGCTCCTTTGCTTAGAGGTAGCTTGTTATCTCAATGTACTCTGAAAGACTTAGAAAAATCAAAGTATTTTTACTTTAAAAAGACCCTTACCAACAGAAAGCTAAAATACTTGGATCTTCTATGCTTTGTATTTTTTCCAAAACCTTTAAACTACAAATATAATGTGTGTAATTTATGTAAAATATCTACTATATAGCCGGATTGGCAGTCAGTCTTCATTGTCAAACCAATCAGCCAAGTTAGACGTACGTTTGAAAAGGTAGGGCTTCATTTTTTATTTCAGATAAACATGGCACCAGACATTCCTACAATCACCATATCACTCTTAATTTCAGACAGAGCTGAATATTCTTTGACATGGCAAAAGATAAAAAAGGGAAGTCATTGAATAGTCTCCTCATGCTCAGTTGACTCCACAATATATTTAAATTCAGAAAATTCTCAACACAAACCACATAACCCATTTCTTTCATCTCAGATTATCCTCACCAGAATATAGCTAAATCTCAAAGCCCTACCCATGAGTCCTGGCAAGATTCGGCAGGGTGAGAGATTTTACTTTGTTTTGGTTTCTTTGGAATGTGGGACAAAAATGAAAGCAGAAATGGTTTCAACTGAGGTTGGGTGAGAGGCTCTGAATGTGATGACCTAGAAATGCATATCCTTTCTATTCTTTGGATTTACCTTCTCCTGAAGAGTTTCCAGGTTAGGTTTACATTAAAACCCAATGAAAAGAAGGAGATGTGTTTTGGAAGCAGTGCCCTTAGTAGTCTCTGGAGATAGATAAATCTGTGCTCAAATTCTACATCTGCTACTTCCCAGCTTAGGCACTTGGACAAGCCACTTAAACTTCTTGGATCTCTGTACAACAGAGATAATGATCGTATCAATCTCATACGATGAGTGGGGAGTTTGATGAAGGCATACAAGGGCTATCTGGAAAGTATCCAGCCACTTGGATATGTATGAACACATGGCGCCTGGTATAATAAATGCTCAGTAAAGTATCAGCCCAAACAAAGGCCTAATGACTGTACAGTTTCAGAGTGCTTCCGAAGAAGTGAGAACTCAGAGAGGAATCATTCCCTCCCCTGCCAGACAGATAAGCCTTCCTGATTTAGGTGAAGAGAGAGGAGCTAACAGGCATTCTGGGTTCTAATTCACTAGTATTTCAAACCTAGTCACTATCATAAGATGTGAGTATAATTTATATTTTATATAGGTTTCTAAGAATTGGTCATCACAGGCTTTGATGACATTGTGCTACTTTATTACTTTTAATATCTCTATAAGGCTTAATTTTGTCCTCTTCTGTTTTTCCTTCTTTTAAATAGGGGCCCCATGATAATGATATTGTCCGCTATTTCCCTCTCCTTTGTATGTTTTTTGAGAAATTTTATTTTTTTATTTCATTGGTTTGTGTCCATGCTTACTACTCCTAGGCTCAATTTAAAGGCCCCATCACATACTGGCAATCCTGTCCTCTGGCCCCCCAGGAGGGGACATAGCCTAAGGGGTTGTGTCACTGATAAGTGTAGTCACAGTTCCATCCCCTTCTTTCCTTTTCCATGTTATCTGCCATCAATTCACACCCAGGTTTTTACCCAGTTTACACTGAATCAAATACCTAACTAGCACACTTAACAGAGCATAGTTTAATTCCTTGGGGTGGTAAACGGAAGAAATTAAAGATGAGACAAACACATTTTAAGTCTTAAGGTACTTGAAACCTATCATATTGTCTTCAATACTGGATCAGTGAACCTTGTATATATGCATTTCAAATGATATAAATGAGTTACACAAAAGCCTGAGAGTTATTTATTGCTTCATATTCCTTTCTGTTGCAAGCATCCAACTTTTCCCTATCATTTGATTTTATCATCTCTCTCACAGTATCTCTGCTTAAACTGTGTATGCTACTTTGCTCCAATTAGGCACGCTTAGCAATATTCTTGCAAACTAAGATTGTGGTTAAATCCAGGGGCATCGGCCCTCTCATCCCATCTTCACAGAAGGAGGCAAACAACTCCATTGTGCCACTTTTCAAAAAACATTTTTTAAAGCAAGCTTTGGCAAATTAGATAATTATTAAGCAAAACAATACGGTGCCCAACATGATGCATTAACAGTTTCTAATGTTATTGAACTGAACGACAAGAGAGGCACTTTGTTCTTACTTACTTGGCAGACAATTATTCTTGGCTCCAGCAATACTTCATGTGCATACGTCCAAGGAAGACTCATGAATGCAAAGGTTCATTAAGGGAATGAGAGAATCGATTGTAAAATGGAAAAGGCTGGGTGAGGTCATATTTCAAAGAGATGAATATGGTACACTCCATTATGTTGTAATCAGGCTCCCTCTTTCATTCCACAAACTGTAATAGTTTATCCTAATTTTGAAAAAAAGGAAAAATAATTCTTACAGCCCCTGACCACTTATATCCTAAAGTCAGGGAAGGAGTCACACATGCTGTAGGCATTTTCCATTTACTACAGTCCTTGGAGTCCACCAAACCAATGTTCCTGACCATTTTTCTCCTTAATAAGAAAAACATTCAAATGCTACTATTATTGCTGCCCCGGCAAACCACACTTAATGGATGGGACTTGCCCTGTACATGACACTTACAACATCCATCAAGACTGAATTTTATTTCAATTTATTATGGTTGCTGTCCAAATGAAAAAATGCTTATATCGTAAAAGTGTCTTGCATTATAAATGTGCCAATGATGTAATCACAGATTTCAGGCAAAAAAAAAAAAATCCTGATTTGGGTTAAACATTTGCCCATCCTTCCTCCTGAATTTTTCATTGAAGTTAAACATAACAAAATAATGGGACCATTAAGAGGTGACGTTGGTACAAAGCAGAAGTCACATGTTAAATATTTTATATCTTTATGAGGGAGCTTTATTATATTTTCCTTCTTTAAGATGGGAGTTGATATTTCCAAATGATCTGGGATAAATGACTTTAATTTCACTTTCATTGAAGGCTCATCTGCAAAATTTTTAACACCCCTTGAAATGACCATTTATCAGGGGAGCAACACTACCCAGTTTATTAGTCTGGAATTCATCCTTGGCCACAGCTGTTGGTCGGCAGAAGGTCCTCTGGGTCCTACTCAGTTCCCACTGGGCTTTTGTCCCCAATGAGGTGGAGAAGCAGATGTCAAGAGATACTCTTCACTATGGCAAAGAAGAAAAAAATCATACGCCCGTCTGCCTCTCACATGACTGATTGGTGACTGACTCTATGAAGAGCCCAGCGGGCTTTGGAAGAAGCTGGAAGGTCTGGAGAATAATTAAGTACCTGTTCTAGGCTGCCAAATCCTCCTTCAGAGGTTTTCAAATCCGAGCATGCCTCAGAATAACCTAGAAAGCGTGTTACCCTTTCTGGTACAGGAGGGAGGGCCACTTCATCAACATGGGACCTTTGCTATTGCTCTTCTGCTGCCTTGAAACTTGTTAATACTTTTTGAACCAGGGACTCTACATTTTACTTTGTACTGGACCTCACAAATTAAGTAGCTAATGCTAACAGGAAGTCAGAGGGAGAACAGGAAGATTTTCATTTGCAACAAGATCCTAGATGATGCTAATGCTGTCAGTCTGGGAATGACATTGAGGACTATGTGCTAGAAGTAAGAATGCTGAATATTTTATTTCCAAGCCAGTTCAAACAAGAGGTGGTCATGAAGCAATTTTGTCAAATTAATTGTGACTAGAAGTTTACTGAGAAGGGCCTCCCTTCCTGAGTCTGCACAACCCCTCCACAAAGTAGATTCTTCATCCTTTGCCCTGCCCATCTGCTTAGAATGCAGTTGTGGTGCCTGGCGGTACAGCAGCCACCTTGCAACAATGAGGACAAACATAAAATTCAGAACATGATGGACCAGAAAGCTAAAAACAGCCACCACGGGATGGATTTCTACTATAGGGGAAGGAGGAATTCCTAGAAAATAGAGCTGATCAGAAAAATAAATCTGTGTATTATAATTACTACATAAAATTGAAACATATTGAACCTAAAACCCTTACCAAAACAAAATATTGCTAACATTTGGTCATTGTGCCTTCCAATATTGTTTGTTCTATATATAGGGTTATTTTTAGACATTGCTGCGGTCAGACTATGTAATCATACTACACATAAAATTGTGTAATTAGATGTAATCACAAAAATAGTAATTACTAATGCTATTGTTTACTTGTGCCGATCATTCTTGTGTTAACAATGCTGTGTAATTCTTTGTACTTCACAATTTGCAAGACTATTTCACAAGCATTATTTCACTTGGTGGCAACAATTCCGTGAGTCAGGTATGGGAGAAAGCAATGCCCCAATCCAAGGATAAATAATCCCGTTACAGAAATGTCTGAGGATGCCCAGTTAGCCACCTGGGAGTGTGAACTCAAACTCTGGGCGTGACTCCTAACCCCACGACTTTCCATTCCAAGGTGAAGAATAATCTATTTTCAAGGTCAAAGAATGCCAGATATACCATGAGGTCTGACGTCTTTACTTCCTCTATTTTCCCAATAGAAGAATTTGGACTAACATTCTCAAAGCCCATTTTAATTTCCCCTATTTCTAAGAGACCTCCCTGGGAAAACATAAAGGTTCTATTATGTAACGATTAAGTTTTGGAAGACTGAACTCTATCAATCTCTCCTTGGCAATTCACAGTGCAAATCACAAATAGAGGTTTGTAAAAGTCCTGTAATGTTTTAAGCTTAGGTTAAACTAAATTTGTCAAAGTTATTTGACCAAATAACATTTTCTTCAAAATAAGAACAAAAGGTCATCAACACCTCTCAGAGCACTGTATTCTATGGAGGTAAAAGTCCCTTCTGATTTTAAGACTTTACTGAATACATACAGTTGTCACCCTTATCTACAGATTTGCTTTTTACAGTTTTAGCTACCCATGGTCAACCTCAGTCTAAAAATATTAAAGGGAAAATTGCAGAAATAAACAACTTGTTAAGTTTGCAATGGCGCATCATTCTGAGTAGTGTGATGAAATCTTGCACCACCCAGTTCCATCTCACCCCGTATGTAAATCATCCCTTTGTCCAGTGTCTCCATCCTGTATACACTCCCCTGGCCATTAGTCATTTAGCAGCCACCTCGGTTATCAGGGCAGTTTTCAAGGTATCAGGTGTGTTCAGGTAACCTTCCTACCTAATAACGGCCCCCAAGCACAGAAGTAGTGATACTGGCAATTCTGATATGCCAAAGAGAAGCCATAAAGTGCTTCCTTTATGGTAAAAGATATATACATGTAGAAGAACACATAGTACACACAAGGTTTGGTACTCTGTACCATTTCAGGCATCCGCTGGGGGTCTTGGATCACATCCCCTACAGATAAGGGGGAGACTATGATAGAAGACAGGAAAGACTCAGAAAACATATAACAACCACATCAAGTTATCATATAGTAATCTTGTACCTAATAATATTTGACCTAAATAAATAACTTTATCATTTATAGTTTCAAAATAATGGTGTTTTACTTTCAATATACTTTATACCATATATAGTCATGGCATTTTCAAGGATTAAAAATAATTGGTCACTTCAAAGTATTCAATTTTTTATTAAACTAGAAGTGACGTGTTAAACTTGAAAACAATCTTCCCCTTCACAAAAGCATAATCAGAAGGAAGAAATTTCTTTTGAAAAATGCCCGAGAACTACATGTGCTACTCAAAATTAATAGCCTAACTTGAGTTGCAGAAATCACCCCTGAGCGTTACACTCCATATATTTATTTTACTATTAGGTTTTTCAACGAAGTTCACTTTGGTCACATTTAATTGAGTTAAACAGCTACGCCTAAGGTTAGAAATTATGAAATGATGGATATGGACAACTACCCCAAATGGCAATGCCCTGCTTTATGAAAGAGGACAGACAGGGCATGATGCTGGTTTTACACGTTTATTTAATTAGCAGCAGTCTAATTTAGACATAAGTGTCGAAAACAGACATCAGGGATGCCAAATCAGACAGTCTCTGTCTTCTAGCCATTTTCTAGTTGCTAAGCTTACGGACAATGGCTTCCCATTCAGACAAATTGAGACATTATTTTCCCGGAAGCCTGGCCAGGGGTTGATGTGAAAGGGTTAATGTCTGGGCAAGTTCAATGTGCACATTAGTTTTATAGGTCAGTTTTCATAACTGCTCACATTTTAGTATGAGATGTAGCTAACAAAGAGGTTTTTTCCCACTGTAGCAGTAAATATTTTCCCATTCTATGTTCATCAGTCATTTAAGCCAGACTGTCTAGTAGACCATTCTAGCAAGCTTTAGAGAAATAGGGAGGTGAGCGAGAGAAAGGCTATGTGCAATACTCTTCACAGCCCCTTTTTTCTTGTAGTAAAATTAACCAAAACAAAATGTACTATTTAACAAATTTTAAGTATACAGTTCAGTGACGTTAAGCACATTCAAATGTCATACAACCATCACCACGACCTATTTCTAGCGCTTGATCTTAAATCAACTCTGCATTCAGTAAAGTATAACTCCCCATTCTCCCCGGCCCGCAGCCCCTGGGAGCATTGTTACACTTTGTCTTTATGAGTCTCACTATGCTAGGTACCTCGTATAAGTAGAAACATGCAACATGTACTCTAGTGTCTAACTTGCTTGACTTAGCAAACATCCTCAAGGTTCATCCATGGTGGAGTGCGCACCAAGTTTCATTCCCATTTCAGGCTGAATAAGGCTCCACTGTATGTGTATAAAACATTTCGTTCACCCAGTCATCCATCCATAAATATTTGAGTTGTTTATACTTTTTGGCTATTGTGAAGAATGCTTGTTTGAACATGGTGTACAAATATCTGTTTGAGTCCCTACTTTTAATGTTGGGGGGCATATGCTTATGAGTTAAATTTCTGGATCACACTTTAAATCTATTATCTAATTTTTTTAAATGAACTACCATGTTGTCTCCCACTGCAGAAGCACCATTTCACATTTACTATTCATAATGCACAAGAATTCCAATTTTGCTACATCCTCACCAATACTTGTCACTGTGTATATTTTACAATAGCCATTCTAATGAGTTCACAGTTTCCTTGTAAAAGCCCACTTGTAGGGAGCATGTGGAATAGAAATAATTAGTATATGGAAAGGGAAAAAATATATGTAAATTTTCTATTCATCCATGAGTGCATTTTAAACATTAACACAGGTAAAGAAATCTTTTTTAATTTATAAGTTCTCAAAGTGTGGTCTGTAGACCCAAATCCCAGGACTCCCCCTTAGACCTACTGAATCAGAAATTCTGGGGATAGGACCCAGCAGTCTGCTTTAATGAGCACTCCAGGTGGTTCTGTTGTACACAAAAGTTTGAGAACCACTAATCCTGAGCTCAGAATTGGTAAAAATCAGCTTTTGAAAAATGCAATCCCAAAACTAACTGGGAGATGCCCATAATCTAAGTAGATTGATCCAATCTACTTTTACTCCCCCTATTTAAGGTATTAGCCCTGTGATATTATCCACAAAATTCTGAGTTTCAGTTCTTATTTTGATGGCTGAGTAGATTACATAGTTCTTATAAAGGCACTTAGAATATTACTTGGTAATCAATAATCAGTTTTACTTTCCTAATTGTTATAAAGGGGATTAAGTCCTAGATAATTAATTTTATCTTCTATAACTTGGCAAAACAGAGGGATAAATTAAGTACAACTCCCTAGCTAAACAAAAGAGGAAAACAAGTCTCTCTGTATATGTTCTTCGACTCCATTTATAGAGCTCTCTTTTGAGAAGCCCCACTGACCCTCTGCATATCCCGGACACTTAGCTCAAGCCTCCTCTGCATGTCGCACCACTCTGCTTTGCTCTCATTGGAGCCTGGCCTCCAAAGGATGACCAGGACACCTTCCTTATCGCTGTTTCTCTGACACCTAACACATACATGCCATATTGTGCTTACTTTACAAATAAGCTAAATAATTGAATTCTCCTTTTTTATTGATATAATTTTATCATCACTGGCCAAAAGAAGACTGGCTAAGTCATAGAACTTTCTGAATAATCAACATGGAAAAGCACAGGCTTACCTCGAGTAGACGAAAACTACCATTGTTCATGATTTTTGCAGTCACTGGCTTGTTTGAAAAGTAAATGAAAGTGCTATATAAACATTCTTTCTAGAAAATTCACATGATGACACACATGAAAATAATTTTCTCTGTGCAGGTATTTTTATTTCACTAGGGTAAGTTCTTTGGGGTCAAAAGTTGTATCTTACTCATTGCCATCTTACACAGAGTGGGGTGGTTAAAAAAATTAAAGCTATAATGTCTTGAACATTTACATGAGTATTAGACAATCCACTCTAAATGTTCCTTTTATTTTTCTATTTTGAAATTGTGTTCATTTAACAATCTGGACAACCCTACATAAATATTGCCCTTCTGAAAACTTCTCTCGGGGACCACCCCAGTGTTTATCAGGGTCAAGACAGTGAAGGGGTTAACACAATCTCCCAACACAGTTCAAGTGCAAACTGATTTCATGCAATTAGCGAGAAACTTTTGTGCAGTTGGCACTAAGCAAGTGTCCCACCATTATTTGGAGCTCATTCAAAGGACCTCCATTTGGGCAGATATATAAGGGACCTTGGCTCTTGATCGCTCAATGTCACCCTAGTGTTACACCCGTTTGGTACAGAAAACACACAGTATATTCCTGAATCAGTCATGCTGAATGTGGACTCTGATAACACCATCCTGGATGAAAAGCAAGTGCCAATAGATCACTGCATCATCATATCCCGGAGACAGCGTCAGATCTCTGATGTCTGTCCCCATGTAATGTTAGATCATCAACTGAACTTTGTATGTGCATCTTTTCTATTTTTAATGGTGTTTATTATACATGAATACATGCTGGGAAAAAACACAGAAGTAACCACTAGCCCTTGATTTTTATAGATAAGAAAGCACTCTTAGGAATTTTCTTGGTAAATCTTTGTCAAAATCATAATTCTGGAGTTATTTATTTTGGGAGTTCACCAACTCCTTTGAGAGCTAAATGAATGTGTTTTGGTCATTTTCTCTATCAAATGCTCACAGAAAAATTCAATGAAATCACATACTAATAGTTTTCCTATTGAGTAAGCCTTCAAAATTTGATTCACAGTATGAATTGAAAATGCAAGGAACCTATCTCTTTATTGCATCTTAATTAACCTGGCCTCCTCCATAAGTCCCCTCTATCTGGTTGGTGGAGGGAAATAATTAACCAGTTTATACCATTAATTGGACTACACTTTAACCAGTCCCTAGAAATAGTATTCAGCTCCCTCAGATAAAAACCTTCCATCTCTGAGAGCCCTCAGCCTCTGCCTCCAACCAGTTCTCGCGCTGAGAGAGTAACAGGTACAAAGGTGGAAGAAGGCCACTTACACTGTCCTTTCTTTCTTAAGATGGCACTCAAGTGACTTGGAGAAGAGATGTCTTTTTCTGTCTTAGGGTGGAGAGCCAGACTGTGTCCTCATCCACCTGGCCACCTCTCTCCCTCTAACATCCCCTGCTGACGTGCAGGGGTGATGAGTTACCCCACCATCTGTCTCCCTCACCTTGACTCCCTCATTGGCCTGGCTGGGCTGCCTTTGGGCCAGGGAGCAGTCTTCACAGTAGCCCTCCCCTCCCCACATGCAGGTAACCCACTCCAGTAGCTCTCAACCACCATCTTGCCTACTTCTCTAGGTGCATTTCCAAAATCAGGAATGGCTTAGGAAAATTGAAACTTAGGGGTGTGCCCCAGCTTTAGGCAGGGTGAGAAGTTCTGCTCTCAAGGACCTTTATTGATGAACCAAGTAGAAGCTCTCTTTAATCCTCCTCAATTTTCCTATTCTAGAATGTTTGACTGATAGGCTCCCTATTTCTCATAGGCCAGAAAACTGTTAGACTTTTCACCAGCATCATCTGTGTCTATTCGTTTTGCCTATTTTTTTTATTAATAATGCCAAGATTTATTTAACCAAAGAGAAAAATTCTGACGAAAGCAAATGTTCATGAGCATTAACTATATAGTTACAGGCATGAAGACGGGTAGGGAGCAGCTAACATTTACTGGATGCTTACTATAGGCTGAGAAATGCATATGAAGCACTAAAAACAGTATCTCATTATCTATACACAACTAATCTGTAAGGGAGCTGTTGTTATTCTTCCCATCTGGGAAGTGGGACAACTGAAGCACAAGCAGGCTGTCACTTGCCCAAGGCCACTCAGCCAGTAAGTGGAACAGCAAGATCCCAGGGCAGTAACCTGGGCTCCAGAACCCACGGTATTAACTGGTATGCACCATACAATGCCACCAACATGACTGACACACAGCCTAGCTTTGACAACAGTCTAAATGAAACATACCACAGATAGATAGAGACTTCAAAGGAAAAATGTCATGAGATATCATTCAAATTAAAATATACAGTTTTTAGGATTACTTTTATACAGGGTCTGGCAGAAGTAATGGTGGTTGGTGGGTACATGAATGTCTCGCATGAGATGGACAACAATTTGAACATTTCACCTAACATGTCATATAGTGTACTTGAGTGTAATATTGTTACCTTACAGTATTACATGCTTATGATTCTGTAATAAAAGAGTTGGTATAGATTCCCAGCTCATAAAAGGGGAGTTATTTGTGCCGAATCCTGTATATTCAGTATTTCACTTGCTTAAAACCAAACTTTGTGAACTATATTGGTCACAACTTTGCAAAAGATTTAAATGCATTGGCCTTTTTCATGTGCATTTTAACCCTGCTGTTACTTTGCTCACAAATGTTAGTTAGGCTGCTGATGGGCATCTATCCAATAATACCCCTTATTAGCCCCATTCTAACAGGTGAAGAAATGGAGGCTTAGTAGGGCTAAGTGATTTCCCCAAGGTCACACAGCTGATAGATAACCCCAACTCAAACCACATCTGTGTGACTGCACAGCTCCCATCATATGTGCAATACTGCTGAGACATTTAGGAGGCACATACACAAATAACTCTTAGCCCAGGAAAAGGCAGAACAGAAACCTCTCTATTCAAGAAGTGACATAAGGCCAGCCTTTTCTTAAATCGTCTGTTCAGCTAGGTTTCCCGACATCTTATGGGGCCCACATATCAAGGCTATAAAAGTCACATTTCTCCATGGTACTGCCCAAGAAACACAAGTCCAAGTTCTCAGAGAGCCTGAGATATGATTAACTTGAAAGCAGGCCTGGAGTTTCCTGGAGTCCCCCATCAGTAACTCTGAGTGACTAGTCTAAGGAACTTTGACACCAGCCATGGGCAGGAACTTGATAAGATAGAAACAAACACATGCAGGTTGAGTCTCAGCACCAACTGGGAAGAGAGGAGTCACCACAGTTCTCATAGCCAGCACCGACAAGGCAACTATCAAAGCCTAGTGCCTTCAGGTGGCAGAAATATAATAACCTCTAGGAAAAGAATGCACCAAGAGCACGTCCGTGTAAGACGTGGAAGTAAACCAGTCACACCTAAGGTGGCCTAATTCTTCACTATTTCCACCTGGTAAGGTAGTGTTATACACATAATTACTGTGTCCACTAGTGGTCACATTTTAATAATGAATGTGCTACACAAACATTATTAAGGTTTTCTTTCATGGCACTTCAAGAAACTTTTGAGTTATTATTTTTAACATTCTTACTCTTAGCCTGAAGATAACTTCTTTGAATAGTCTGTCAAGAAGTCTCAACAATTCTTTCAATAACAGAAAACTTTGCTTATTTCCAGGACCCTTTCAAACCTTGGACCACATATTAAAACAACTAAAAGCCTCTTACAAGCAGAATTTCTGTTTGTTCTTACTGCAGATACTTTAAAAAATTGTGTGTGTGTGTGTGTGTGTGTGTGTGTGCATGCATGTGTGTGTGTTTGTGTGTATTAAGATGTAACAATATACCTTTGGGGAGGAGTGAGAGGGAGGGAGACACTACCCAAATACTAATAGTGGAAATAGAATCTTTTTATTTTTTTACTTTTTTCAAATTAAATTTATTAGGATGATATTTGTGAATAAAATTATATCAGTTTCAGGTGTACAATTCCATAACACATCATCATGAAACTGAAAATTTCAAAATATGCTAAGCAAATGTTTGCTATGACAGTCAATACTTAAGGAGTAACCAGAGGGTAAGGGCCGGGGCGGGGGAGGAGAAGGGACAGGGACACAAATATATGGTGATGGAAAGAGAACTGACAATACAATACATGGATGATGGAATGCAGAATTGTACACTTGGAACCCATGTCATTTTTACTAACCAATGTCACCTCAATAATTTTAACAATTAAAAAAAAGACTTCAGAAACACCAAAACTGCCTACAACTTGCACGAGTAATTTTATCAGATAAAATATTTTTATATTTTATCTTTAAATACTAAAATATGATTTGCTCCTATTCCTTCCTAAGCTGATTTCACCTCTTTAACAACTATAAGGTAATAAAAAAATGTAAACACTTCAATAAGTGGGGAGAAAAGTCAAGACTTTCTCTCCTGCTCTGTTTCACCAATGAGAAGCCATGATTTGAAAGAATGAGGTTTACTTATTGGTGAAATTTAACTACTCGAGGATGAATTAGTCAAGGAAAGCAAAACTACTAAAAGAGGTGATAATGTGGTTTGTGGTGACAGCAGTCAACCTCAGGAAGTAAAAACAAACGGAAGCAGATGACCGGAAGCAGATGACCGGAAGCAGATGACCGGCCTGTGAACTTGGGTGAACCCACATGTGCTGCGGCTTGGATTGTGTGTGGTGAGCTCTCACACAGTCCAGCCCACTGCTACCATTTCCTGGCCCCAGCAGATTATTCTAGTTTCTAGTTTCAAAATTCTCAGTAACTCTGTTATCCAATTAGAGAAGGAAATTCACAATATTATCCAGAGGAAATGAGACTGACAGTTGCTGTTTTTCCTTTAAATAAAATCCAGCACTGTCAGATGTAAAGTGAGGTGAATTTACTAAAAATGAAGGAAACTGAAGCGCAGTCCTTAGGCAAAATTTCTCTACGTACTCCTGCCACAGTGACTCTACAGAGTGGATTACACTACATATTCCAAAACAAGAATATGGCACCATCCCTCCCTGATTACATCTCTCCCTCTGCTAATCTCCACGCCCTATGACTATCTCCCTCATTACTACCATTCCCCGATGTGTGCTCATAAAACACAGAAATACACACCAGGCTGTTTTATACTCATCTATGAATAGCCCTTCTATTTATATTATTATAAATTATACTAAGCTAATATTTACTGAGCACTTACTATATGCCAGAGGTATTACAATTCCCAAAGCAATATTAGAGTTAGATTCTATTATTATCCTCATTTTACAGATTAAAAAAAAAAGTTTGAGTGTTAAGTATCAGATTGTCAGCCCTCCAACTCAGCTTTGCCTTTAGCTTTTAGCCACTAAGCACGATCATTAATAAAAAAAGTTGTGATTATCTGGTTCAGATCTTAGTTGGGACACTATTACCTAATAAGTTACTTTACTTTTCTATCTTCAATTCTCACAAGGTTGTGGTGAATGTTTAATAAATCATACCTGAAATTTTTGCCTAACATACACCAAGAACTACTGAAGTAGTTGCTATTGTTTATATTATTGTTATTGTTGTTATGCTTTTAAAAACAATGTCATATCCTATGTAGAACAGTCCACCTTTTGGGTTTCAGGATGTGTGAAAAGGGTCATAGCTGGCTAGTTGAGTATTTCTATGCACTAAGAGTGGGTTTCTTTTCCCCCAAATGAAGATCTGTGATAGTTTAGTCACTGAGTATCATGTAACAGTGTCCACCATGTGCCATGGACACTCAAACCACGCTGATGGACCAGCGGATCACACAGCACATATGGGCCAAGATCCAGATAAAGTGCTTTGGAGGCACACTGCCTTGCTCCCCACTGCACTGCTCTCCCCTCCCCTGTACCCCGAGGCTGTCCGCTTTCCCTTCTGTGTGCTAAGAGTGCGAACACCACAATCAAACTACCTCTGGAAAAACCAAAAGCTGCCAGAGTTGCTGCAAGTCAAGAATATCTTCATTCCCAGCAACAGGGATCACAAAGAGAAGATTCAAAGAAAGATAAAAGTAATAGAACCCTTAAGAGGTCAGAACGCATAGGCAAACATAATACTGAGCATCATTTCTAGAAGTATCAGCTGTGTAAACTTTTTACATTCAAGTAATGCAATTTTCATAAATACATTAAACTTACAATTGTTCAGAAAGTTGTCTGTAAGGTGTTAGATTATTCTGGAAGCTGGCCTGCACATCCTACTCCTCCATTATGATAGGTGCAAAGATATATTCTTCAGTTGCTGGTATGTCTCTTAGTTAATTACTCACCAGTCATTTAAGATTATACACAAGCATAACCATGATATTCTCTCATAAACTAGTGCTAAGTGTCAGAGAAGGTGCAATTACTAATCCTAACATCTAAGGAGCATGGGAACTTAAAGAAGTGAGCTTGAACCTGAACCTACACGAACTACTTTTCACGGTTAATACGCTGTGGAGATGTGTTGTAGTAAATGGGCCTCAGCCAAAATTTACCTTCTAATATATTACAGATATAAATCTGACATTGAGATAATAGCTTAAAAACTGTTTTCCATTATATTAAAAATACCCTTCATCTCTTCTCCTGCCACCTGAAAGTGTTCACCCTGCATCATTTTTTCTCATGCACACTAGTTAACATAAGACATCTAACTTTAAATGCTTTTGCAATGACTTTATGTATAGACTCTTTTGTAATTGATGGTCCTCAATTATGAAATCTGAATCTGCAGGTGGTCAGAATACAGCAATTTCATGCCTCCATGCCATGAATTCAAAAAGGCAGGTATTAGACAAGTAGAAATCTATGGTTCTTATGTAAGGAATACTTTTCAAACTATTAGTACCGTATTTTATGTAAAATATGAATCTCAAATATTAATTTATAACTATGAAATCAGCCAGTTTGTATGCAAAACTCCCAAAGGAAGAGGGAACATTTAAAAAATAATTAGAAACATTTTGTGAGCATATGGTTTGTACATCGTGGACACTGAAGCTCAATACAGGAAAGCAGCCGAAAACTAATTTAAATAGAACATCTCCTCTACATTACTGCCTTTTACAGACATTTTTAGCTTTTCCATATTGTTCGGGCTGCCCTATGAGTAGCAAGTTTCATCTACAGATACTCGTACATTTGCCCGGGTGGTCAGGCATCGCTGAGACTTCCACAACCTCTGCTCCTCTTAAGTCTCAGATGAGCCCAGCTCAATTAATCAACCATCCATGGGGCATACCACACTCTGGAGGACTCCAAAGAGATGAGTGACTTAGGCCCTTCATCATGGGCTGTGCAGTCTAATTAGAGAGACCAGATGTACCCAAGCAATAAATGGAGGACAATGAAACCAGGTATCTCCCAGCCAGGGAACCACCAAATTAATAATGATAACAATAATAATAATAATAATAATAATAAGAAGAAGAAGAAGAAGAAGAAGAAGAAACCAGGTATCTGAGGGCTGTCCAGAAAAAATCCAGACGTAAATTACTCTATTTTTCATATTGCATAGCTGGATACTTCCCAGACAGCCCTCGTATTTCAATGCCAAAATGTGTCTTGCAGACAGGAAGTGTCACTAGAAGCGAAGTAGTACTGTCCAGCTTCAGCCATGGTCAGAGGAAAGGGGTCACAGAGAAAATGGGGCATAAGATGATCTGGAAAAAAGGAGTTGTTGTATAGACAGAAGTCTGGAGTGCCATAGTATAGGGGTTTGGATCTATATCAGCAAATGAGGCTAAAATACAAGGTCAAGATTCACTCTTGAAGATCCCCTAAGATTCACTCTCGAAGATCCCCTAGATCACTCTACAAAGTACAGATTACATGAAATAGTAGGTGGTGTATAATGCATACAAATACAGAGAACAATTTTATGGCACTACTTAACATATATCTACATAGCTCAAATTGCTTATGTTAAATGCACATATGATACAATTTCACTGTAAAAATTTTCAGATGGGATATTTGAAACATTCGGTCTTCTCAAAAGTCCAGCAGAAGAGCACTCTAGGAATTGCAGATCCCACTTCAAAGGGAATTGTTCTTCAAGTCTCAAGCTCTCCAATCTGTACCTTAACTTTATGTCTCACCGAAGTCTAGTTTAGCAGTCCTAACCCTAGGTCCTGACACCAAAATTAGGATCCTGCAGTTTCTGACCAACTCATTCTTGACCAAAACTGACGTTTACTCTGATGTCAGTGATTTAGAGCTATACCACAGCCATGCTAGACTGCACTCATTTTAGAACACGGTTCTAAGAATGGATCTTAAAATAACTTGGTTTAGAATGTACAGCTCTCCATGGAACTTTTTCATTTAAAATTTAGAACCACAGATTTTCAAGGTTTGCAAAAACAATAAAGTTCATTTGGTCCAACCATAATTCTGATGCTCAAATGCCAACTAAAACGTTCATGTTAAATGGCTTCACAATCTCATCTAAACTATTTCATTGACTAACTTTGGGAAATTCCCAAAGGATGGCATTGCCCATTTCAGCCACTCAAGAGTTCCTTACAAATTCCTTCCTTGTAAAGAATCCATTGTCTGTCTCTCTCTCTCATTGATCCTACTTAAACCCTTGGAGGCCAGCAGTTACACTCCTTCGTTTAAAAATTAGGATGACCATATAACCTGTTTGCTCACTACAGTCCTTGTATATAATCTCATCATTAATGCAATCTCCTTTTTCATCTCAAAGTTGCCCCCTTTGGAAAATTAATTATGTGGTTATCCTAATATAATGGATCTTAACCAGCTGTTAGACTGCCTGAGTCTCCTTTACTCCCAGCTAAAATTTTCTAAATCCTTCAAATAATCTTCACTTGACGTAAGTTCCATAACTATCCTGTTTTAGTCTTCTGAATACAGAGTAGTTGGTCTATTTGTAAGTTTGGAAAAAGATGTCAGATTGCAAATTCCCTATAGTTCATAAATATGTTGTTTTACATTTGACAGTCACTTTGCATGGTGTATTTAGCTTTTAATATTTCCTTTCTTGGGAGTAATAACTTCTATTCTTGAATATTTTTGCAGTGGCTATTTGCATCACATCTACTCTTCAAAATGAGCTTCCTACATAGAGTTAGTTAGCTTGTTACTGAGGTCAAAACCACATTACATCCCACTCAAGAGTATTTAACAGTTAAAACATGATTTGAATAACTTCACAAAAAGGTTTCATTAATAAATTTAGAAACAGAAATAAAAACACAACAGACTCGGAGAATATGGAGAAACAGCACCAAAACAGAAAAACCAAGCTCAAATCTACCATCACTGCTATTTTGTCTTTAGAAAACATTCTTGGATAAAAATTGTGATATATAACGTTCAGAAGTTTGGAAATGCTTTTTGGAAAGTTGTGCCATCAGTGTTTCCACCCTTGTCCCATGTATGGCTTTAAAAAAAATTATGTACCTTCCCTCATACTAGTCTTTATAAAATATACAATGAATACAGCCCCTAATGACTTTCACATTTCAGCCTAATAGATAACATGGCATTGCCCTTCCAACCTCCTTTGCTGGAGAATCAGTTTTACAGACACATTTTTCTTTCAGTTACACCCCATATGTGGTACTCACAGGACACTGGCATTAACATTTAATAGAGTTTGTGGCATAAAGCACTTTTATGGACACCTGCAAGAGAGCTTTATTTTCCTTTGAGAGTTTTATTAGAGCTGGTACATTTTTCTGCAGTGTTTTATGTGACTTGCTATAAATGATTATTGTATGGCATTAAACAAAACAAAATCATCAGTGTCAGGCAACTAAAACACTATGTGACCACATGTTTGTCACCTATTTAGAAGAAGAAAGAAATAAATCTGACATTACACAAAACTATTTGGTTTTGGTAGTGAGGATAATGAAAATTAAATATCCATGTAGAGTCTAAAATGAGAAATTTGATATGATACATAGATACAAATGAATTGTAAAAATAGTAGCAACTTCCACAAAAATTATGGATTTTTCCCCCTCTGATTACTACTTCAGTGATCAGAGTACATTAGGTACTTGTTTGCTTGCAATGTGTTTTATTAATGCTCTGTATATGACACCCAATTTGGAAATCAATGCTTATTTCATCATTTTTCTCTGAGGGGTTCTATTATTTACAATTGATTTAACAAGAATGAAAGGCTTACCATTAACAAGACCCAGCTGCTGACACTTCACAGATGAATTATTGAACTTCAAAAAGTGAATTAACTTAACCATCGTCAAGACTGATGGTTTGATGATTTTTTGCGCCAAGTCTAATGTATTTATAATTAGAATGTCAAAACAATTGTGTTCCTGCTTTGCCCTCTTTCACGATTCTTTCACTTTATAGTACTTAAAAGTTTGTTTGTTCATAGACCACCATTCCTTTGAGTTCAAAAGCGTTCCTTTAGTGGCCTAAAAATAAAATACCAAGTCATGACTGTTGAAAAAATTGGGGCTTCAAACATGTTCAAGTAAATGTGTATTTTTCACCCCTGAGTATCAAAGGACTGATTGCATATAATTTACAATTATTAGACATCAATATAATTACAAAGTACAACTTACTTTTGGAAAACTGTCAATTAAAAATACTTAAGTTGCAATTTTTAAAAATCCAGATTCAATTGATGACTCAAATAAGGAGATTTATAAAATCTAAGTTAAAAAAAAATCTGGAGTTAGTTTCCACACAGTTGGTTAGTTTAATGGTTATGCAATGTCATAAAGATGCATGTTCTTATTCTCTCTCTGCTCTGCTTGCTCAACTTCAGCTTTGCTCAGTGCTGCCTGAGGTTCCAGAAATCACAACCAACCTCAACACCATTTATCAGATAAGAAAACTATTCTATGTGTTTTTATAATAAGGAAACTTTTCTCAGGCAGTGTACTACCATCATCACCAATGAAAACTCTCCCTTAGTTCTAATGAGTCAGAATTCCGTTACCTAAGCATCTGTCAACCAATCACTGGTCAGGAGAATGGGCTAGCCAATGTTGGTTAATGGGCAGAAGTGGGCACTTTCTGAATGACATGGGTATTCTGCCAAAAAGAAGACATAGAGAATAAGACAAATATTTTCAACCAGGTCTTCATCTTACAGGCAGGAGATAGTAAGGTTTGTTCCTGGGAAATCTGAGCAGTACAAGAGAAAGCACAAAAATCCTGACACCAGGGGCTCTCCAGCAAATGGAAACACACAGCTGTGGTTCTTGCACCCTACACTTCACTCCAGGAAATATTTGGCAATGTCCGGAGATATCTTTAGTTATCAAAACTGGGGGTTACTAATAGCATTTAATGGGTACAGGCCAAGGATGGTGGTCGATATCCTAACAATACACAGGACAACCCCTGACAACAAAAAATTACCTGACCTCTAATGTCAATAGTGCTGGCATTGAGAATTCCTGCCTTAAAGCAAGTCTCACCATTGATACGCTCTAGCTACCTTTTCAGAGCCTCCTGTCAGCTTGTTTCCCACTCTAAATCTTAAGCAGTTAACCAGATATCTGAGGGAAGCATTTAAAATGGAAGATAGAACAAAAGCAAAGAGAGAGAGAAAAGGGGGAAGGAAATATGCAAAGCAAGAAGAAGAGAATTTTGAAAACAACATCCAACTGTGTATTATTTTTGAGGGACACACATAAAGCACAGAAAGGTTAAAATGGTGGGAAAAGACATACCAGAAACTACTAGCAAGAAAAAAAATTGCTCTAGCTAAATAAATACAGAAGAAAGAGACTTTAACAAAAGTTTGACTTAGAGGACAGCTAGAGAATGATAAAAGACTACATTCGCCAGGACAAAACAATTCTAAACACATATGCAGCTAACAACATAGCCTCCAAACACTCGTTTTGGGTCTTTCTTTACTGTTCTCATTTTGGAAGCTTGCACATATACCACTTTTATTTTCCCTTTATGTCAGCAGGGAACTATCTGAGTGGTGAAATGGGCCATTTTTTTCTTCTCTCATTCTGAATGTATGTCTGTGTTGTAAAAATACCTAGTAAATGATACAGTTTGAAAATTATATAAAGAGGAAAAGATATTGTCATATCTTTTAAAAGCTTATTAGAAAGTCCACATGCATGTTGGAGGCCTGTAGACAGGTAGATATCTCATTTCATCACTACATGTAAGTTTTTTTTGTTTTGTTTTGTTTTGTTTTGTTTTGTTTCAACGAAGAGATCTTCAATCTCTCTTCTGAGAACTATAAATCAGTCTGTCACTGTTCTTAAAAATCAGTAGAAGAACAAACCCGAAGGTCTCCCTCTTCTACATGTAGGTTTTTACTGAAACTTCTTTCCTTTAGGACGGTATTTCAACCCTAGCTGTATTTGGTATCTTGGCTTCAGTCTTGTGGACTTATTAGATAAACATCTTCCTAAGTGGACCATTAGGATGTTTTAGAGGAGGGTGAAATAATTATAAATGTTTCTTTTACAGACTTTCAACAAATCCTCCTATTTTCAGCCACAATAGCACTCTACTTTTTAAGGTTCCTGGAACTTTCTATTCTTAACTCATTATAGAGTTTTTATATATTAGAAAAAAATTAAAGTTACTCTCTTTGAAAAAAACCATCAACTTAAATAAAATTTATTATGACCAATTTTAGATGTGCAAGGAAAAATATCAAAAATTTTCAGAGTTTAATGTATTTGTCCTTTTTTAAGAACTACATTTAAATAATTAAAAGAGAGGTGCTAAGAATCATGGTGAGGCTAAGAAATTTTATCATTTAAATTGAAACAAACAATTGTTTAAAAATTACATATAATAGCTTTTACATATTATGTCTAACCACAGTACATCTAATATTCTTCCAACTCAGGGCACTGCTAATAAAAGTTAGACAAAATACACATGATAGAACAGATGCATTTGCATTTAGTAGAGACATATATCATCATTCCAATTTGTACTATTAGCTCTCAGGCTAAATATTCTTATTTATATTCTAAGATAGCCCCAGGGTTAATAAAATGGTATTTCTCTTGCTACTTACTATTTTATGATAAATTTATGTAAATTTTGTTTTTGAATATGCTTATGCCCAGGAATGAAATTATATAGTGTAATTCTTACACCAACCCATAGTAATAAATACTTGATAGATAAAATGTCACTGTCTAAATTCTACTTTTCTAATTGGCATCATGTTTCCATACATAAGGAAATTCTGTTCTCTCATATATGTTTTGATATAATACAACATGGTGAGATTTTTTGTTTCTCAATGCTAAAAAAAGTTCAGCAATTATTATACTGTGGATTCCTGAAGATACATATTTTTAATTGCAATGGAATTAAGAAAATATTTAAGTCGAAACAAAAATGATAATATCACGTATCAAAATATATGGGATGAAGTAAAATCACTTTATCGAAAAAAATGTATAGCTTCAAATTCTAGGGAGAAAAAAAGCTGATAATTAATGAGCCAATTAACCATAAAAAGTAAATAAGCTCAATGAATAAAGAAAAGTACTAAATAAAAATGACAGGAGAAAATTATAAATTATAAAAATATACTGTAGAGAGCACCAACAAAATTCATTTGGTCCTCTGAAAAGATTAAAAAAAAAACAGTAAAATCTGGGTGACATGAATAAGCACCCAGAATGAAGGAATATATTAATAATATTTAGAATAAAAGACATGAACAGAGGTAGAGGGAATAAAAAGATATTTATGAACACTTTAATAAAACTTACTTTAAAAGAATGGGAATATCTCTAAATGGTCCTAAAACCATTAATGAAATTGAATTAAAAGTTATTCCACAAAGAAGATACCAGACCTAGATGGTTTTATAAGCTAATCATTCATTTAAGCAGTAATATAAACCTTAGAAAAAGATAAATACAATAAATTAAATGTAGAACAAGAGTCAATAAATGACCCATAGGCTAAAATTGGCTTGCTGTTTTTATCAATAAAGTTTTATTGGAACACTGTTGCCCTAATTTTTTTTAAACGTGGAATCTATGCTATGACAGCTTCTATGCCAGAATGGCAGAATTGAGTTGCTATGACAGAGACCATATTGTTCACAAAGCAAAAGAAATTTACACCAGGCCCTTAGAGAAAGTTTGTTGACCCCTGATACAGAATGGTTGTAAAGAAACGGCTGTGGAAAAAAGCAGAGCAGGCTACACAAGTTAGAATGCAGGAAGGGTAAGGGATATGCATGGATGAGATTTGAGCCAGGACTTAATGGAGATGAGGGTATTAGTTAAGTCAGTACCTGGTCAGAAGACCTTCCAGGTAATAGAAAGAGCTAAAGAAAAGGCTGCAAGGCAGGAGTGTCCCTTCTGTGTTCAAGGCATGGCAAGAGACAGTTCAGCTGGGACAGAGTGCAAGGCAGATAATGGTAATAAGCAAAGGAGGTCATAGAAGCAACATGTATGTGTGGAGAGATGGGGTGGAGCAGAAGGTCCATGTAGATCCTTGTTGGCTGCTGTAAGGATTCCAACTTTTAACTCAGATAAATGGTGAGTCACTTTAGGACTTAAGAGAAAACAAGTGTCATAAGCTACCTTACTCTCTAAAAGTAACACTAATGGGTATATTAGAAATTGTTTGTAGAGGGGCAAGAGTGCAAAGCAGAGACCCGTTGGGAGGCAAGAGGTGATAGTGGATCAGACAAGGATGATAGCAATAGTAGTGAGAAGTGTGAAATTTCCTATACAGTAGACTCTCCGTTAACCAGAATTCAAGCAAGCAACTGGCATTCTCAAGCAACTGGAAAAACTTTTGCTCATTGCTTGAGATTTTGCTTGTTGCTTGACAGTGCCAATTATATGGGTTCTGGTTAATGGGGAGTCTACTTTTATCTGGCATCTACTAATCCCCATGGGTGCCGGTTAACTTAGAATCTACTCTGTGTGTGTGTGTGTGTGTGTGTGTGTGTGTGTGTGTGTGTGTCTGTAGGCTGTCCAGAAACTATCCAGTCATATAATATGAAAAATAGAGGCATTTATGGCTGAATTTTTTTCCAGACAGGCCTCGCATTTGTCAGAAGAGCTAACAGTATTTCCTGACTCATTAGAAGTAAGTATGAGAGAAAGAAAGGATAGAGTTATTCTAAAGTTTTCGTTTGATTGTTTCAAGAAATAAATTCACCAACAGCAAGAATCAAGAAGCCATCATGGAGCAGGTGGTGGGTGTTGGGGAGAGAGATCAGGAGTTCAGTTTTACACTTGTTTAATTTGAGATTTCTGTTAGATATTCAAGTAGAGGTGCTAAGTCACAAGTGACTATCCAAATTTAGTGTTTGGGAAAGGGGACAGGGCAGGAAATATAAATGTCAAGATGCAAGTATAAAAATATAGAGATCACCAAAAAAATAAATGGTGGTAAAGGAGAGAAGTCTAAGAACTGAGCCCTGGGATATGCAAACATACCGAGATCAGAGAAGAACTAGAAAGAGGCCTGAAATGAAGCAAGGAGGAAACCCAGAAGACAGGTGGCAGAGTGGGGAAGTCCCAAAAGCCAAATGAGAGAAGAAAATCGAGAAAGCAGGAATAAGCAACTTAGAGGTTTTGGGGTAAAATAAGATGAAGGGTACAAATTGACCATTTGATTCATCAAACAATTTAAAGAGGAAACTATATTATTGTCTGACTAGATGTTAAAAGAAAGACAAAACAAAAATCAACTACTACAATAAAAATTTAAAGAAAATGGAGAATATAAATGAGTTTCCTTTACCTACTAGAGGGTTACTATACAAAAAACGTCAAGCTCATTAGTTAAAAATATTCCCATAAAAATCAGCAACAACACAGGGTGGGCCACAATCATAAGTTTTATTAAAAATTGTATTGCAGGTTTTAATCAGTGCAGTAAGACAAACTCATCTACCCTCCCGCACGTGCTCCAACATACGCATACAGGGCAAAATGATTGGGAAAAAAGAAAAGGGAAAAACCACAGATAATACGATCTCAAAGAAGCTACAAAGTACTAAAATTAATGAGCTTCTAAAGTTTTCTGGATATAAAATTCAATTATATTTATATGCTATAAAAAGGAAGAAAATGTAATTTTTTTAAAAAAAAAGTCATTAAAAATATTCATAAAACTATGTCTATAATAAGCCAAGCAAAACTTATGTCATTTCTATGTGGAAGAATATGAAAGTTCTTAAATTATATTAAGTCAAATCAATGAGAGTAATACTGTATTCATGCATCGTATATGTGCAGAAATTGATCCATATAGCCAAAACTAGTCTAGTCAAAATCCTCACAGAGTTTTTCATGGAATTTGACAACCTGCTTCTGAGAATTATTATAAAAAGCAAAGCAAAAGAGAAATCATAACATTCCCAAAGTAACACAATGTAAGAGACTTAACCTATCATAAATCAAGACAGTGTAAAAAAATAGAAATTAAACAAAACAGTATTAATATAAACTTATAAACAAGACAGAACTAAGAGTCCAAAAGAACACACACACGCACACACAAAAGGAAATCTTATTTATGACAGAAAAGATATTTAGCATTGAGATAAGGATAGACAATATAATAAACAGTGTTGGAGCAAGTGGTTTTCATATTTGGAAAAAAAATAGATCCCTATCTCACAGTAGTTATATGTGTAGCAATTAATTCTAAATGAATGATATGAAAGGCAAAACTAAGATGCATAAGAAAATTAAACAGTACTTTTATTTCCTTGAGCTAGGTCACAAAAGAAAATAAAATAAAACTCATTAAAATTAATAAGCTGTGTTTATCAAAAGATCCCACAAAGATAGTAAGACATGCTTCAAACAGGACATACCATGTTTTTCTGCATACGACACTCCCATGTATAAGACAACCCCTACTTTTCTAACCCAACATTAAGAAATCAAGGTCAACTGGTTACTCCTATGTATAAGATGACCCCCAAATTTGTCTAACAGTTTTAGACAAAAGTTTGTCTTATACACAGAAATATAGGGTATATATTTGCAGAACATCATTAGTAAGGAATTAGTCTTCAGGATATATAAGAACTTCTAGAAATCAATACAAAAATATCACAGATGCTCCATAAAAAATAAATCAGATAATGTTCGTTGAACATGAAAAGACACACAACCTAGTCAGTAAATCAGGTAAATGCCAACTGAAACCATCAGATATTTTTTCACACCAATTAAGTGTGAAAACACGAAGTTAAGCAATACAAAGTGATAGCGAATATATAAAACAGCCATAATACTCATACACTCTATATATTATTCCAACATATATACAAATGACAGAATCACAAACAAGGGAATAATTAACACAAAACTCAGCAGCGTGCTAAGGCTCCATTAGGAAAAGAGACAGAGAAAGTACAAAGATACCAGGAGGATCAAAGGTAATAACAACCTTTTTTTTCTTAAAGTGGGTGCGGAATGCGGGGGTTCTGTTTTATCTACTGTATTTTTCACTGTTTATTTTATTATTGATTATTCTTGTATTTGTTGATTATTATTTTATTGCTGATTATTTTATTATATTACTTATTTCATTACTTTGTCATTATTCTATTTCTATTTCTATAATATAATAAAGAAGTGTTTATATTTATTCTATTCTTTTCAAGTATTTTATTCATTAATATCTTTTATATACATTCTTCCACATATAAGTTTCAATTCCATGAATTACCCTGAAGAAATAAACAATGAAAATTTAATCCACAAAGCAGAATAAAAATCTTAGATAAAACTTTATTATCTCAAAGCAATTAAAGAACAAACGACCCCAATGAAACAAGAATACAAAGATGCAATGCAAAATTAAAAAAAAAAACCATAAATCAGCAGAAAGAGGTGAAAACTTAGCTAACTTAGCCCAGAAAAGAATGACAATAGAAAATAAAACTATTACAAAAATGAAATTGCACTAAATCAATCAGACAAGCATGATTTAAAATATGATTAGCAACTTGAAAGAACAGGCTAGGAGAAATAAGCAATATGAAATTAAGATGTTAAAATGGCCAAAAAGATTACCAAAGTCTAAGTCACTTCGAGGTTATATAAGAAATGCATATATTATATTCTTAATAAAATGAGAAACAAAGAGAAATATTCAAAGAGACATGTTTTCTGAAATAAAGGGAGGTCTGAACCAACCAATATAAAGGGTACAGTGGCTGGTGTTGGGGGAAGATATAGAATAAATAACACTAAACCACATCTTGGTAAAGTCACCAGGTTCAATATATGTGCTGTTGAAGCCAGCAAGTCACCACACTCAAAGACAAAATAAAAAAATAGGTGGGCAACCACAGAGATGAATCAGAAGACAAATCTATTCTGGGTTGGAAATTAAATACTGTAATAATGACAATTCTTCCTGAACTACAATTGTAATTCAAATTTTCAAATGAGATAAAAAAAAATAGGCAGTTATAAATAACCAGGAAAGTGCTGAAAACAACAAAAGAGTAATGAGAGGATTGGCTTAATTATTAAAGCTTATTATATAGTATTAAGAATTAATGAACCAACAGATGAATTTATGAAACCAAATACAGAAAAAAGACATAGATACAACTGACAAGGTATCTCACAGCAGTAGGTAAAAAAATGGCTTGCCAAATGAGATTTTAAAAAATTATAAGGTTTTATACCAGCAAAGGAACAGTGTAATGAGTACTTTCAGATACTCTGATAACAGTGTAAATTTGTCTCCTTTATCTAAAAAGCATTTTGTCAATATGAATGAAGTCCCCTTTTTAATGTAGTAATCTAGTGACTCCATTTCTAAGAAGCCATCCTAAAGGAATAATCTATAAAATCACAAATACGATTATATTTGTTGTTTACTTATGAAATCCAATTAGAAATATTTTAATGTCTACAAAAAGGAATAGTTAATATATGCTACCATACATCTATATAAAAGCCTATATGCAGGTACTTTTAAAAATCAAAATTTCAAAGAATATTTAATGACAAAAAACATGATCTTGCTTAGAGAACTATTAACTTACAATATAATTATAATTTAAAGGACAGAATACACTAATATGTATGTGTGCATTTTAAAAAGCTGGAATGGTTTGTGAATGACATCTTCTCTTTCAGACTTTTTCTCTATTTCCCAAATTTTAAACATTGAGCACAATTATTTACTCAAAAGAAAAAAGCATACTTACCTGGCAGGGGAGATACCATGATCACGAAAAGAAAAAAGCATTCGGCTCAGTTTTCTAAGGCCATGGAACATGATTTTAGTTGTCTTAAGTAAATTTCATATTTGTACAAGAGTCATATATTTTACACTCAAAACATGTACTTTGTGATGAGAAGATATTTTTCCAATTTATAGCACACAAATGACAAAGTTGATCAACAGCTTAAGAAATAAGATTATGAAAAAGCTTACATATGCAAATTTAATTGCACTTAGCAATTTAATTGTATATTTAATATAAGACATTTAAAACAACACCTACATATATGAATAAGTGAATATAATAAGAATTATTTAGAGTTCCTTGGACAAAAGGGGGCTATAACATGAAAAGTTGATTTCTTACTTCACAAAAATAAAGAAAAGTAGCCACAAATGGAGTTAACATATAAAGTATCTTGACAAATATTCACTTTTTAGATGACACGTCAGCCTTATAAATGGATTAACTAAGTTAAGTTGGGCATCATTTGTTATAGATATGTTTCTGAAGTGTCTTCTATTCTTATTTCGTATTAAGTGAGTTCTTTTGATCTCAAAACCTAGATTTTCCACATCCAGACAAGAGACTAACACCCACATGTATCACATGCATTTTTTTCTATTTTATTTGAATCAACATGGAAAAGATTCAATTTTGAGTATTAACGTGGTCCAGCAAGATTATTGCAATTTGATAGTTCTTACAACACAGATATCAAGCCCCATTTTCTCTGCAACCCAGCCAGAGATATCGACTCACATTTTCCTCAGTAGGAATGAAATGACTCAAACACTGTTCACCTCAACAGACACCTGTAATCTCACAGTGAGTAGTACTTGCACATCAATGGGGAATCCTTACTTGACACTTGACCTGGAAATGTGCCTGGTGGTCAACTTAATTTCAATGAAAACTTCCTAAACCACTACCCATTCCCCTTTGTTATTTTTTGTAGATGTTTTTTAAGATAATTTCCAAAGTTGATTTTTCCACTTAAGAGAACACTAAAAACCCAGCAGGACCTAAACACTAAGAGGGTATAGGAGTAAGCAAGCACATGACCTATGGTCTCAGTCTGAGTTGCCTGGACATTGAGCCAGCTTCCGCTTTGGCCAGGAAGGGGGTTCCATCGACACCAATGGCCTAACCTCATCACGCTCGTGCTCCTCCACTCCACAGAAGAAATAAGCAGTCTTCGATGGGTTTTTAAGTATCCAGGTGTTGGATAGGTAGCTTTCTAAGACAACTCTGTGAATAGCTGGTATTCCAAAATTCAGCCTGCCCAGTGCCAAGGTTGATTATTCTCCTCTAAGAAGGTTGCTCCCTCAAGCTTTTCCTGAAAAAGGAAGTGTGATAGGGAAAGAATATTCCACATTGGGAGGAGAAACCCACACTATGACACCAGCAGGTAACTTTGAGCTGGTAGCACATCGTGGTGGGTGATGGGAGTTTGCCAGACCATATTTTCCTTCTCTTGCTGATGATCCTGGCCTATATCAGTTTCCCCGTTCCCCACAAAGCCTACTGCTTAAACCATGTTGTATGACATCGTGACCTGCATCCTGACTCATGATGCATGAGAGGAGGTAGCTCACAAGTACCTTGTCTGCCATTGCAGTGAGACACCAGTTTGTTTCCACATATGTCACTATGATGGTTTCTGAGGTATCGATGCTAAAGCAGATTTTTAAAAATATTTTTATTAAAATATAGCTAACATACAATATTATATTAGTTTCAGGTGTACATCATAGTTGCTCAACATTTATATACCTAAAGAAGTGATTAACATGTTAAGTCCAGCAACCACCTGATACCATACCATGTTATCACCATATTATTCACTATATTCCCCCTGCTGCACATTACATCCCCGTGATGTATTTGTTTTACACCTGGAAATTTGCACCTTTTATTCCCCTTCACCTTTTCCCCCCATTTTTAATTTTTCAATTTTAATTGATATTCAGTATTATTTTATATTAATTTCAAGTGTACAGCACGGTGGTTAGACATTCATATAATTTAAGAAGTGATCCCCATGACTAGTCTAGTACCCACCTGGCACTACACATAATTATTAGCATATTGTTGACTATATTTCCTATGCTTTATTTTAGAGCATTCCCGTGACTCTTTTGTAACTACCAATTTGTACTTTTTAAACCCTTCCTTTTTTTTTCATCCACTCCCCTAAACCATCTGGCAGCCATCAAAACGTTCTCTGTATCTATGAGTTTGTTTCTTTGTTGTTTCGTTCTTTAGATTCCACACGTCAGTGAAATCACACGGCATCTGTCTTTCTCTGTCTGACACACTCCACTCAACACAACACCCTCCAGGTCCATCCATGCTGCTTCGCATGGCAAGGACCCATTTGGTTCCTGGACTGAGCGATACTCCACTGCACACATGTACCACCTCCTCTTTATCCTCATATCCATCCGCAGACACCCAGGCTGCCTCCCCATCTTGGCCGTGATAAACAATGCTGCGGTGAATGTATAGATGTTCCCTCAAAGTAGTGTTTTGGGTTTCTTCACATAAATACACAGAAGTAGGATTATTGGGTCCCTCTTTGTCTCCTGTTACAGCCTTTGTTTTAAAGTTAAGCAGTGATGCAAAAAGAACTGACTCTGGGTGGTGAACACACAATGCAACCCATAGATGATGTACTGTGGAACTGTACACCTGGAAGCTATGTAATTTTTGTCACCCCAATAAATTTAACAACTAAAAAATTAAATTAAATTAAAGAAGAATTTTAAAGGATGGATAGGAATTGACAGTAGAGTGGATTTGAGGGGAGGACTTGAGGATTAGAAGAGTGAGTCACTCAGAGGCAAAGGTCATACAAAGGCCTGAAGGAATGAAACAGATTTTTGAGTACCCAGACTTGCAAGCAGCTTAGAACTGATGAAAGGCAAACTACGAGAAAGCAGAATGAGATGAAATGAGGAGGGGTAGGTGGGACAGGCTGTGAAGGGCCTCGCACATCCACCTAGGAGTTAGACATCATCCTGAGGACCACTGCTCTTTCGACTGGGATCTGAGGCTACCACCTGAAAGCCCACCCAGAATCCCTGTGGGCTTGAGGACCAATGTTTTTCTTTTGGTTGTGTGGGTGACAAGATATACTATCAAGAAACAGTTCTTACTCATATGTAGGATATAAAACAAAAAACAACAAATAAACAAACAAAATAAAGGAAAAAACCAAACTCATAGATACAGACAGCAGTATGGTAGTTACCAGAGGGAAAGGGGGCTGGGGGGTCGATGAAGAGAGTAAAGTAGGTCAAATATATGGTGACAGGACTAGGCATCAAGTGGTAAGCACACAATAGAGTATGCAGATGTTGCATTACAGAGTTGCACACCTAAAATTTAAAGAATATTATTACCCAATATTATTCCAAATAATTTAATAATAAAAATAGAAACAGCTTAATAAGGGAGAAAATGGTCAACATAATTTTTTATAGCACATTCAGGCAAAGGATTGTCATACAATGGTATAAATATTAAGGTTTCACAAGAGTTTGAAGAAGTAAAATGTAGGTCAAATTCATAAAAACCTCACTAGAGCAAACAGATACCAAGTCATGTTGTAAAAGAATACTATTCAGCATCAGGAGTCACATCAATTCACGGTTAACTTAGGTGTTATTGAAATTGAGTCATTGTATTCACTTTGGCCTCTTTTTATAGTTGTATAGCAACTGTTAGCACAAGAGAGCAAATCTAAGTTTACAATTATATATATTAGGTAATAGTATAACAAAAAATTCAGCGCAGGGCAGGGGCTGGGCAAAGGGCTGTGAGGAGACTTGGTATAATATGGGCTCTGGAGCCAGATTGCTTGGGTACAAAATGATTCTATTTTGTGACTGCTGCATGGTTTTGTCATTGAATATCAGTTTGCTCAGCTGAAAAATGGGTATAATAAAATTCCCAACACACTGGGTCACTGTGATGATTCAATGAATGAAGACTGCAGAGTGCTTGGCACAAAATAGCTCATGCTCATGTTATTGCTGCCTCTACATTTTTCCTTTTATTGGAATCCATAACTTGTTGAAGTTGATGTAGGTCAGGGAAAGACCCTGAGAACTTGTCTCATTACAAATAGATATAGTAGATAGATATAGTATATTTCTGAAAATTTTTTTCAGTGAAGAGATTTGATGGAGAAGGAAGATTTAAACATATGTATAGGAGACAGAAGTGAATGACAATGTACTTGAGAACACTGTTGTTACAGGCTGTTCAAAGGGTGGTTCCTGGGCCAGCATTGCCTGGGAACTTGATGGAAATAAAAATTCTCAGGTCCCTAAATCAAAAACTAGAGGTAGCACACCCAGAAATGTGTTTTCACAAGCCCTTCAAATGATTTTGGTGTTCTGGAGCAGGAGTTGGGAAACTCTTTCTGTAAAGAGTCAGACATAATAGTAAATATTTTTGGCTTTATGGGCCACATGGTCCCCATTTACACATTTCAAAAATGGACATGGCTGTATTCCAATAAGTCATCATTTATAAAACCATGTGGAGATTAGATTTGGCCAAGTGGCCATAGTTTGTGGACACTCTGCTCCAGGAAGCTGATGCCAGCAACTGTAATTGACAATAAAGAAGGAACAAAGTTGAAATATAAACCAAGTCTGGGTTTAAGATGGTGAGTTTGAGGTAGAAACGGCCAATTTTTAGTTGAATGGAGCTTGAGAGAAACAACAGGGCTAAAGGTGCAAATTTAAGAGACAGGGTAAGGTACTAATTTAAAAGGTGAGTCCAAATGACACTACCCATGATGCACATGAAGCATGGGCAAGGAAGATGGCCACAGACAGAATCCAGAGGACACTAATACTGACAGCAAAGGAAAGCAAGGAGGATTGTGGGATTGATGTCAGAGGAGGAGAGAATGTGGCCATGATCAGTACCAACCCCTGCAATATTACAAGCATTGAGTAGCACCTGCAATCAGGACATCACCAGTGATGGTGTGTGTACCCAACAGTTAAACATGGGGGTGAAATGGATATATTCAAAATGACAGCAGTCAAAGGAGGAAAGGAGAGCAAAAGTGGATAACACCTTTCTACCTTTCTAAGTGAGGGCAAAAAAGAAATTCATGAAGAGAGATAAATTGAAGAGAATAGGAGAAAGAGGGATAAATGGAAGGACTGCGGTCCTTGGGGAATTAAGAAAGGGGTGGCACCAAGAGCCTAGGTGTGGAACTAGCTGTAAGCATGAGGAAGCAGGCCCCTCTGCACATACGAGCAGGAAGAGCAGAGACCCAGAAGTTTGAGGGTGGGCAAAAAGGGAAGCTTCTTTATATTTGGTAACTGCAACTTCTTTAAGAAAATAAGAGGTAAGGCTATCAAATAAAATTAGAAAGGTTTTAAGTTGGGGACATGAGAAAAGTGGAGAAATAATAAAGCAGCAGTTTTTCAAGAACATGAGTCAAACTTCTCACTAATTCCGAGTGTATTTCCCATCCCCCCAATTATTGGGAATTAGTAGTGTTTCCAATTACACTGGATTTATGAACAGGCTAGGCATACAAGAGGCTTTATTCCCTATTCTCTGTCTTGGCATTTGCTTCTTGATGCTCTCCTTCACCTACTCCAAGCTACGCTAACATGATCTTTGACTTCCCACGGAGAAGTGTTCATTTTAACTGTCAGGCAAATGATATTACCCTCTGAAGGCCCATCATGCTAAATGACCATTAAGCCATTACACTTAAGAACTGCCTCTCAAGACAGAGATTCCAAGTGTCTCACACAGCATCCCTGTTTAACTATCAGCATTTTATAGACAGGAAAATGTCATCACCAAGCTCACATGAACTCCTCTGGTTATAAACAAAACATCTGTGGCTGGTTAGCTCCTTGGTTGGTTAATCCATGAAGTTCAATGATGAAAATCTTGGGTGGAACCCTTGTAAAGCACTGCTAGAAAGGCTCTGTTTACAAGCCATTTCTCTGCAGTCCCACTTAGATGAGATGTCTCCCAAAAAGAGCCTCCAATTCAGAGAGTTTGGCTGACACCATTGTGAAGAGCAGTGCATGTCATAAACAGGTAATGGTACCCATTTTGAAATATCTGCTAACATTCTTAAAAATGTTCAGTTGACAACCATCTTTAGGCCACAGCTTCAAAAAGGCATCACAATGAGAAGTTGGTGCCTCGTCAATAGAGACAGGTGATTCAGTTTTACTGAAGGAACTATAAAGATCTTTTCTTGGTGTACTGCTATACCAGAAGTTCTCAGACTGAGATCTAGCAAGTACTGGCAGGAGCCCTACCACGAAGTCAAACTAATTATAATACAACATTACTTGCCTTTTTCACTCTCATGCTCACATATGGGTACCCTGTAGTTTTCCAGAGCTTGATATGAAATGTGATAGCACAACACTGTGAATACAGACATCGATACGCAAATCCAGCTATCTTCTAGTAAGCCAGACACTAAAGAGACTTACGAAAATGTGGGAAATGGCTTCTCACTAATCTCTTTGCTTTGGCAAAATTATTTGTCATAGAGAAGTTATTTATGTTAACATGTAATAGGCTTATTATTTTAAATAAATCAATAAGCCAATTTCTCAGGTTTAATTTCTAATGTGGTAAATATTAATAACTATAACCCACACACAAAAGATCCTTGAGGTCCTCAATGACATTTAAGAGTATAAGTCCTTAGATCACCAGCCTTGAGAACTGTTTCTCTACATCAGTATAAGATAAATATTTGCCAAATGTGAGAAATAAGTTTAATTCCATTCTCACTAAGACATGAAAAATACACACACAACAGAATATGATTATATTTTGATATCCCAAACACTGAGTATTTTTTCCCAAAGATAGCAGTAAGACCCACACAATGTGATGAATTACCACTGTTTTCAAATCCCACCAAAGACTCCTGATCATGAATTAGGTGGAGAAACGTGTAGGAAGGGGGCAATGCTTACATTAGTACCTCTGCTCTATGAGGTCAGCTCAGGGGTGGTAGCCTCTATACACATTCCTTGTAATACTGTGTATATTAGTTTGCTAAGGCTGTCATAACAAAATACTATAAACTGGGTGACTTAAAGAGAGTTAATTCGCACAGTTCTAGAGACCAGAAGATCAGATATTGGAAGTTTGGGTTTTTCCTAAGGCCTTTCTCCTTGACGTGCAGATAGCTTTCTCCTTCCTGTCCTTGCACATTCTTTTCTCTGTGCTAGAGTATCCCCAGTGTCTCCCTCTTCTTATAGGGACACTCATGGTATTGGATTAGGGCCCCACCTTTTGGGCTCATTAACTGAACCTTTGAAGGCCTATCTCCAATATGGTCACATTTTGAGGTACTGGGGTGTTGGGACATCAACAAATGCATTTTGGAGAAACACAGTTCAGTTCATTCCACCACGATAAGAAAAGCATGCTCTTCCCCTTGGTTATTTCTAAAGGTGTATCTACCTTACCACACTCTAATCCACACAATCTTTCTAAGTCAAGTGTACATAGGAAGCACTTTGAGTTCATAGTTCAACTTCCTCATTTTACTAGACTCAGGTATAGAGAAGTGAAGTAACTTCTCTAAGGTCACCCAGAAATTACCAGTTAAAGCAAGGAAGCTATGCTTTTAATTTTTTAGTAGTCTTATTTTTGACATATTTGGGGAGTACATTATTTAGAGAAAGTTTGCAATGATTTTAGGGGGACATTATTTAAGGACTGCTTGCAATTATTTCTTTTGTAAAGAATTTTTTTTTTAATTATCATGCCCCAACTTATTTCTTTAGGTGTGTGTAAAGCCATAATGGGCAGGGGAGGGAGCACGGGTTTGTTAATTTCTTACACTTGGGCTTGCCTACACTGAGGCATAACTATGTTCAAATAATCCTTGCCAAGTGTTTCAATTAAAACCCTTTAATCACAGGAAAGCAATAAGCAAAATACAAAGAAACCTTCTGCTGTGTGACCTGTTGAAAAGAAGGTGCCAAGCTTCCAACCCCCTCAAGTCCTGCTAACCAGTTAAAGAGCTAAATACAGCTAAGAGAAGGGGAAAGCAGTTGAAAGACCACTAGCTCGGAAGGTGGAATAGCCCAGATGAAGCAGTTTGTTGCTAGATCACACAGCATTAACACCCAAGATGCCTCCAGGGTCTTCAATATTTGATATTCCTTCTTTCCCCCACAATGCACAGCTGATGCTGCACTACATCCCCTGACCTGGGCCCACTTCTCCTTGGAAAACCATTACTATAACACGAGCATGATATAACACCTCAGCAATGTTAGCACATACAAGCCAAGTGGAGATTCTCAGGAAAATTTGCCTTGTTTTATTGATCTAATGCGGAGGCTAGCGATCTACAACCTGCAAGCCAAATCCAGCACTGGTTTTTTTTCCTATTCCTAGCCTTTTTGCTAGAGGGAAATAAAGTTCAAGACATGTGAAAATATAAACTCAGATTTCAGTGTCCATAAGTGAAGTTTTGTGGGAACACACCAGACGTACCGTTGACCAGACGTACCGTTGACCAGACGTACCGTTGACCAGATGTACCGTTTTAAATGGGACAGAAAACAACAATGCCAGCAAAGCATACTATAACAGGTGAAATTAAGATTACGAAGGACATGCAAAATGGGAAAATTTAAAATTCTAAATCCCATTTAGAATTTCCATAATAAGGTTGTTTGAGACCAAAATCCTGTCAAGTGAGAGAACTGCTTTAGAACATTCAGTGTAACTTTCAGCTGAGTACAACAGCAGGATACCTAAGTCATTCTAATGTGTACTTATTATAATGGCATGAGAGTTGAAATATGAACTGAGTTTTACTTACATCACAAAGCTCTGAGACAAAAATCCCACCCCGATTTATCTTTATGAGGAGCAACTCACTTCCTACCACAAAGACCCAAACTGTCCATCTCCCAGAACCACCTTCTTTCAGGAGATGCTGGGACATAAGGCAGGACAGCAATATCGGTTCTATCCTCTCAGCTCATCCTAGCAAGAAACTATTGCCATGCATCAAACTGGTTAACTGGAACACACATTCCAAACCCAGCCAGTGCCAATTACAAAGGGAATTGCTCAACGTAGTTTTGAAAGGAGTAAATCTGAATATGGCTCCTGTATGTAAGTCCTGAGAACAATTCTCTAGATGAGAAGGATGGGCAGTAGTCAGGACCCTGCAATAGAAATTATCTTCATTTAGCTGTCTTAAACAGCACGATGCAGAAAAAAATTAAAGTGAATTTGATTATTCAAGAATCTTCTCTTGCTTCTTCACAATACCTCCTTTCCAGGATGTGACACATTTATTCTTCTCACAATGAGGAGAAACCAACAAGTTCCTTTGTTAAATCTGGAACCAACCCAGAACATCTCCGCAGAAATTGTGAATATAGGAAGAAAACCAAGGGATGGAGGGAAGTCTTGTTGTGCTAGCTAAACTTTGTATTAACTGGGCTCAGATGTGAGCTATGGTACTTTATTATGCACAAGAACTCACAAAGGTGACAAACATGAATTATGGCACATCTACCACTAGGAGGGATGTGTGACCCAATAGCAAATTGAAAACAGATACAATAGAAGTTCTGCTATAATCCAGACCCATGAAGATTCAAAGAGAAAAAAGAGACATGTGATCTTCTTGGTTTCTTCATTTTTATGGTTTTTGTTTTTGTTTTTTACATGATAAAATAAGTTCTAGGGTCTACTGAGAAATACCTCTAATTGTCGCCTCAGCCATCTCAGGGAAATACGACAAGGGCTTCTAATCCTAGTTTTCCCTCACAAAATAAATTCTTACCTTCTAAATGGCCTTTTATTCAGAGAATATAATTCAGTTTTCTTAATTTCTGTCTGATAAGTAAGCTAAATAATTCATCTCCAAGATTCTTTTAGATTGAGGTTTAATGATCACAGCTGGATATTCCTGAGGTTCAATTGCATTAGACTACAGAGAAGCAAGTGGAGTTCCCAGATTTAACAAATAAAATAAAAATCTGAAATACCCAATTGAATTGTAATTTCAAATAAACAAAAAATATGTTTTTAGCATAATTATGTCTCACATAGAACTTTGTCTCAAATAGCGTGTGAAATATATGTATACTAAAAATGTATTTGTTGCTGATCTGAAATTAAAATTTATCTGGGTATCCTGTTTTTTTCTGACAATTCTAGAAACAACTTCAAAATGCTTCTTGGTGGTCAAGTAGTGGGGAAAAAGTTTGGTGACTACATTGTGTAAGAGTTCTTAAAATCTTTGAAATGGATCAAAATACCTTCAATTCTCAGTTCTCCTAACTGTGAAATGTGAGAGCGTGGTATTTAAATGTCACATGGGTCTTCAATGAAAGGTTATTAAAAGGAATGACATCCCAGTTGTACAAAATAAACTGCAACATCCTGGAGTTTTTTAACTTCATTAAATTGCTTGTGTATATATCTTACTGATTAGTGTAACTAATTTATAATACTTACAACATAAAGTGAATTAACTGAACAAAAACTCGATGCTTTCAGTTTGGCCACTATCATGAGCTATCAGGTGTAGCTCAGCAACTAGATAATGGGAAGGCATTTTCTCTTCAGCTTTGGTGCATATTCTCTACCAAATAAATCAGTTTAAAAATTAACCTGACATTCTCCCACCCCATCATTTCAATGTGGGTGGGGGCGGGGGGAAGAAAGGGATTCAAACCAACTAATTCAATTGCTTTCTCAAGACACAGACTCCTTAAGTGTTGCCTTAGACTATGTCTGACCTCTTGAACTCACAGGGGGGAAATTAAGACAGAAAATCCTAGCAGTTCAAATTGTTGCTGCCTAACACTTGGTAAAATTTAATCTCTGAGGTTCCCTAAGGCAAATAAGATTGAGCAAAATAACCAAGGAGTAACATGTTGAAGAATGGTTTATTTTTAAAGACTGAAAATGACCCAAACACCATACACTGAGGAAGGAAGAAGCTACAGAATGTCAAGGTTATCATATTATGTTACCAAAGCATGATGACACAGACAGGTAACTCATCAGGAAGATGTGCATTGAGTGTAGTGTAAAAACAAACAAAAAACTTAGAAAACTGGGCATAAGAAATCTTTTGCCTTGGATGACTTTAACCAACCTCAAGAATATCACGGTGCACATAATACCCTAACCTACCCCAGAGGTACATGCATAATACAGTGGATCGGAAGTGGATCTATTTTTTAATATTACTGAACGGCTTGAGCAATCCAAAAAGAATCAGTTTCCTCTCAGTTGTCTCCTGAATGTTCAGCCCAGGAAGCCTTACCATGAAGTTAGAAGCCCCTCAGTATAATGCCCTGAGCAGGCCATGGAGGGTCTAAAACCTGGCCTATCCTTGAGAAGGCCTTGGATACTCAGGTGTTAATTTTCATACCGGGAAAATTCCACTGCTAGGGCATTTCAAATAATTAAATGGGAACCAGGATACAAGTATATGAGAAGAATTAAGATTCTCAAAACTTGCAAATGCCTATTACCAGTCTCTATCACAGAGATTAGGATATGGTAGGTCTAAATTTTTCTGAGTTTTATTTTGTTTTGTTTACAATGCATAGAATATTTATTGATCATGTATTATTGGCAATGTAGTATGTTCAGTAATAAAAGTTCAGAAATATAAATTACACTATTCCCTCTCAAAAGTTTACTATTAGTGGAGCATTTTATTTCTCAGAACAGATCTATGGGGGACAAATATTAATCCTGCTTCAAGGAAGAGAAAGTGAGGTCTACAAAGACCACAGAATGTATTTAAGGACACATAGCCAGTACGTACAGAGGTGAAGTCCAAAAAGAGTTAAGTTCATTCATTCATTCATTTATTATTGCTCTTATCTCTTTTCCAACCACTTTCCTCCTAGACCCCTCTACTCTGTCATCCTGGGCACCTTAATACCCTCTGAACCTCTGGATGTATACCTGCCCTAGGATTTTTGCTTTTCCTTTTCTCTATGCCTGAAACCTTCTTCCCCTTTCCCTCCTGACTCACTCCTTCAGTCTTTGATCGGGTTTCACCTTCTCAGTGAGACGTTCCGTAACCATATCATTAAAAGCTTACAACATGGCCCTCCCTGGAAAACACTGTCCTCTTGTCCCCTGTGCTTCCAGAGTGTGAAGTTTAATAGTTAGAGTGAAGGCACTCCGTTGTACAAATCGTACATGCAGTACATTGATCATTCCGAGTGACTTACATGTGTGTATGCAGTTAATCGTGCCTTGCCTGGTTGCCTGCTAGGGTGGGGGCACTCACACCTTAGCACCGGCAGAATCACCAGCAGAACTTGTTACCACACAGAGTCCTCATTCTTGCCCCCCCTCACACCCCCACCGCAGAGATCTGATGCAAGTGATGCTAATGGTCAGCAGATCATTTTGAAAAGCCTTGTCCTAGGGCATCTGTTCTCCTCTGGGATGATTTTGTCTCCCAGGAAACAGTTCACAATATTCATATCTGGAGACATTTTTTATTGTCACAACTAGGGTTATAGAGCTTATTTGGCATCTCCCTGAGTAGAGGCTGCGATGCTGCTAAAGATAACTACATCGTACAGGACAGCCCCCCACAGCAAAGAATTATCCAGCCTGAATGTCAATGGAGCCAAGGTTGAGAAACGCTGCCCTAGAAGAATGCTTCTCAAACACTATCATGCATTAACACCTGGAGGGCTTGTTAATACTTGTGTACCCCAAAATTCCTGATTTGTTATGTAGGTAGATTGTGAGGCCAGGGAACTTACATTTCTACTAAGTGCTCCCATAAAAGAGCACTATTGGTCCAGGGGCCCCCACTTGGAAAACAAGTAAGTAAAACAAATACTCCATAAAGCAGGGATCTTTGTCCCTTTTAGTTACTATTTCCCCAGCCACAGAGCATGGCATAGTCTAGTCACTCAAGTTTCTATGTTTTTAATAACAGATCTCTCTCCCTGTTCCCCACAAGGTGATTTTGACACCGATCGTTCTTGTGTGACACACTGAGAAAAAAAGTTATTGTTTTTGTTTATTGTGGTTTTGGCAGCAACTTTGAAACCCCTTTTATTCCTGTTGATTTCTCAGCTCATTTACCACCAACCAAAGTTTGAGGAGAGTTCAAGCATTAGCCCACATATCTATCTCCCGAGTGGGGGGAAGGGTGGGGGCACTCAGATGACATCTCCACTTAGAGGCCTACTACAAAAGAAACAAACTGTCAAAGGCAAGTCCCTGCAGTTTCTATTTATTTATCATGGAACTACGTAGTCCTACAACCACTTGTCAAACAATTCCCATTTTCAAAAAGTAAGGCCAGAGAATTCATACACACACACACACACACACACACACACACACACACACACACAAATATTCTCAAATCGGATGCCTGAGTTAGGTCCCTAATATTTTCACACAGTGGGACTAGGTGTGTCGTCTTGAATGCACTTCTGCTCCCATAACCACATCTATATGGCAATTCTCTCTAAGATAGTTATCTTCCAGGTGCTGCCAATTACCTCTCCTTACATCATTTTCTGGGTGACTATTAAATTCAGTTCCTTTTATCCTGTGCCCAAGGCCAACAATGAAGCAGTTGATCTCCATAATTCAAACATGTCTGATATTTTAGATTCAATTGCCGTATTTAAGGCAGGCATTTAATGAAGACCTGGTGAATGAGAAGTTTAATGGCTAGAGTGAAGATACTCCATCTTCCAAATCTCTTTTTACTTCTGTGGAATCAGCGAGCGTTACTGATTTGCGTTTACTGTCTGAACTTCCTATTGTTTTCAGATGTTGTATCTCTAGCCGGTGCCTTCAGGCTATTAGTTTTAGGGTTGTCCTGAAAAACCCAAACCTTCCCTCCGGAACTGAGAACATTGAAGTATTTATGATGGGCCAGAGAAGCCAACGCATTTCAGAAAGTAAAAAAGTATTACACTGATTGTCTTCAGCTTACAACAAAGAGAATCTACAGAGAATTAATCAAAATCTTAAAAAAAGAATGTGATTTGGTCTTTTAAAAAACTGCATTATTGAGTTATAATTAAGCAAACCAGGTGTTCTGTTTTAAAGTGGACAGAAAACACCAGCACTGCCTCATTTCAAACAGTACGTGTGGTCAGCCTAGTCTCACTGGGTAAGTGCAAGGTGTCAGTAGGCTGACCTTATGTACTGTTTGAAATGGGACAGTACTGTTGTTTTCTGTCCCATTTAAAACAGTATGTCTGGTCAGCCTACTTATAATTTACATACTATGGACTTCAGAACTATTTAAGTGTACAACGTAATAATTTTTGGTAAACTCAGAGTTGTACAGTTATCACCACTAATTTTAGAACATTTCCATTATCCCAAAAAGAAACCTTGAGGTCAATTACAGTTACAAACTACCAGCTCCAGTCAACAGTAATCTACTCGTTGTCCTTACAGATTTGCCTTTTATAGAAATTCCATATAAATGGAATCATACAATATGTGGTCTTTTGTGCCTGGCTTCTTTCACTTAGCATATTGTTTTTGAGGTTCATCCACGCTGGATCATGTATCAGTACTTCATTTCCTTTCATGGCAAACCAGTATTTATTGTATAGAAACAGTACAATTTTTTTATCCATTCACCTTTTTTGGTCATTCATTTTGTTTTGGAAATTATGAATAATGCTGCTTTGAACATTTGTGTACAGCACTTATGTGAACATATTTTCATTTTCCTTGGGTAGATTCTCAGAAGTAGAATTTCTGAGTTCTACAGTAAATCTATATTTAACATTTGTCTTGTACCCTATTACAATTTCACCAGCAATGTATGAGTGTTCCATTTTCTCCACAGTCTCTCCAATGCTTGTTTTTTCTACTATTCCTGGTTAAAATAAGAGTGATTTCAAATTTGTACCATGAATATAAAACTACAGCTAACATTTATTGAGGACTAACTCTGTGTAATGATCTCTAAATATATTGCTGTTACCCCATCATCACAATGAGATAACATTCAGTTTACAAATAAAAAACTAAGGCTCAGAAAAGTTAAACATTTGTCCATGGAATCCCAGCAAGCAGGTGTCAGGTTCTGAATTCAGATGTGTGTGACAAAAAACTTAAATACAAGAGTTACTCATGCAGAGTCAAGCCATATTTGAAATATATGGGCTTTATCTTATTAATCATGGCCAAAACCCTTCTGTTAATGTTATCAAAAAGTGGAATTAACAAACAAGTTCTTTGAGGAAACTATACTGAAGTTCTAGAGAATAATTTCACCTTGAAATTTTCTCTTCAAATGACAACTCCCACAGTTGTAGTTTTGATTCAGGATTAACTAACAAGATATTTATGACAATCAAAACTCAAATGAAACATACTTCATAGCAATAAAATTGCGGAATGGTTTTTATTAATGGTACTGAATCATTTTCTACTATCTAAAGATGTGAATTCTGACAACTGCTGTTCATGTTTGAGTGCTCAAAAAACATTTATCGCCCGTTTCTGGCATCCTGTCTGTGATCGAAGAGCACTGATGTTTTATCTAGCTCATATGATGTTACAAATAGGCTGTTGGCACAACAGGGGTGGCCAGTGTCAGTGGACAGAACTGCTCCAGCTCAGAATCTACAACTTAGTCTTTTCTGGCCACACCTGTACATCTACCCACCCTCCTACCACCAATCAGGACTCCCTCTCATCTCTTCATTTTCATTCAAAGGAGCATCCTGCAGTCTCCAAGTCTTTTTCTTTGTTACCTTGGAGATGCTTTGAACACTAACTAGAAATGCTCTACATTTCAGAATGAGTACCATTATTACCTTTGGATTCAGTATTTACAAGTGTGACCCAGATGGTTCGTAGTGACTACTTGTTCTCCTGTTTTATTTTAGACTATCTGATGATGTACATGGTTGCCACTCAAAGTATGGTCCACAGACTGGCAACATCAGCACCCAGTGGGAACTTGTTAAATATTAAAAATGCAGAATTTCATGCCTCATCCTGACCTACTGATCAGAATCTGCATTTTAACAATCTCCCCAGGTTATTCCTGGGGATAGATTAATTTAGTTAGTATGGACTCTCACATCTAACCCCCACACCCAGAACCTCACATTACTCAGTTGAAAATCTACCCTTACCAAGAATAACAGCAGGGAGGGGACATTTATCATTTAGAAAGCACTTCCTTCTCTCTGCATAGGTTCCTTCTCTCCAAACATACCAAAGCCACTCTCTTAAACAACAAAAATCTCTTGACCTTGTTGCCCTTGTGAGGAAGAATGTGCTATTGTTCACATTTATCTGCTTCCTCTCCCTGTAGGAGTATTAAACAGCCCCATCCTGTTAAACTCAGATTTGCTTATGTGACTTGCTTTGTCCAATGGAATGTAAGAAAGGTGATATGTGTCATTTTTAAGCAGAAGCTTTAAGAGTCAGTTGATGCCTTGCACACCCATGACTGGCAATGGCCCAGATGAAAGAATCCCTGTTAACTTGAGTCCAGAGAGAAGACAACAGAGAGCAGAACCAAAGGTGACCGGGGCAGGGAAACTAGATTTGCTGTTGAAAGCCACAGAGATTTGAGGTCCATTTCTCACAGCATACCTTAGTAAAAGCTGACTGATATACCTTAAATTGCTATTATTTTTCTCTTTTTGAATTGAAGAAAAAGTAGGAAAGAGCACCCCTAGAGAAAGAAATCTTTTTTAGAGGTCCACTTACATTTGAATTCTCTGCTACGTTGTCCCCTTCTGCTCTATCAACTCTACCAATTTTTCAATTATTCTTCTAATTTTTCAGATTCCTCCCAGTCTGGAATATAGCTTTTATTTCCTTACAGTAGGGATCAGCAAATTTATTCTGTAAATGTCCAGATAGTAAACATTTTGGGCTTTGTAGGCCATATGGTCTCTCACAACTACTCAGCACCACCTGGTAACATGAAAGCTCCCTTAGAAACTACGTAAGTGAATAGGTGTGGCTGTGTTCCAGTAAAACTTTCCTCGTCCAAGGTTCAAAACTTCAGGGTTATTCTTAACTTATCCCACACTCTAAACCCCTCTAAACTAAGCCAGGGATTACGGACTCACACAATCACAGAAATTTCACCTGAAAGGATAATAAACATCTTTCAACCCTATAATTTCACAGGTAAAGAAATTGAGAGAGAAATTTACTTTAATTTATTTTGAAATGCATCAGAAAAGAATTGGATGGCTTGATGAATAGGCAAAGGGATGAATCAACAGGTATATGATAAAGCAAGGATAGTAAAATGTTAAGTGTAGAACATGGATGGTGGCTATGTGGATAGTCACTGTAAAATTCTTTCAATCTTTCTGTATATTTGAAACTTTTCATAATCAAATGTTGAGGGAAGGGTACAGTATGCCAAAACTAATGTCTATATGTCTTAATCAATTGAAGTGCAATTCTACTTGATAAATATCTCATGGAAATTTATTAAGCAAGTTTGAAAAACTGACCAAAGTTAGGCCTTGAGACACCAGCTCAAATACTTTTGCATTCATTCACTAAATACTTGCTGAACCCCTAATAGATTCTAGGCACTGAAACCCCTTGGCAAAAACAAAAACCATGGGTAACTTGCAGTTTAACAGCAAACAAAAACTAGCCAAGCCTTGGTGGTTTTTAAATTCTCTAACACCTATTGTCTATACCACCTATAAAGACACTTAATGTTCACCATGTTGTGTTTGAGCCTTACTTTCCATGGAGATGACCAGTTCCTTGAAACACAGGGATCCAAGCACTGGCCTCAGTGCTATGTACAGTGTACCACACTTGTTCATAAAATGAGAGCTCATACTGGTTGGTATATGAGAAGGTGTGGCCCGGACAATGATGTTCTTTCACTTATATAAAAAGCAGACCTCTACTGACATGCTTCTGATGGTTGTTCAATAGCTAATATAGCCTCATATGCTAATTATACTTAAATAAAAGAGTATAGTTATAAAAAACAATACTCAGTCAAGCTTCATTACTCATGGAGTCCCTATTTGTGAATCTTCCCACTCATAAAAAATTTATTTGTAACCTCCAAATCAATATGTGTGGTACTTTCAAGGTCATTTGGGAATATGTTCAAAGCTGTGAAAAATTGGAGTCAACCCTACACACTCATCAGCTTAGGTTGAACAAGGCAACACTCTGCCTTCTTGTTTCAGCTTTCATACCATAAACAAATGTCCCTTTCTTGGTCTTTTTAGTGCCACAGTTTTCACATTTCTGGGTGCTTTTTGCTGATTTCATTGTTTAAAATGGCTCCCAAGCATAGTATTAAAGTACTGTGTACTGCTCTCACGTGCAAGAAGGCCATCATGTTCCTTACAATGAAAATACACGTGTTAGATAAGCTTCGTTCAGGCATGAGTTACAGCACTATTGGCCATGAGTTCAATGTTAATGATTCAACAATATATATTACATCAGGCATCTTTGAACAGAAACAATCATAAAACAAGGTTATGTATTGATCAGTGATGAAAGTGTTGTGACCAGAAGACCAAGAACCTAACCCTGTATTTCCCCTAAGGGCAACTGTTCAGTATTTACTAAGTCAGGGTTTGAGGTGTCTTTATAGACCATAACTACTGTAAATAATGAGAATCAACTATACATCAAAAGAACTTCAAACATTATCAGAAACTCCTATGACGAGCAGCTTCTTAAGAGCCATTACTTAGCTCTGTGACAGGCACAAAATCACAGATAAGACATGTGGCCAGGAAGACTGATTATGGAGGATACAAGCAGAATGCAATAGATGTCACAAGGCAACAAAGCTCAGTGCATGCCCGCCCAGAGTGGAGAGTAAGAAGAAATCACATCATCAACATTAAATACATTATTTTTTTAAGTTTAGGGTGGTCATGAGGTATAGACAGTATACCTAGTCACAAACACAATTTACTATGATCTTAAAGGTCACACCGAAACCTTTTTTTTTTTTAAAGTAACTCTCTAGGATACCCTGAAGTAAAAGACAATCAATCATGGAAACAGATGGCATGTAGAATGTGCTGCTGTGTTGCAATTAGTAAAGAGGGATATGGATAAAGCAAAACTCATTCTGCTGAAAAGCAGAAACACTGCAAACAGCAAAAAACCCTGTGGCCGACCACAGCTGTAAACTGAAAGACAAATGTACCACGTGTGAGGCAGAGACAAGACCAAAAATGACAGAAACACCACCCCAGGTCATTTGCAGATGCTCAGCCCAAACAAGCAAAACAAACAAAGAAAAGCATTAAGTAGTACTCAAACACAAACTGAGAAATCAATGGGTTTGAGAATGTTCTAGTCAAGGGTCAGGAGCAGTCATTTGTCCTTGTAATTAACCATTTTTTTAAAACAGAATTTTTGAGTTTGATGGGTCAAAGACGTACCGCCCAGAGGGGACAGATTTATGGATATCAAATATTTGAAGCCAAAATCCACACTCCTAAAGCCTTGGCGATGGTCCAAAAATTCTCTCTGAATTTGTCAGGACTGAGCAGCCCATCTGTGGTATACACGGTCTATGGGGCACCCAATGAATTTACACATAGGCCAGTTCTGTATCCCAGTGGTGACATATTGCCTTACTGCTCCAAGCGTGGTTCACAGACCAGCAGTGGGATGTCAGCTGGTGGCTCGTTGGAAATGCAGCTCCAACCTAGACATATTGAATCAGAGCTTGTGTTTTAATAAGATGTCCAGGCGACTCACACTTTAAGGCTGGAACAGCACTAGGCTGTGATTAGGGTGACCAACCATCTGGGGCCTGGTGTAAGCACTGAAAGTCCTGTGATGTGGGAACCCTCGTTTCAGACAAATCTGGGCAGTTGGTCACCCTATTTATCCCAATACAGCAAAGGAAGTCCTCAACGGGAAGACTTGAGACTCACAGCTACTTAGGGATCACTGTACCCTGAAAGTTTCCCAGGCTTTATTTTGGAGGTCAATTTGGTTTTGTGTGGTATCTACATAACGAAAGTGAAATGAAGGATTCATAAGACAAGCTAAGACTTTGAGGAACACCCTTCCTCCACTCCCAATGCTTTAGCTCCAGGACATAATAGCCTGAGGAATCCAGTTTGAAACTGAGCAGAAAGAGACCAGGAGATGTTCTCCAGCCAGGCTCAGCTGCTCTAATGCAATGGCTCGCAAACCTTAGCTACATCAGAATCACCTGCAGGGCTTGTAAACAGACTGCTGGGTCCCACCCTGGGACTAGCTGATTGAGAAGGTCTGGGGAGGATCTTCATATTTCACATTACTAATGTGCTCCCACAAGATGTAGCTGCTGACTTAATGGGATCACACTTAGTGACCCACTGTTCTAAAGGGTCCCAGACTCTTCATTGTGGGAGAAATGGCTTCCTTTATCCATGCCCTTTTCTCCAAAACACAACACAACACAAAACCCCAACAATGAATGTAATAGTTGGCTACTCAAAATGTGGTCCCGCACCAGCAGCATCCAAACCACATGGCAGCTTGTTAGAAATGCAGAATCTCAGGCTGCACTCTGGACCTACTGACCCAGGCTCCATATTTTACTCTTGATGATGTACTTGCACAGTAAGCTTGAGGAGCACAGTTAAAATTAAGAGGTGATCAAACCGGCATCCTGCAGTATAAATTCAACTGCTTAACCTACTCTGAGCCTGTAGTCTATGACCCTTCTTCCTTTTATTTCTTTATTTTCATTTTAACTATAGAAGAAGAAAGTCCATCTTCTCATAGCCATATGAATTCATTGGTCAAACGGGTAAAGACAACTTCCCTTCAACACCAAGAGCAGAAAGAGCTATCGCTGGAGGTGATGGAGCATTTTGCACAGGCTCAAGGAACACAAGGTCTGCTGCTCTGTCCGGGGAGGCAGCCACTTAGGCGAGGCCACCACAGTCCCCTAAGGACATCTGGACACAGCCAGTGACTGCAGCCATCCCTCAGAATCCCTGCTTTTGTGACAGTTTCTGCATGGTCTGCACTGAGAGGGTCAGCATGTGGCTGCAGCTCGTTGAAAGCTTTCATCTTATCTGCGCAGCTTGCTGAAAAGCAGTGAGTTCTCTTCTGCAAATAGGAAAAGCTGCCGCCACATTTTTTTTTACCTCCCCTTCAGTTTTGCCAACAACATAAGGCCACGTACCCTGTGATTTCTTCTTTGGATTTCCTGAACTAGATACCAATTCTCCTGCAATTAAAAAAAATCGAAATAACTAATATTTACAAAGCACAAGTTATGTTCCAGATTCTGTCTTAAACACTGACCATCCATTCTCTTATTTACTCCACACAACGACACAGGAGGTAGCTGCTATAATTAGTCCCATTGTATGGATTATGGAACTGAAATACAGAGTGATTAATTAACTTGCCCCAAATCACCCAACAGGCTGATTCCAGAGCCAGCACACAAATAAGAAAGACCATAAAGTATCATTCTTATCTTTCTTTCTATAAAATTCAAGATTCTTCTTTTTCATTGCAGTAATGGAAACAGTGTTGCATGCAGGAGGGACCCCGCTGCCCTGGACAGAAGGTGACCTTTCACCGGTGTGCATCTCTGCTTCCTCTGGCGGTAGGTGGGGTCGTGAAAAACTCTCTGCCTCTCACCGAGGTACCTGTAAGTCTGTGCCTGTATGTGTAAACTGTAAAAGCACAGGAGGAAGACCGTGATCAAAGAGATGATAATCGCCCAAAATAATTCATTAATTCTCACAACATCCTTGTGAAATACAGGAAATTGAGTTTGGATTAATTGTCGGCAACTGTCCAAACGTGGCACACCAAGATTCTATTCTTGTTCTCCAGGAGGGCGCAGGGGGGCTTTCTGGGCCAGAAAATTGGTTCTCAAGAAAGAGAGGGAATTTCAAACCTGTCAGAGGAGTTGCAGGAGAAAGAGTAAAATGGAGCAGGGTAGTTCCTGTGTGTAAAGCAGCAATAATAAATGGATGGGCACCCAGCTAATTTGCATTTCCCAGCCTCCTTTGCAGTTAGCATGGCTGTGTGATTCCGTTTTTGACAATGGAAGGTGAACAGAAGTCATGCGTTCCTCCTCCAGTTGCACCCCATAAATACCTCCCATGCATGAGCCTATCTCTCTTGCCCCATCTTACAACTGGATGCCAAGGCCCAGGATAACCTAGGAAACCAGACACGGAAGATGTCAGAGCCTTTGTCAGCCTGAATGACTGTGTGGACCTACTGCTCCTCCCCAGTCCAGGTATGCCATCATCCCACTGTTACCCACATATGACATAAAAATCATTTTTATGAAGTCACTTTGATGTGGCACTCGGCTCTCTTCCCATTTCATCTTTCTCTGGGTAATATCAGCTCCCAGGTTCCCTGCTACTGCAACGACACCATATGCCACCCTATGAGCCAGCAACTTAGAAATCTGAAACCAATAAAGAAATTGTAAGACATAGCCCAGTTAGTCACACATGTGGGAAAATATGACCCTAACGCACTGTCATTGTACCTATTCTTTTGTGCCTTATGAGTAAGAAAGACTACCACAAAAACAAAACTGCTCCCGAAGTATTGTGGCACCAGCCTTGCCAGGAAGGGAATAGAAAGAAGAAAGGCAGCTCCCTGTCCTTTGTTCTGGCTGCATGCATTTGACAGGCTTTCAGAACCTCAGCAGATCTCCTGGCCAGAACAGCCGTGAGCAAACCCCTCCTCCCCACTGGGCATGGGTAATGCCTCCTGGCAAAGACCTCAAGTACATTCATCTCTCTCCAGGCCCTTCTAGGGCTGCTGTGTGTCTGCAGAACAGATGGGAGAGTCTGCTTGTCTGACTGTTGGCTGTTTTATTTCACTCAATAAACATTTATTGAGGCTCTACTTGTGCCAGCCCCTCTGCTGAGGGATGTTCCATTGACATGTGTGGAAGTGGGTGTGCATTGATCTGCCCCAAGGTACCCATGTTGAGAGACTTCCTTGAGCATGTCTATCTCCCACAACATCACCAAAACAACAGGTAAATGGTGAAAAGGGATGAATAATCAATAGCAAAGGGGTTTGACTGTCAGGAGAGAAATGGCGTGGTCTATCTCAGTGCTTCTCAAACTTTGCTATACACACCATCGTTAAAATGCAGGTCATAATTCAGCAGATCTGAGCTTGAATCCAAGACTCTGCATTTCTAGGTGTATCCCAGGTAATACAGATGCTGCTCATCTGAGGGCAACACTTAAAGTGGTGAAAGGTTTATCTAATTTTCATGTTGCTCTGCTATGTTAGTTTCTGTTGTGTGGGCCGGTAGGAGGTAGATATGTGGTTCAAATCTACATATTCCCATAAAGGAAATGAGTATATAGAACTCACTTTATAATGAGCCTAACATGCAAGGTACTTTGCCTATGTAAATTCAACAAATTCTCACAGGTAGGTGTTTTACATCTCTTTTACAAGTGAGAAAACTTAAATTCAGAGCAATGAAGTGCCTTTTCTGTAGGCCCACAGCTAGTAAGTGGTAAAGGTTAATATTTGAAATGAGTCTGGCGTTTGTTTTACTCACTCCCCGAAGCTGTCCCCTTATCCAGTTAGGCTAACTCCTGTCTGGAAACAGATCGTTTGAAGTGCCACAGATTTAAAAGTGGGAGTTACCTTCCTGTGGGCCTTGAAACCCAATACAATCTAATACGTGATTCTCTGCTCTGAAGCATTGCTCAATTGATCCAATTTTTAAAAACATAGTTATCATTAAAACCTCTAAGTGGATTAAAAACAAAACAAAAACAAAAAACATCATCAAATTAGGTGATTTATCCCTCTGGCAATGATCAGACAGCAACAGACAGGTATCAGTATCTGGAAGGTGATGTATTTTGGCCACATTAAAGTGTAACAATAGTAATAAAGGCCAAAGGTGAAATTCCTTCTACTACTGTGAGGATTTTTATCAGGAGGCTTTTGACACAGCCCAGCAGTCTCTGGAGAAAGAACGCACTCGTATGATGATCGCCATGGCAGCCCAGCCAAGTATTCAAAATATATTGGGTTTCATGCTTAAAGAATTATGTTTATTGTTTTCTCTAATCAATTTTACTTCACAAAATAAAGAGTGATATATCACTCTTAAGTTCTGAGAAGAAAGGAATGTCAGAAACTTTACAAATAAAGTCTGAGTTAAAGAAAACGGGTATAGAGTGGGTTCTTAAATGAAGAGAGGATGTATGGCCCACTTTTTAAGCTCATAGGAAATTGTGACCTGGAAAAAGCACCCATGATTCTCAAGAGAACCATTACTTAACAAAATCTCCACAATAACAATGAATAACAGCCTGCCAAAGAATATGAATAGAAAAGGATTTAATATATATCCCATAGTCATGAGATTATTGGCCAAGGGAGTCTAGTGCTAATAAGATCATTTCCTCCACCCCCAAATTAAATTCCTCACAAAATAACATTCATATTACTAACTCTTATAAGGAAAGAAGATAATCCTCTATAATTTGCAGCTCAATTGGCATTTATTTTTCTATAAGGGAAATAAAGAACTCAAAATGATAAAATATTTCCATTTTGAAGTAGTTTTTAATATGCTGATCTAACGATAGCTCTGAATTTATAATGGGATCGTTTTCATGTTTTATATATAAATACAATGAATCTCTGATAAGAACAAAAAATGAAAATAACTTCAATTATTTCTCATCATTTGCTTATTTCCATAACTGTAGCCAATCTTGGGCAGTTCTCAATCTTTTCCCTCCCTACTTCATTCTATTACTCTCAGGAATGTTGTTCAATAGAAAATCGAACCAGCAAAAATGAAGAATTCTTAATGCATCATTAGGCGTTTGGAGCACGAAAATAGACAGCATCAATTAAAAACAAAGGTCCAAGAATATATTTTGTTATTCAATTATTAAAACTAAAAAAAGGCATTTTTTTCAATAGGCTTTTTCATACATAAGTTTATTTATTAGTTCCATGTAATAGTATAAAAAATAATGAGTATAAAATTCATAAAATATATGCATGAATAAATACACTGTAAATAATAACTTCTAAATTATGTATATTTTATACTTTCTAAACCTATTGTACATCCATTATCATTAATATATAAAACTCCTATTTATAATTATGAATTATGTTGCTATTAATTTCATTAATAGTGAATCATTTTATTATTTGTTATTTGTTATTATATTAGAGGCACTTTATAAGAAAGATATAAGGATTCAAATTGTGCAATTTGCTTGCCTTCTGTTGGTCTAATTTTTCTAGTCATCAAAAATGTGAGATAGACACACATCATACTCAATTTTGATGTAAATTAGGTTTAATTGTTTTCTTTTGGAATCTAGTTCCTAGAAACCTTACCAAAATACTCCATGGTATTTTACAGTTATCAAAACTGCAACATACCTTCTGCAATATTCAGAATTAAATGAGGACTTTGTGATGCACTCCAGCATTTTGAGAAGATTACAGTAACCCATGTCTAAGCAGCAGTTCTGAGTGACTACCAGCACATGTGCTGTGACCAAAGAACAGGGTTTGTGTATGAATTTTTATGTCCAATCTTTGTTGATGTTATCATTGGGGCCATTGCAGTTTAATTTTTTTTCTAATTGTATTCTGAAATAATGTAATATGTAATAATTTTAGAAATATGACCTTAGTTGGAAAAATTGAGAAAACTTTCATGAAATTGTTCAATTGAGTATATAATAACTGGAGATCAAAAGCAACTTGGGAAACATTTTGTGTTTTTTTGGTTGGTATGTTTGTCTTTTAGAGCATCTCCTGGATACTGGTCTCAAGCTAAAATGTATCTTAATGACATTTCAGTTAGGATATCTTTCTGGATTCTCCCACCAGAGTACTGCCCCATTGCTCTCCAAAATACTTCACAAGAAACTGAATCAAGGTGTGTATCACAGTGTATCTGGGGGTTATCTTCCTGGATAGAACATGAGTTCCAAGAGGTTAGGGACTCTGTCATTGGTTTGTATTTGTTTGTTTAGTTTTTATCCCCTGAACTTAGTATAGCTGAAAAAAGAGAGATGCTTAATAAATATTTATTAAATGATTCAGTAGTGTCTTTACTGAGTGTCATCCTCACACTTTTTTTTCCTGTTACTCATGCCAGACCAAAGAAAATGGCCCAGTATGGGAAGTAGCAAATACTAGCCATTTAGATTCCAAATCTACGAAAATCACTTATATACATTGCCTCAAACAATCTTTGTAAGCTCCTTGTGAGTTTAAAAAAACAAAAACAAAACAAAACAAAATGAAACTTAGTCTTCTATATTGTACAAATGAAATCTAAAATGTAAAGAATTTAAGCATAGTCCCCACATTCATATTTTATTGTTTGGAATATAAAAGCAGTACTTGTATCCAGATTTTCAGGAACCCAATGCAAAAGTGTTGCTATGAAATCACAGAAAAATTCCATGATGGGAATTTCTGGGAGCACCCTCCATTGAACTCAACTAAGGCAGCAACAGGCTACGAAGAGATGAAGCCTGAACCCAGGTCTCAGAGTCTAACTAAACCATTCCTTTATGCCCTCACTGCTTCATTTAATAAGGGACGGATAAATATTGGTCCTACTAGGCAGTTATGGATTCTATCATTTTTAAGTCCATAGCATGTATATTGAGAAAATGCTGGGTGCCCAGATCTAGGATCCTGTAATAGGAACCCAAGTGCTTTAAATGCATCCGTCCATTTGATCTTCACAATTACTTCTGAGTTAGGTGCTCAGGATTCCCTTTTGCAGGTAGGGAAACTGAGTCTAAAAGAAGTAAAATAACCTTGCCAAGGGTCATAGATCTAGTGAGTGGTAGAGCCCGTACTCAAAGTCCAATTACTTTGACTCACAGAGCTGTGACCTGCCATTCCACCTTCGTGGTCCCGGCTCCCCCCAGTTGGAGGCATTTAGAAAACACTTACGAACCTCAGACTTCATCTGTAGAATATATTTCCTCAGCCTCTTTCTGTAGTTTTACACATTGTAAAAGAAATTATTCTTTTAAATCAGTATGTTTTTAAGGGATATTTTCCCTGTCTCTAGAGATAATAGTAATGTGCCAATTGGGATCCATACTTGAATTATCCAAACTATTCCTTCCTACGATTAAATTCAGTGGATAATTCATCACATTCTATTCTGCTCCCCTTTGCTTCTGTAAGCCTGAAGAGTCTAAATCAAGAAAAATTATATTCTAGACACTTGTGTAAGGTTAAAGACTCAGGAAACAGCATGATAGCATTAATTATCTACCATATTTTTGTTTGTTTGCTTGTTTTTACTATCAGTTAACAAAAGTAGATAACTAAAGGTACTGTTATGTCTGCAAGCTAGAACCAAAAACTTCCTAGTGTTACTATATTTGAGTACTTTAATATCTTTGTCAATGCAAGTTCCTAAATTAAGTATTTTCTATCCTATTGAATACTCTTTTGCTTAAACATGCCCTTTACTCAGTAGGAGTAAAACAATAAATTGTTAACTGGAAGCCCACGTGGCACATGTAGTCCTCAAGTCTATTATGTTTGGGTCCTCCTATTATTTTCAATTTTGATTTAGTTGGAAATGAAAAGAAAACCTGGAGATTTTATACAGATTTCCAGATTCACCCCAAAATCCAGATTTCTAAACCTTCTTTTTGAGTCAGATATTTGTCATTATTGGAGTGCAATTACTCCAGAGCAAAATAAGTAGCTGGAACTGAGTGAGGGCTACCCTCCCTCATGTCTGTCCACACTGCACTAGCCTTACGTCCACATTGCTCTAACCTTTGTCCATACTGCTCTAACCTACATCCACACTGCTCTAGCCTCATGTCCACACTGCTCTAACCTTTGTCCACACTGCTCTAACCTACGTCCACACTGCTCTAGCCTACATCCACACTGCTCTTGTCATACTTCCCAGCTGCCTCCCATCTCACTCCTGACCCTTCAAGGCATTTGAAGGCCCCACTCCAGGACTGAAAGTTTCCCTGTTTACTTAAGCCGACTTTTTGCAGGCCACATCTTACAAAATTAAATTATTAAATTTTGTTTTAGTACTGTAGGTGTCTGTAATTTGCTGCAGCTCCATTAACAGAACATACTAAAAAAAAAAAAAAATCACTTTCCTTGTCACCAAAAGTTTATAGTTTTCCAATCAGTACAGTTGACAGGTCATCTGCTCTGTCTCTGCTGACAAGCATATTCCTAGGCACAGATCTCACGGGTCCTGTGGTAGGCAATATTTTAGCTCCCACATTTTTCATTCTTTTGTTACTCCTGTGAATATGTTGCCTTCCTTGGTAAAAGGGACTTCACAGATGCAATTAAGATTACTAATCAGTTGACTTTATCCTGAATGATCTAATCACATGAGCCCTCAAAAAGCAAAGACCTTCTCTGGGTGGAGATAGAAGAGATGCAGGAAAAGAGGAAGTCAGGGAGATTTGAAGCACAAGAAAGACAGAACCCAAACCCACTGTTGCTGTTTTTGAAGATGGAAAGGTCCATGAGCTAAGAAATGCTTCTAGAAGTTGAGAGCAATTTCCAGTTGATGGTAAGGAAATGGGGATCTCAATCCTATAGTCACATGGAACTGAAACCTATCATCAACTCAAATGAGACTGGAAGCAAATTCTTTCCCGGATTTTCCAGGTAAAAGCTTAGGCTGTTTGTGACACACTACGCAGAGTATCCAGCCAACCCTGCCTGGAATTCTCATCTTCAGAAATTGTGAGGTAATGAATTTGTGTGGTTTTAAGCCACTGAGTTTGTGTTAACATGTGAAGGCAGTGATGGAATACTAATACAGGCCCCCTGGTCACCGGTGTTCTCAGTGGGTAGTATCAGAAAGACACTGATGGAGGAATGCTTCCTCCACAGCAATCTTCATCTCTTGGTTGGTGTGACTGTCATTAATCACTTATGTTTCTAAGACGATCATATTGATTTGGAGCCTGTATTTATTTTCTATCACTGCCATAACAAATGAACAAAAACCAGAAAATAAAGAGGCCAAAATTGGTACTGAGAAAATTAAGTAATATAAAAATCACATGAAAACTGAACCCCTTCGATTTAAATTTTCTCCTATTATCTCTTTCAACCATAATATTAAATGTATTGATGTGTGCAGCAAAAAAAAAGCTCTCAACACTAAATTTGACTTCTCTATTAAATTATTTATCAAAAGAATACTACAATTGCCATTATATCAGTAAAAGGCTTGCTACAGTTTTAAAATTAAATGCAGAACACATTAACAGAAGCCATCCGTTTGGGACCTTCTTTTGTCAAACTGTTTTTCAAGCAACATTTTAAGAGAAAGCCTTATTTTACTTGTGAAGAAGTCTTAAGAAAGACAAGACAATATATTTACTCAACACAAGTCTTTAAACTATACTCAGCTCGGAGATCAGTACTATTTTCAGCAAAGGAAACAGGGGACCAATGACCATATAATTCACTGTTTAATATCAGGAAGAAATGGAATCTGCAATAAAACCAATCTTGCTCCCAACTCGTTGCTAAGAATTTCTCCATAAAATATATTGTTACTATCTGCAGTTATAATTTTGTCTACTTTATTGTAATCTATGTCTCCTAGTAGAATGTCAGCCACAGGTGCCAATGACTTTGACTTTTCATTCATTGATGAATATCCAGACTTTAGATTTGTGCCTGATTCTCAATAAATATTTGCTAAATAAAGAAATAAATGATAAAAACTTGAGATCAGCATCCAGCAGTTCTGACATACTACTGCTTTTATCTTTATTCATCTACTCATCAAATTGTTCCCATGCCTTTTGTTTCTAACCTTAATTTCTCTAGTGTCTTTATTAAAACACTAAGTCTTCCCCTTCTTTATTTATTTAACAAACACTGTTGAGCACCTTGGATATTCCTTGGTTACTCAAGAGTCATTCATTTACTCAATTGTTCATTCACCAAAGGAGGCCAGTAAATGGGATCAGAAGGGTAACAGGTGTCAGACCATAAGAAGCCTCATCGGCCACTGTGAGTTCTTAAACTTTTAGGAAGAGCGAGAAGAGGACTCTGACCCAATAAAGTGTCATATTCTGGTTAACATTTGAACATGACCAACCTAGCTACTCTGTGAAGCAGCAGTGGAAACAAGGTCATAGTCGGGAAGCTGTTGGAATACTCGTGTTGTTTGACTGCCGATGCTCTCATGTAAATCAAACTAGATTCTGAAGTGAACTTCATTAGAACATAAGATTAATTTTGAAAGCCCTAGTAAGACACGCAGCACCAATTGGCAACTGACCTTTGTTTTATACTCAGTCCCTCCCATGCACAGGATCATAGGGCATTAATTCTATAAAATATCAGAGACCACCTGATTGCATGACCTTGGTTTACAGAAGAGCGGGGTCCCATTTTGCTTGTTTTCTTTGGTCAAGGTTCATTTCACCTACACGATGCTATTTTATTTCTCCTCTCCTCAAACCCAGTGTTCTATACCATTCACTCTCACAAAACAATCTATAGAAAATCCTACTAATTTTCAGGCTTCCCCAGTCACCACATTGGAGAGAGAGGCTACAGTAAGTTGCCATTATCATGCTTTCCTATGAAGGATCTAACCTTAAGATTTACCCAGCTGAACTCCTTTCTGTACACCTTGAGCCCACAGGGCCATTGAATGCCATTCTTCCCACCCCTCACTACTCTGAATGTCGTCCTGTTAAAGCAGATAGTATGGCTTTAGGCCATCTTTGTAACTCGCCATGAATATGAATGTATCCATAGATAGAGGACCTAGATGTGATGCTAAGGAAGTGCCTGTACTGCAGTATAGAGCCCAGCTGCTAAGATCTAAGTGGCCATTCCCATAGTTTCAGTTCTGTAACCTTTGTTCAAGTAATTTAACCTTGGTTAGTCTGTTTGTAGTATAGTTTGTATATACCATGGGTCTGCCGGGAATGAGGAATATATAAAACATGTATTAAGCACTTAGCACAGAATCTGGCACATAGGGCAATGTGGTTGATTAAATCCTAAAGTAACACAAGAGGCACAAGTTCAGGTAGCTCTTTCTATCTTGTTTGTCTTTACTAACATAAGAATGATGAAGAAAGACAATAAAAAGGATGAGGGTCAGGAGAAAGCGAGAAAGAAAGGAAGGAATAAGAGACAGTCAAGAAGCAAAATGAAAGAACTAAAGAAGAGGAAGGAAGAAACCAAATAGTAGAAGAGAAGAAGGAAGAGAGATAAAGACAAGGAGAAAGGAAGGTTACATGAAGGTTGAGTCTACAGCCCTATGCAATACAAAGATAAAAGCCAGGACCAGCATCGTAAGACTAACAGAGAAGATCAAGTACATTTATAATTGAACCAATTTGTCTTGCATTCCTATGCCTGTTTTGTGAAGGAAAATTGAACTATCTTTAGAAAATTACAGCTTAGATTTTTTTTGATCTTTTAGTTCCAGTGACATCACTGAGAAATTGGCACTTGAGTCTTGTTTACATGGTTACATGTACGTCATTGCTACCCTGTTGAAGTCAAGTCTGATAACCCACAAATAAAATGAACGCAAAGGAAAGTGTACTCAAAGGTGTTCATTTGGCTGAGAGCAATGTCCTCTTAGCAAAGACAGAGAAAGATTGGAATCACAAGCAATTCTAAAGTTGAAACTGATGATACATCTTACTCCAATTACTTTGCTTTTATATGCTATTTGTCAAAAAATCTGTATACCAATATTTAACATTCTTAATCCTGTTAGTTATATTTCCAGATTAGCTTTTTGATTGAATGTACTCTGTTGGCCAAGGGAAAAATATAGACCATTCAAGATTATGATTACTTAAACTTTCTCTAGTGGTACAAGTATATCTGACTTCATTTTCCTAAAATTAAATGCAGGCATAGTATTTCAAATTTGTCAAAAAGTTGACAGCCTGAAATTCCATAATCTGTTATTTTGGTGTGGAAGCCAACCAAGTGTATTTCTTTGCCCATAAAGGAACTCCTCCTTTAAAAGCATCCAGCCTCTTAGTATTAAATTAGTAGGATACCTTGCAAGGTAGATGCTCTTTATTGATGTCCAACATCCTAGTACTAAATTGTATGAAATGTATTTCACATAATACATAAAATGCAGCAAGTCAGTTTAGCTTTAAATAGGGAATACTAATAATTTACATACAAATCCATTTTTTTATGGATAAAAATAATAGGTGAG